>JBBGZY010002095.1:292500-643883 GCA_037952925.1 Lithobates clamitans | reverse complement strand
GGCCTAAAAGCAAAACGCTTTGTGTGGCAGAAAACTAACACTGCACATCACCCTGAACACAACATCCCCACCGTGAAACATGGTGGTGGCAGCATCATGTTGTTGGGATGCTTTTCTTCAGCAGGGACAGGGAAGCTGGTCAGAGTTGATGGGAAGATGGAGGGAACCATAAGCAGGGCAATCTTAGAAGAAAACCTGCTAGAGTCTGCAAAGGACTTGAAACTGGGACGGAGGTTCACCTTCCAGCAGGACAACGACCCTAAATATTCAACCAGAGCTGTACTCCAAAAATAGTAATTTCTTTTATTTTAGATACAGCTATGATTAAGCACCAGTGAGAGCGGTGTGAAACGCGTTAGCGGTTTGCAATTTTAATCTGTTTTTGTACGGAGAGTATCTACAATAAAAGAAACGACTATTTTTGGAGTACGGCTATCCGGATCTTTATTTGCTCATATGCATTCTACATACTAAGCCAGCACCCTTGGCAAAGAAGGTGTTATTCAGGTACAGACGCCTAGAGCGAGTTCTCTCTTTATTTATACAGCCACGGTGGAAGTGGCAGCAGAGGAGTCACGCTGCATAGAGGGATGCCTCATTGCTGGCTGGATATCCGGATCTGAGTTCACTTATGTGCCCGGTTTGCTTGTTATCCTGTATAGAGGGATGCTTCACTGCTAACTGCATACCCAGATTTTGGTCTATCTACGTGCCTGTTGTGCTTGCAATCTGGTAAGCGTACATTTTAGGTGGTGGAGGATCACTGTGAGGGGTGTTTCCATTTCCTACCTTTCCACATTGGCCCTTATGAAGAGCTATTAGGGGATTCTCCCTATCTCCCTAGAAGATTCTCTGGATTTCTGACTTATGGACTTTGCTATATAATATCATTTTGTGCAGTTATGTTTTGATGAATTTTGATGTCTTTGCATATTTTTATTTTGCATTAACTGGTTTTTCTGCACTTATTATCATTCATGGTATAGCGCAGTTTTTTTCTTTGTTTTCCATTTATACAGCCAGAGCTACAATGGAATGGTTTAGATCAAAGCATATTCATGTGTTAGAATGGCCCAGTCACAGTCCAGAGCTAAATCCAATCGAGAATCTGTGACAAAAATTGCTGTTCACAGACGCTCTCCATCCAATCTGACAGAGCTTGATCTATTTTGCAAAGAAGAATGGGCAAAAATTTCACTCTTTAGATGTGCAAAGCTGGTAGAGACATCCCCAAAAAGACTTGCAGCTGTAATTGCAGTGAAAGGGAGTTCTACAAAGTATTGACTCCGGGGGGCGCTATACAAATGTACCCCAAACTTTTCACATATTTATTTGTAAAAAATGTTGAAAACTTATCGTTTTCTTTCCACTTCACAATTATGTGCCACTTTGTGTTGGTCTATCACATAAAATCCCAATAAAATACATTTACGTTTTTGGTTGTAACATGACAAAATGTGGAAAATTTCAAGGGGTATGAATACTTTTTCAAGACACTGTAGTTGTTAGTGTAGGACAGCCTTTTTCAACCAGGGTGCCTTCAGGTTTCTTCAGGGGCGCCTGTGTAAAATGTCTAAAGATTGCCCAAAATATGTAAAAATTGCCTTTTAGTTACACAAAGCCACAGGTTTTTTTTTATTGTATTGAAGATTTGTTGGAATACAAATAAAGTACATTATGCACAGTAAAGTCAGAGAAATCAAACATAAGAGAAAAAAAAACAAAAAAAAACATGTTCATCATAAATCAGGCAAAACGACTGAAAAGGCTATAGCCAATGACAATTGAGTATCAGCAGGGTGTACACCAAGAACCTAGACCTAGGAGGTATTAAAGTGGAGTTCCACCCACTTTTACAACTCTTCAGCATCCCTCACTAAACTGCGCACTGTAAACAAATTGGATATTTTTTAATTTTTTTCCCAGCACTTACTGTATATCTGCTGTATTCATTTTTCACTTCCTCCTCCCTGGCCGTGGCCCATCGCATTATTTCCTATTTGCAATGCCTTCTGGGAAGGGGCGGCAACTTCCTCTGACACTGCCGTTGATATGGAAACCTGACCTGAAACCCATTACACTGCTTGTGCTGCACTGAGCATGTGCGAGATCTGCAAGAATGAGATCCAGGAAGAAATACAGTCTGGCTTCAGATGCCCACACTTAAGATGGCCACGGCCTGCTGTAAGTTTATAAAATAACAAACTACTGCTATAAACTAACAAAACAGACCTTAGTTTACAGACTAACTTTACTAGAATACATTAAGCTTGTGTATTATAGGGGTATTTTTATTTAAAAAGTATAATTTCGGCCGGAACACCACTTTAAGCATTGGGCTGCATTATGTAACTAGAGATAGGGAGGGTGGGTGGTGAGAGGAGGACATGGAGCTGTATGTGGGGTACAAGAGGGATTCAGGGAGGAGAACCATACTCAGAATGATCCCACTGGTCCCAGATCTTGTCAAACCTGTCAACGCCACCCTCTACTATGGCTGTCATGTGCTCCATTCTACGTTTTATTATTATTATTATACACGATTTATATAGCGCCAACAGTTTACGCAGCGCTTTACAATGTAGAGGGGGGACAGCACAATTACAGTACAGTTCAATACAGAAGGGACAGAAGGGACAGGAGGGCCTGTAGAGCTTACAATCTAAAGGGAGAGGGGGGTGGTACAAAAGGTAATATATGCAGGGAATTATTTGATGGGGGGTGGCTTGGGGACAGTTGTTAGTTGGGTGTGGGATAGGCTTCCCTGAATAAGTGAGTTTTCAGGGATATCTTAAAGGTGGACAGGTTAGGGGCTGATCAGATATACCGGGGCAGGGAGTTCCAGAGGATGAGTGAGGCTCTGGAGAAGTCATGAGAGGAGGTAACAAGGGAGCTAGAGAGCAGGAGGTCCTGGGAGGAGCGGAGGGGACAATTTGGGTGTTATCTGCAGATGAGGTTGGTGATGTAGCTGGGGGCGATGTTGCGGATGGCCTTGTATGTCAGCAATAGCTTGTAGAAACTGAGCTTGAGTTTGGGGGGGAGGGAAATAACCAACACAGTGGAATGACTCTCTTAGCAGCTAGTAAAATACAGGAAGCCAATCTGTTTGAGGCCTTTCCCAGATCAGAGAATGGGAGGCCCAGGAGGAGATGTAAGGGATCCAGTGAAAGAGGGGACTCAAAAATTCGCTGGAGCAGAGACACCACCAGGGACCAGAAAGGCCCTAACTTGCACTGCCAAAAGATGCGGTAATGAGTTTCCCTAGTTTTTCCACATCTCCAGCAAAGAGGAGAGAGAGGGGGATCAAAACTATGTAATACCTTGGGGGTCCTGTACCAGAAGAATAACACTTTAAATGCTGTCCCTCTCTGTGCCACACATCTGGATATTTTGGAAGTTGAAGTCCATATTTTAACCCACTGACATAGGGAAATTGGTTGTTGTATAATTTGAGTCAATTTTCGCATGTAGGAGTGGGAGTCTACAGAAAGTGGAGGGGTCTCCTGAAGCAATTGGTAAAAAAAAACAGATATTAGCTGCGTTTGGTGGGGGCCCTAGGAAAAGATGAGTTCAAATGTTGTTGGTCCGGGTAGAACAAGGGACGGGGAGAGAGTTGATAGATAGTGGGTTATTTGGAGGTAGGAGTAGAACATATGTTTCTGTATCTGATATTTAGATTGAAGGTCTGTAAAAATGACCGGGTGTTCAAAGTGGCCAGCCTATGCCCAAGGGAGCATTCGGGAGTGGGATAGGCTATCGGGAATTAATGGATTTAAGATTACATTAGAGAGAGGGGGGCACGGGGACGAGAGGGAGAATTTGGTGTGACATGAGCGCCATATCCTCGATGAAAACAACATAGGGCCCAAACAGAGACTATGGAGTTTGGGGTCCGAAAATAATGCAGGCGACCATACAAGGGAGCAGGGATGAGCCGGGAACAAAGAGCCCATCTCAATCTCCGACCACCTATTCGTATTCTCATTAAACTGTGCCAGGACACCACTGCATGGAGGTGGGAGGCCAGATAATATTTGCGAATGTCCGGAGCTCCCAGACCTCCACGACTCCTGGGGGAAAAGATCACCGAGCTTGCCACTCTATGGGCCCCATCCCTCCAAATAAAATTAAGAAACCATCGTTTGAGCAATTTTAATTGGGTCATAGGAATAGGGATAGGCAGGGTCTCAAAAAAATACAGTAATTTTGGCATAACTGACATTTTCAACACATTGATCCGACCTATCAAGGATATTGGGAGAGGGTTCCAACGCGTCAACATGGCCTTGATGTCCTTGAACAGGGGGATATAATTGGCTGAGTATAGGGATGAGTACAATGGTGTAAAATGTACTCCTAGGTACTTGAGAGAGAAGGTGCACCAACGATAAGGGTATGAGTTTTGAAGCGATACAATGTCTACAATGTTTTTGCCTCATCTGACTGAGTGCTTTGCCAGATTTATTAAAAGTGTCCCAGCTGAGTCTGTGTTCTTTTTCTGCAAGCAAGTGAAGTGCTGGAGGACGAGGAAGGAGTGTATATAGACTGTATATAGGAGAGTGGTCCCTAAAAAGTGTTCTGAAATCAGGTGGGCATCCCAGAATACCCCTACTCCCCATCCAAGTTTTATCCCCTCAATAAAATACAAAAACAAAGTACTGGACTGTTTCCTAACTCTGGGAGCCTGTGGAAATTTGGTGTGTCTGGCTGTGCAGGGTGGGGGATCCCAATTCACTTGCAGCCCCTAGGGTGCGCTACACTTCCTTCCTTCTTCCCTTCCTTCCTGAACTCCTTCCCCCACTGACACAATGGTTCTTCCCGCCAGCTGGCATTACCCGTAGTAATGTCTGAACTTGTGGGAGAAACCACAGCGTGCAGTGGGGGAGTTGGTATTCTACACACCCAATGTATTAAATACTTTTTACAGCTGGCGAGCACCAAAGCGCAGAAGATCAACAGACCAACAGAAAGGTAAGTGTAAATAGGGGTATATAATTCTGCTCTGGCAGGGTCGCTTTATTAGCTACCACTTCATACATATTATAGGTCTGTGGTCCCTACTAGAGTCATTGGTGTGGATGTAGTATCTGATAGACATGTGCACTGCCGAAAAATTTGTTCGTTTTCGTTTCATTTGTTTTTTGTTATTCTTGGAAATTCGAAAATTCGGAATTCATAAATTCGAAAATTCGGAAAACCAAAAATGAGAAAATCCGGAAATTAGAGTATTCTGAAATTTGAAAATTCAGAAATTCGAAAATTTGGAAATTCTAAAATCTGAAAATTCTAAAATCCGAAAATCCAAAAGTAAGTAAGGAAAATCCGAAAATTCAAAAGAACGAATATCCCAAATTTCTAAATAGTAACTAACTAACTAATAATAACTATAAAATTATAGGTATTGGCATTTCCTTTTAAATCTGGCTGTTAGTGAACGTAACGAATACAAATTTATCTGAAGTTACGAATTAGCCAAATAAAAAAATGCTGCATCTAAACAAATGGAACAGAACTAAATAATAATAAATAACAATAATAATACAATTTTATTATTATTATTATTGTTATTTACTTTTATTAATTTGTTAAGTTCCATTCGCTTAGATACGGCATTCATTATTTCACATAATTCGTAACTTCGGTTAAATTCGTATTTGTTACGTTCATTAACAGCCAAATTTGAAAGGAAATTCCAAAACCTATAATTTAATAGTTAAGTTATTATTAGTTAGTTTTTATTTAAGATTTTCGGGTTTTTGAATTTTCGGATTTTCGTTCTTATTTTCTGATTTTAATTATTTTTGGATTTCTGAATTTCCAAATTTTTCATATTTTAGAATTTCTGAATTTTCAAAATATCGACTTTTTCAAAGTTTCGAATTTTTTGAATTTCCGAAATTTCAAATTTTTGAACTTCCGAATTTGGAAATTCGAAAATCCTGATATTTACGAAATAACAAATTTGTCTAAATTCATTAAAAAACGAATTCAGAACTAAACTAATTGCACATGTCTAGTAAAGCTATACACCAAAATATTCAAATCCAGGTTTATATTACTGACTGTACATAACATAATCTGTTACGCGTTTCGGGAGCTATAAGGCCGTCCCCATCATCACCATTAAATTGCAACACAAGAAACAATAAAAGATAAAAAAATGTTCTTAAATCAATGTAACACATACCACTACAAGCTAGGGAATGAGATTTAAACCCGCTAAGAGCATAATAAAAGTAAAAAGATATTAAATAGATAATAATATTGGTAGTAAAAACAAGGATCATAGTGAAATGATAATAATCAACCTTTAATATTAATACAGTTAAACCAGATAACAATAATAATTTAAGAAAAACCGGTGACAATAATAAAATATTAATACTAAGAATAATAACGATAATGGCATAATGTGTACAATATAACCCGCATATATAACCCCAATATAATCGCATAGTAATGTATAAAATAAATGTATGAAAAATAATACTTATCGTCTAGAATGCATTCACAAATTATTAATATATTATGAGAAAAATTAAGGCATGAAAATAAATCTGATCACTAAGAATGCAAACCCCAATTTATTAATATATTATGAGTCTATATGAAATGTGGCTCATACAGAATATAAATTTCAGGTAAAGGCTTTATATGCTGGTAAAATATTCCAATAATATGGCAGGGAATTTAAATAAAATACAGCAGCTAAGCATCTATTTAAAGTAGTAGAAATAATAATAATAATATTTTTTATCTATTTATTATTTCTGGTGTTGAATTTTAGCCCAGATGAAGGGTTGGAGTTGTAACACCTGAAAAACATTGTCAAAATAAATAACAAAATAATATGATTGGAAAGTTAAACAAAATACAACAGCAGTTCATCTACTTAAAGCAGTAATAACAATGATAATAATAATAATTTTATATATTTATTATTTCTTGTAATATATTTTTATCCCTGATGAAGGAGTCATAGCACACAAAAATTCATTGTAAAACAATAAAATAATATGACTACAAATTTAAATAAAATACAGCAGCACTCAGCAGCAGTTCACCATTTAAAGTTGTAGTAATAATAATAATTATAATTTTTTTAAATATATTTATTATTTTATGTGTTGCATTTTAGCTCTGATGAAAGGGGTGGAGTTATAGGACCCCGAATATTGTCAAATAATAATATAATTTTATTGGAAAGTTAAATAAAATACAGCAGTGGTTCATCTAATTAAAATAATAATAATAATTTTTATCCCTTTATTGTTTCTTGTGTGTCATTTTAGTCCTGATGAAGGGGGCGGAGTTATAGCACCCAAAGTGCTTTGTCAAATAACAGAATAATATAATTGGAAATGTAAATAAAATACAGCAGTTATTATTTAAATAATAATAATATTTGTATCTCTTTATTGCTTCTTGTGTGTAATTTTTGACCCGATGAAGGGGGCGGAGTTATAGCACCCAAAGTGCATTGTCAAATAACAAAATAATATGATTGGAAATGTAAATGTAGCACCCTGGAGTTTAGGCAGGGATGCTCCTCACAAATTTACTTGCTGGGAGTAGTTATCCTGGTCGATTGTTGGAGCTCTATTGATTACCTCCTAAGCTTGGCATTGTTGCACTTTTCTCTTCTACCACTAGGTGGCCGGGTACTTGGTGGTACTAGATATGAGAAGGGCAACTCAAGGTCAGGTTATGAGTATATGGGGTATCTCAGCCAATGGGCAGGGGTTTTCTTGGATCCCTTGGCATGCTGGGAGCGCCTATATATTCAGGTGTAGTCAGGTGATCTGTGTTCTGTGCCACCCAGATGGCTGTCTGGGTGGACATGTGTCGTGTTGCCCCGGGATGCTAGGCTGGAGTTTGGGCCTATCCTGGGGACATCTGGCTGCTAGGCTATATGAGGGCCTATCCAGAAGCAAGAGAGCAGCGCAGGGTTGGGGTTGTGGCTTGCAGTCCAACCAGAAGTGACGGTTCTGCTGACTGGAGAACTTGTTGTGGTCGAATGTATAAGGGAAGTTGTCACCACTAAGGGACCAACCACCTTATTACCAGGGACCTCAGTGAGTAACTGAAGCAAGTACCGGAGCAGCATTCTCACCAAATGGGCACGGTGGAGAACCGGGAAACTTCAGTGGGTGTCAAGCCAGGGACCCAACCAGTGGAGGTGACGCTTGCAGAGCAGCCTTGTGTGCCAAGCCAGGGACCAAGCCGGTCAGCAGGGGTTAAGCTTGAGAAGTATGGGGAGTGCCAAGCTAGGAACCCAGCAGAGAGACGGGGGTGACGCTTGAGGAAGATACCACCATGAAGATTGGAGGAGCTCAAGGGATTCAGTGGCAGTGAATCAGTGGATCTAGTGAGAGAGACCGCTAGCTCAGTGGGCTGAAGAACGACAAGGAGTGATTGTAGTGAAAGAGAAAGAAACTGTTACGTTTGTGTTAGGAACTGTTGCCATAGAAGACAGCATTCCTACACATGCAGATGTGACTTCTTGCTGGAGGTCTTTCCTTGCATGGCTGCCCTCCTATTGAAGTCTCAGAGTCTGCTAATTGAACTTGCAACTACCTAAGGATGTCCTGGCCCTAACCCTCCTACCCCCCCCCCAAAAAAAAAAAAATACAAGGAGGACTGTTAAGAGATATAAAACCTCTTTTACATCCAAGAAGTGTCTGGCGCCCAATGACTTTCACCATCTTTGCACCCACTATGCCTCACAACCCACCACATACAGAAGGACATCGGGTATCTCTGGCCCTGGAGGTCCTCCTTAGGCCGAAGGAGGCCAGAGACCTTGCCCTGGAGGTCCTCATTAGGCCGAAGGAGGCCTGGGACCTCGCTACATAAATAAAATACAGCAGTGGTTCATCTATTAAAAAAAAATAATAATATTTTTTATCTATTTATTATTTCTTGTGTGTCATGTTATTCCTGATGAAGGGGGGCGGAGTTATAGCACCCGAAGAGCATTGCTAAATAGCAAAAATAATATGACTGGAGATGTAAATACAATGCAGCAGTAGTTCATCTAATTAAAACAATAATAATATTTATCTACGGTATTTATTATTTCTTGTGTCTCATTTTAGTCCTGATGAAGGGGGGCGGAGTTACAGCACCTGAAGCGCATTGTCAAATAACTAAATGATTGGAAACTTAACTAAAGTGCAGTAGCAGTCCATCTATTTACAGTAGTAGTAGTAACAATATTTTTCCTAATTTATTTAATATTTCTTGCTTTGTATTTTAGCCCTGAGGATGATAGGGGTGGAAGTTATAGCACCCGGAAATTTAATTAAATGACAGCTGCAGCTCACCTATTTAAAGTAGTAGCAGAAATAATAATACTACTTATAATTGTTTTTATTTATTTAGTACTTCTTTGTGTTGCATTTTAGCCCTGGTGAAGGTGATGAAGTTACAGCACTGAAACGCATTGGTCTGTAAACAGATTGTCATTAGAATAAACTTGAACTTGGACTTTATTACGGGCCTCCCTATTAAGGCTGAAGGTGAATCCATTGGAATGCTTTGGTACGAGAAGCTGCCAACCCAATATTCAGATTCTCCATATTCACACCATACTATTAGATGAGAGCAATCATACAAAATAAAACCTCAGCATTCCTAATATCAGTTTTCAGATGACGAAACGCGTGCACTGGAAGAAGCTGAATCTATATGGTAATTACAGTGAGGAAAAAAAATTATTTGCTCCCCTGCTGATTTTGTACATTTGCCCACTGACAAAGAAATGATCAGTCTATAATTTTAATGGTCGGTTTTTCTTTAACAGTGAGAGACAGAATAACAACATATCCAGAAAAACACATTTTCACAAAAGTTATAAATTGATTTGCATTTTAATGAGTGAAAAAAGTATTTGACCCCTTCGCAAAACATGACTTAGTACTTGGTGGCAAAACCCTTGTTGGCAATCACAGACGTTTCTTGTAGTTGGCCACCAGGTTTGCACACATCTCAGGAGGGATTTTGTCCTCTTTGCAGATCCTCTCCAAGTCATTAAGGTTTCGAGGCTGAAGTTTGATAACTCGAACCTTCAGCTCCCTCCACGTATTTTCTATGGGATTAAGGTCTGGAGACTGGCTAAGCCACTCCAGGACCTTAATGTGCTTCTTCATGAGCCACTCCTTTGTTGCCTTTGCTGTGTGTTTTGGGTCATCGTCATGCTGGAAGACCCATCCACGACCCATTTTCAATGCCCTGGCTGAGGGAAGGAGGTTCTCACCCAGGATTTGATGGTACATGGCCCCGTCCATCGTCCCTTTGATGCAGTGAAGTTGTCCTGTCCCCTTAGCAGAAAACACCCCCAAAGCATAATGTTTCCACCTCCATGTATGACGGTGGGGATGGTGTTCTTGGGGTCATAGGCAGCATTCCTCCTTCTCCAAACACGGCGAGTTGTTGAGTTGATGCCAAAGAGCTTGATTTTGGTCTCATCTGACCACAACACTTTCCCTCAGTTCTCCTCGGAATCATTCAGATGTTCATTAGCAAGTTTCAGAAGGACCTGTACATGTGATTTCCTGAGCAGGGGAACCTTGCGGGCGCTGCAGGATTTCAGTCCTTCACGGTGTAGTGTGTTACCGATCGTTTTCTTGGTGACTATGGTCCCAGCTGAGATCATTGACAAGATTCTCCTGTGTAGTTCTGGGCTGATTCCTCACCATTCTCATGATCATTGAAACTCCACGAGGTGAGATCTCACATGGAGCCCCAGACTGAGGGAGATCGACAGTTATTTTGTGTTTCTTCTATTTGTGAATAAATCGCACCAACTGTTGTCACCCTCTCACCAAGCTGCTTGGCGATGGTCTTGTAGCCCATTCCAGCCTTGTGTAGGTCTACAATCTTGTCCCTGACATCCTTGGACAGCTCTTTGGTCTTGGCCATGGTGGAGAGATTGGAATCTGATTGATTGCTTCTGTGATCAGGTGTCTTTTATACAAGTAACAAGCTGAGATTAGCAGCACTCCCTTTAAGAGAGAGTGCTGCTAATCTCAGCTCGTTACCTGTATAGAGAAGACATCTGGGAGCCAGAAATCTTGCTGATTGATAAGGGATCAAATACTTATTTCACTCATTAAAATGCAAATCAATTTATAACTTTTTTGAAATGCGTTTTTCTGGATATGTGTTGTTATTCTGTCTCTCACTGTGAAACTAAACCGACCATTAAAATTATAGACTGATCGTTTCTTTGTCAGTGGGGCAAACGTACAAAATCAGCAGGGGGTCAAATACTTCCCCCCCCCCTCACTGTATGTTGCAATATCCCTGCATGGTGTAGCGCGTGTGTGAAATGTTTGGCGCACGTGAATGCATTGTGTGGTCCCGGCATAGTGAAGCGCGCAGCTTGCGCTGCATTTACCTGTGGGGTTTTTTTTTTTTTTTTTTGCAATCTTTAACCACTTAACAACCGGCCCATAGCCAAATGACGGCTACAGGGCGGTTTTTTAACTCTGGGAGGGCGTCCAGGGACGTCCTCCCAGAATTCTGCTCTCGCGCGCCCCCTAGGGCGCGCACTCGAGAGCATCCGTGACCGCCGGGTCCAGAGGACCCGGCGCATCACAGATCCCGGTAAATGGCCGCTGATCGCGGCCGTTTACCATGTGATCGCTCTGTCAAATGACGGAGCGATCACATGTCAACAAACCGGCGTCATCTGATGACGCCGGTTCCTCTCCTCCCCCTCTCCTCCCCTCCTGTGTACCGATCGGTACACAGTGACCGGAGAGGCGGATGGATGGATGGCTGCAGCGTTGTGGGCTGCATCTGTAGTGCCCACAGCGCTGCACAGAGACATCCAGCCATCCATCCATCCATGCTCAGCCATCCCCACTACTCTGCATGCTCTGCCATACCCTGGAATACCCCTGCAATACTCTGCCATACCCCGCAATACCCCTGCAATACTCTGCCATACCCTGGAATACCCCTGCAATACTCTGCCATACCCTGGAATACCCCTGCAATACTCTGCCATACCCTGGAATACCCCGCAATACTCTGCCATACCCTGGAATACCCCGCAATACTCTGCCATACCCTGCAATACCCCGCAATACTCTGCCATACCCAGGAATACCCCGCAATACTCTGCCATACCCTGGAATACCCCGCAATACTCTGCCATACCCTGGAATACCCCGCAATACTCTGCCATACCCTGGAATACCCCGCAATACTCTGCCATACCCTGGAATACCCCGCAATACTCTGCCATACCCTGGAATACCCCGCAATACTCTTCCATACCCTGCAATACCCCGCAATACTCTGCCATACCCTGGAATACCCCGCAATACTCTGCCATACCCTGGAATACCCCGCAATACTCTTCCATACCCTGCAATACCCCGCAATACTCTGCCATACCCTGGAATACCCCGCAATACTCTGCCATACCCTGGAATACCCCGCAATACTCTTCCATACCCTGCAATACCCCGCAATACTCTGCCATACCCTGGAATACCCCGCAATACTCTGCCATACCCTGGAATACCCCGCAATACTCTGCCATACCCTGGAATACCCCGCAATACTCTGCCATACCCTGGAATACCCCGCAATACTCTGCCATACCCTGGAATACCCCACAATACTCTGCCATACCCCAAAATACCCCGCAATACTCTGCCATACCCCAAAATACCCCGCAATACTCTGCCATACCCCGCAATACCCTGAAATACCCCGCAATACGCTGCCATACCCCGCAATACGCTGCCATACCCCGCAATACGCTGCCATACCCCGCAATACTCTGCCATACCCCGCAATACCCTGGAATACCCCGCAATACTCTGCAATATCCTGAAATATCCCGCAATACCCAGCCATACTCTGCAATACTCAGTGATACCCAGCCATACTCTGCAATACTCAGTGATACCCAGCCATACTCTGCCATACCCCGCAAAAATCTGCAATACTCTGCCATAACCTGCAATACTCTGCCATACTCTGCAATACCCCGCAATACCCAGCCATACTCTGCAATACTCGGTGATACCCAGCCATACTCTGCCATACCCAGCCATACTCTGCCATACCCAGTCTCTGTATGTGGCCAGGCTGTGGAAGTCTCACACATGTGGTATCGCCGTACTCAGGAGGAGTAGGAGAATCTATTTTGGGGGGTCATTTTTGGTATGTACATGTTATGTGTTAGAAATATTGTATAAATGGACAACTTTGTGTTAAAAAAAAAAAAAGCGTTTTAACCACTTCCCGCCTTCCGTCATACGACGTCCTTGACTTTGTGTGGGGATATCTGAATGATGGGTGCAGCTACAGGCATCATTCAGATATCATATTTTTCAGCCGGCGATTCCCTATACCATGAGAACGATCATAGCGGCTGTTACACTGCTTGATCGTTCTTACGGGAGGCGAGAGGGGACGCCCCCCCTCCCGCCGCCCTCCGGTGCTTCTACCAACTCACCGCTACGATCGAAGCCAGGATCTTTTTTTTTTTTTTTTTTTTTTTAATTTCAGGAACAGCCTAGAGGTGAGATGTGGGGTCTTATTGACCCCATATCTCACTGTAAAGAGGACCTGTCATGCCATATTCCTATTACAAGGGATGTTTACATTCCTTGTAATAGGAATAAAAGTGATCAAAAAAATTTTTTTTTGGAAAAAAGTGTCAAACTAAAATAATTAAAGTAAAATGAACAATAAAAAAAAAAAAAAAATTTTTTAAAGCGCCCCTGTCCGTGTGCTCGCATGCAGAAGCGAATGCATACGTAAGTCCCGCCCACATATGAAAACGGTGTTCAAACCACACATGTGAGGTATCGCTGTGATCGGTAGAGCGAGAGCAATAATTTTGGCCCTAGACCTCCTCTGTAACTCAAAATTTGTTACCAGTAAAAAATTTTAAAGCGTCGCCTATGGGGATTTTTAAGTGGCGAAGTTTGGCACCATTCTACAAGCGTGTGCAATTTTGAAAGGTGACATGTTAGGTATCTATTAACTTGGCGTAACTTCATCTTTCATATTATGCAAAAACATTGGGCTATCCTTACTGTTTTGTTTTTTTTTAAAGCAAAAAACTGTTTTTTTTCCAAAAAAAACGCGTTCGAAAAATTGCTGCGCAAATATCGTGCGAGATAAAAAGTTGCAATGACCGCTATTGTATTCTCTAGGGTCTTTGCTAAAAAAACATATATAATTTTTTGGGGTTCTATGTAATTTTCTAGCAAATAAATGATGATTTTTACATGTAGGAGAGAAATGTCAGAATTGGCCTGGGTGCTCCAGAACGCCTGAAGGTGCTCCCCTGCATGTTGGGCCTCTGTATGTGGCCACGCTGTGTAAAAGTCTCACACATGTATCGCCATACTCGGGAGTAATAGCAGAATGTGTTTTGGGGTGTAATTTGTGGTATGCATATGCTGTGTGTGAGAAATACCCTGCTAATATGACAATTTTGTAAAAAAAAAAAAACGAAAAAAAAAAACTTGATTTTGCAAAGAATTGTGGGAAAAAATGACAACTTCAAAAAACTCATCATGCATCTTTCTAAATACCTTGGAATGTCTTCTTTCCAAAAAGGTATCATTTGGGGGGTATTTGTACTTTTCTGGCATGTTCGGGTCTCAAGAAATGAGATAGGCCGTCAGTACTTCAGGTGTGATCAATTTTCAGATATTCGCACCGTAGCTTGTGGACGCTATAACTTTCACAAAGACCAAATAATATACACTAATTTGGGTTATTTTTACCAAAGATATGTAGCGGTATAAATTTTGGCCAAAATATATGAAGAAAAATTACTAATTTTCAAAATTTTATAACAGAAACGAAGAAAAATTAATTTTTTTACAGATTTTTCGGTCTTTTTTCTTTTATAGCGCAAAAAATAAAGAACCCAGTGGTGATTAAATACCACCAAAAGAAAGCTCTATTTGTGTGAAAAAAGGACAAAAAATTCATATAGATACAGTGTTGCATGACTGAGTAATTGTCATTCAAAATGTGAGAGCACCAAAAGCTGAAAATTGGTCTGGTTATTAAGGGGGTTTAAGTGCCCAGTGGTCAAGTGGTTAAAATGTACCATCCCCCCTCCCCATCATCTCTAGGCGAATCATATATCTCTGTCTATATGTGGCTGCTCTGGACCTGTATACGCGTGCCGGGCGGAGCGCTGTGCATTAGCATGCATATATATATATATATTGTGCATTATTTATTCACAGTTCCCCGAAGAGAGCGAGATTGTTTTGTGAGTGTTCAGGCCCCACCTGCCGAGAGAGCGAGCTGCAGAGACAACGGGGGCCCTGGAGCCCCCCCCCCCCCCCCACCCTTCGCCGGCGTTGTGCCTCCCAACGGACAGCGAGATTCACACCCCTCCCCCCATCTTTCCCCTCTGCTCTACTGCCGAGGCCCCTCGAGGAATTTCATTATTGTCTTTTATTATTTAAAGATTTTATTCTTAGAAAATATCCGGGGGGGGGGGAGATAATCTGGAATTAAAGATTTAGTCGGGTTTTTCCTCCCTCTGATGCACGCGTGTATTTTGCGCGGCGCCGGATGAGTTGTGAACGTCTCTGGACGTCGCACGCAAAAGAACCGGAATAATGTGCTAAAAGGCCAGGGTTACCCAATCAGATGTCGGTTTTGGTTTTCTATGTAACTCTATAAAAAAAAAAAATGACAGCTGAACTGCGATTGGTGGTCACCTACAAAATGCAAACAAAACACTCCCCCTTCCTCCAGAGTTGTCACTTCTGCTCTGATCTACTTTCCCAGATATACAGCACATTATATTCCTATATAAAGTCCAGCCAAGTAATGTGTCAGCGTAACACTTCCAGGTATTTATTACCTCTGGCAGAGATCACAGTACTCCCCCCCCGACAATGGCTTCATCTGCTTCTCTCTCCAGAAGGACGGTACCATCTCTGTTTAAGCATCATCCAGGGTCAATCTTGACCGTTTTGCCTCTGTAAAAGAGGGTACGCCCTTAAAACGCGTCAGCCGTTTGTAATGCCACCTGACCCCTCCTATCAGGTCCGGGTTGCAGGTGTTCAGAGACGCAGTCTCACCTACTGATAAGCCTCTTTTACACGCTTGTTTGTGAGTATGATTATTGCTGATATAGCTTTTGATAAAATTTATCACTGGTAATGCACAAGGTCGTGTGCCCTCCTTTCCTCTTTTTATGACAAAGTTATAGTGTACAGTCTGATCACTGGGGGGAAAAGGGGAGACTGGGGACATGCTTCCTCCTGCCTGCAGCTGACTGATGACATCATCTCAGCCTAGGCAAAGTCACTGACTGGAGCTCAATCCAATCCAAATCCAAAATGGCCACATTTTTTTTTTTCAGACTAAGTACATTTTCTGCAAGCACAGAAAACAAACTTGTTGATCCTGCCAGAATTTGTGTTGTTTAATATAGGAATTGTGTGTGGTGTCTGAGTCAGAGGCGGCCCCGTCCATTGGGCGCCCCCTGCCTATCCATGCGTCCCGCCCCCTAATCTACATTCAGGGCGCCAGACGCATGGATTCCCATGGGGGCGGTCGTTTTTTTTTTTTGAAGCACGTGATTAGAGCCAGAGGCTCTAATAGGCTTCAAAAGAGGGTGGGCTTGAGCCCATCCATGATAATTTGCTATTTTCACACTGAATCTCCTCCCCGCCAATCAGGAACTGGGTTCTGAGACCTGTTTTTCTGGACTGGCCAAAATGGCAAGCGATCCTATTGGACCATGACACGGAGAGAGGAAGACGGGGGAGATGCAGGAGATGAAGCCGCTGCCCGGTGGGAAGAGATGCCTGCGGGTAAGAGCAAGGCTCATCGGCCGAACGATGGTTGTGGTGCTTGTTTGAGGACCTGACCGACCAGCAAGGGGGGGTCTGTGGGTGCATTGTTTGATCCCCTCCCCCAGGCTGGTGACCCCTCTAGTGATATAAAGATCTATATAGAGGAATCAGGACCTCCTTCCTCCTGATGGTGATCCCTCTAGTGATATAAAGATCTATATAGAGGAATCAGGACCTCCTTCCTCCTGCTGGTGACCCCTCTAGTGATATAAAGATCTATATAGAGGAATCAGGACCTCCTTCCTCCTGCTGGTGACCCCTCTAGTGATATAAAGATCTATATAGAGGAATCAGGACCTCCTTCCTCTTGCTGGTGATCCCTCTAGTGATATAAAGATCTATATAGAGGAATCAGGACCTCCTTCCTCCTGCTGGTGATCCCTCTAGTGATATAAAGATCTATATAGAGGAATCAGGACCTCCTTCCTCCTGATGGTGACCCCTCTAGTGATATAAAGATCTATATAGAGGAATCAGGACCTCCTTCCTCCTGCTGGTGACCCCTCTAGTGATTTAAAGATCTATATAGAGGAATCAGGACCTCCTTCCTCCTGCTGGTGATCCCTCTAGTGATATAAAGATCCATATAGAGGAATCAGGACCTCCTTCCTCCTACTGGTGACCCCTCTAGTGATATAAAGGTCTATATGGAGGAATCAGGACCTCCTTCCTCCTGCTGGTGATCCCTCTAGTGATATAAAGATCTATATAGAGGAATGAGGACCTCCTTCCTCCTGCTGGTGACCCCTCTAGTGATATAAAGGTCTATATGGAGGAATCAGGACCTCCTTCCTCCGGCTGGTGATCCCTCTAGTGATATAAAGATCTATATAGAGGAATCAGGACCTCCTTCCTCCTGCTGGTGACCCCTCTAGTGATATAAAGATCTATATAGAGTAATCAGGACCTCCTTCCTCCTGCTGGTGGTGGTAATGATGACTTTCTCCAGTTTCTGGTAAATTGTGACTAGTAATAAAGTTCCCTGATGTGGTTCTCCTAAAAGTTGCCCCTCTTATACACCAGCAGTAAAAGCAGCCATGTGATAAAGCAGTCCATTGCATTTCAGCAGAGCCCCTGAGTAAGTCATAGATTAAGGCTGGGTTTCTCTGCATCCAATTCGCATAGCAGGAGAACATGACCGGCTCTGTATGGAGCCGGTTCACATGTCTCTGGGGCGGCTGCGGAGCGCACTGCACAGAAACGTTGTGCGTCTTTGACTCTGTTTCAGGGCCAAATTCAGGCAAAGATTCTGCCCTGATTCGTCCCTGAAACAGGGAACAGGGATGGACAGTGTTGCTGTGCGGTCCGCGGCCGGTTTAGGTGTGAACTGAGCCTTAAGGAAAGGAGTTGTTAGCAGTCCATATTAAAGTTGCAGCTTAGTGAGATAACCATGGCTTCCTCCATAGATACTGTATGGTGAGTGAGCAGAGACAGGAAGTGTGTTATTCACAGGATCACCAGGAAAAAAATTAAGGAAAAACACAGAAATAGGAAAACAAATGCAGCCGCCACATCCAAGGACTGGTAATCTGCAACATAATATGTATTGAAGTTATATACACATATACAGTATCTCATAAAAGTGGGTACACCCCTCACATTTTTGTAAATATTTTCTTCTATTTTTCATGTGACAACACTGAAGAAATGACACTTTGCTACAATGTAAAGTAGTGAGTGTACAGCTTGTATAACAGTGTATATTTGCTGTCCCCTCAAAATAACTTAACACACAGCCATTAATGTCTAAAGCGCTGGCAACAAAAGTGAGTACACCCCTAAGTGAAAATGTCCAAATTGTGCCCAATTAGCCATTTTCCCTCCCCGGTGTCATGTGACTCGTTAGTGTTACAAGGTCTCAGGTGCGAATGGGGAGCAGGTGTGTTAAATTTGGTGTTATTGCTCTCATTCTCTCATACTGGTCACTGGAAGTTCTACATGGCACCTCATGGCAAAAAAACTCTCTGAGGATCTGAAAAAAGAATTGTTGCTCTACATAAAGATGACCTAGGCCATAAGAAGATTGCCAAGACCCTGAAACTGAGCTGCAGCACGGTGGCCAAGACCATACAGCGGTTTAACAGGACAGGTTCCACTCAGAACAGGCCTTGTTATGGTTGACCAAAGAAGTAGAGTGCACGTGCTCAGCGTCATATCCAGAGGTTGTCTTTGGGAAATAGACGTATGAGTGCTGCCAGCATTGCTGCAGAGGTTGTAGGGGTGGGGGGTCAGCCTGTCAGTGCTCAGACCATACGCCGCACACTGCATCAAATTGGTCTGCATGGCTGTCATCCCAGAAGGAAGCCTCTTCTAAAGATGATGCACAAGAAAGCCCACAAACAGTTTGTTGAAGACAAGCAGACTAAGGACATGGATTACTGGAACCATGTCCTGTGGTCTGATGAGACCAAGATAAACTTATTTGGTTCAGATGGTGACAAGCGTGTGTGGCGGAAACCAGGTGAGGAGTACAAAGACAAGTGTGTTTTGCCTACAGTCAAGCATGGTGGTGGGGGTGTCATGGTCTGGGGCTGCATGAGTGCTGTTCCCCCCAGTTCATTGAAGGAACCATGAATGCCAACATGTACTGTGAAATACTGAAGCAGAGCATGATCCCCTCCCTTCAGAGACTGGGCTGCAGGGCAGTATTCCAACATGATAACGACCCCAAACACACCTCCAAGATGACCACTGCCTTGCTAAAGAAGCTGAGGGTAAAGGTGATGGACTGGCCAAGCATGTCTCCAGACCTAAACCCTATTGAGCATCTGTGGGGCATCCTCAAACAGAAGGTGGAGGAGCGCAAGGTCTCTAACATCCACCAGCTCCGTGATGTCATCATGGAGGAGGGGAAGAGGACTCCGGTGGCAACCTGTGAAGCTCTGGTGACCTCCATGCCCAAGAGGGTTAAGGCAGTGCTGGAAAATAATGGTGGCCACACAAAATATTGACACTTTGGGCCCAATTTGGACATTTTCACTTAGGGGTGTACTGACTTTTGTTGCCAGCGGTTTAGACATTAATGGCTGTGTGTTGAGTTATTTTGAGGGGACGACAAATTTACACTGTTATACAAGCTGTACACTCACTACTTTACATTGTAGCAAAGTGTCATTTCTTCAGTGTTGTCACATGAAAAGATAGAAGAAAATATTTACAGAAATGTGTGGGGTGTACTTACTTTTGTGAGATACTGTACATAGCTAAAAAAAAGTCCTATATATTCCTTGTAATGGCGGGTTTGCCACGTGAAGCTTTTCTGATGTGACAAATTCCTCACCAGGTCTCAGCGGCCGCCCTCCTCCTCCGATCAGAAAGGGAAGCAGATACGTTGGCGCTGAGTCACAGACTGGTATCTTGTCAGCCCCTGGCACTCTGTCTGCTTGGTGCCCGTATGCCCCATCCATCTGCTTCACTCTGCGGGGAGGACGAGGGGCCGCTCTATGGCTGCTTTTGCTGCTGATGTATTGGAGCGGGCACGGCTGCCAACTTTCAAGAACCACATCAGGGAACTTCCCTTGCGTCCTTCTTGCAAATGAACAGAAATTCGATAATGTGGCCGCAGGGAGCCTCCATCTGCGGTCAGCGGTTGACGAAGGGGTCCGCGTTATTATGCTTTAGATGACAAAAAAGAAAAGAAAGAACAGAAAGCCAAATCCAATTATCATTATCCCGTCAAAAGGAAATCACAGAGTGGCCTTAAAGCTGGGACTTAATCTGCTTACATTTTGACTTCCCTGGTTCCTCCTTTCCCCTTCTCAGCAACATGCTAATGAATATTTTTGAATAAAATCTTTCCATTTTCATTACGTACCCTAATTAAGACCCAGCGATGACATCACAGGGTCTCTATTCTTCTCTGTGCAATGCAGATGTAGCGCTACCCCCAAAGGAAGTGCTGGTTAAGATGGGCCCTTGACTTCCTCAAAGACCTCATCCCTTCGGACACAGCAGGCTAAGTAAATAAACCCACAATATTGTATATATTGTATTATCTTGTCAGTAAACAAAGTCAGTAATGGGTTTGCAAAGATAATGAGATCCAATGAATAGTGACAGTGATAATATAGTTTAGTATGCAAGATAATTAGCACAAAGAAAACAAACGAGAAGTGGGGTGACATCTGCTATCCAGATCAACATAAACAGGAACAATGCCTACAGTGATGAGTTATAAGACAATACTGTCCTAGTGCACTAGGTGTGGCAATGCCAGGCCTAAGACCGTCTGCTAAGCACCATCAAGGCTTAATATAAGAGGAATAGATGATGTGGAAGGATTGATGGACATAATATATGAAAGGGGCAGCCCTTAAGATGTTTCTTCTGCCGGCTATCATTGGGACCCTTTAGGTCCCAATTTTGCATTCTGATCACGGGCGGAGAGGAGACTGAGGAAATGCTTCCTCCTGCCTGCAGCAGACTGATGCATACCTCCCAACATATTGAGATGGGAATGAGGGACACCTACTAGCAAATGTATGTAGGCATAGGACACACCCCCTGTCACACACCCTTAAAGGAGAATTAACAACAAAAAAAAAAGGTTAATTAAATCTACAAGTGCTTTTTTACCACTACTATTCCTTTATATTGGCTTTTAAAATTTACAAATGCAGGAATTTAGAATTTGGATGAAAGGTTTAGCACTGGGAAACACTTTTTGAAAGATAAAAAGCTCATTTTATATACAACTATATAGATCAGATGAAAATGAGGGACAAATAAGGAGGAATGGGGGACAGAGGGACGTTGCTCCAAATCAGGGACAGTTCCTCCAGATCAAGGACAGTTGGGAGCTATGCTGATGACATCATCTCAGCCTAGGGAAAGTCACTGACTGGAGCACCAAAACTTTTTTATTGATTACAGGTGACTTGCAACAAAGTTGCAATTTTGCTTTCTGATTACTGGTGGAGAGAAGACTGAGGAAATGCTTCCTCCTGCCTACAGCAGACTGATGATATCATCTCTAGGCAAAGCCACTGATCTGGGCTGGACTGGTTATAAAATGTGTACATTTTGGAAGCTTTATAAAATGTTATCTTTTTGTATCTCAGAAATTGCAGGCTTGTAAAAATTAGGGCCCAGTCAATTCATAATGCAGAAAAACACCGCTCCCTCCATCGATGGGTCATGTGACCAGTGCTACGGCATGGGTCACATGGTCCCTGAGAAGGAGGAGGATTAATGTCCAATCAGAGCTGCCGGCTCTGCTCAGTGGTCCATGTGTTTTAAATGGTTGCTGTGGATAAGTGCACTTCAAGGAATGGGATATCAGCTGGGACATGGAGATGGCAATGGCGAAAATGATCCAGGGCCAAACTCTTCCCACCAGGGGCCCCTGGCGGGACCCGGGGCATGCCGTCTTCTCTACTTTTCTCCTTATACTCAAATCAAAGGTTGAAAAACACTCCTTTTACCCGCGACGTCTCAGCTCAGAGCAGTTTACACATATAAGAACCATATCAGCACACGGGGGACACACGGGGGAGCGGAGTTCATGCCTGGAACATATGTATATTCACAGCTGACGCCTCACTAACAGGAAACAAATATGTTAACAGAATGTGCAGCTATTAGGACAGCGCAGAGATGATGACACTCCTCTCCGCACCCACATCATTAATGCTGCATGAAGCAGAATGTTGGAGACCATTGGGAAGATACTAAACATGAAATGTATATATTTACATAGATTTACCATCTCATTACAGATCCTGCAGGAAATGCCGGGATGTATATATGTATGTGCCGTATACCACCTGCACACCGCAGACAGCAAACATGGGGGATAACGCCGAATTCGGGATAAAAGCTCAATTACCACTGCGGGTGACACCCTGCGATGGCTCTGCTAAAAGGGTGTCACTTCCAGTATCAGAATACATATAAAACCCCTATTGTTTTATCACACCCTCTGTCCTCTTCTCTCTTGTTTTATCTCCTTACCCCCCCTCCACCCCGCCATTTCTCTCCACCACCCCCTCCCCCTTCTCCTACACCTGTGTCCCCTCTATCTGAGTATCTCTTCACTCCTCACTATCCCTCTCTGTCTTCTCTATGACTCTCTATGACTCTCAGTCCCTCAAGATTCTTCAATTCTCTATATCTATTGTCTTATCAAACTTTCTCCTACACACTCTCTCTCTCCAACCTACTCCCTCTTCTCCCCTCCTCTCCCTCTCCTCCCCTCCTCTCCCTCTCCCCCCCTCCTCTCCCTTGCCATCTTCTCCCCTCCTCTCTCTCTTCTCCCCTCCTCGCCCTCTCCCTCTTCTCCCCTCCTCTCCCTCTTCTCCCATCCTCTTCCTCTTCTCCTCTCCTCTCCCTCCTCTCCCCTCCTTTCCCTCTTCTCCCCTCCTCTCCCTCTCCCCTTTCTCCCATCCTCTCCCTCTTCTCCCCTCCTATCCCTCTTCTCCCCTCCTCTCCCTCTCCCTTTTCTCCCATCCTCTCCCCTCCTCTCCCTTTCCCTTTTCTCCCATCCTCTCCCCTCCTCTCCCTTTCCCTTTTCTCCCATCCTCTCCCCTACTCTCTCTCTTCTTCCCTACTCTCCCTCTCCCTTTTCTCCCCTCCTCTCCCTCTCCATTTTCTGTCTTTTTCCTCGCTCTCTACTCTCTCCCTTTTCCCGCTTCCCTTTCTTCTCTCTTCTCTCCCTCTCCTCTCTCTTTCTCTCTCCTCACTTCCTCTCTTCTATCACCTTCTCTTTTTTCCTATCCGCTCTCTCCTCTCTCTTTCCCCTCTCCCCCCCTTCTCCCATCTCTTCTCACTCTACATCCCCCTCTATCTCTCTCTCCCCCCCTCCTCTCTCTTTGCACCTAATCTCTCTCTTCCTTCTTTACCCTCTTCAAACCCACTTCCTGTGAGCCCAGAGAGTCTCACAGTACTACTACAAATGACAACTCCCACTGGAGGAAGAGGACTCTCTCTCTCTCCATTTGCTCTCTCCCTTTCCTCCCTCCCTCTCTCTCCCCTCTCCCTCTTCTCTCATTCTTCTCTCCCTCTCCTCTCTCCTTTTGCTCTCTCATTTTGTCTCCTCTCCTCCTCTCTCCCCCTTTTTCTCTCTTCCTTTCCTCTCTTTCCCTCCCTCTTCGCTCTCCTTTTGCTCTCTCCCTGTTCCATATCTCTCCCTTTCTTCTCTTTCTCTCTCTCCTCTCTCCATCTTCTCTCTCCACTCTCCCTCTTCTCTCTCCGCTCTCCCTCTTTTCTCCCTCCTCTCTGCCTCTGCTCTTTCCTCTCTCCCTCTCTCCCCATCTTCTCTCTCAACTCTCCCTCTTCTCCCCACTCTCCCTCTTCTCTCCGCTCTCCCTCTTTTCTCCATCTTCTCTCTCCTCCCTCCCTCTTCTCTCTCCCTCTCTCTCCCTCTTCTCTCTCCTCTCTTCTCTCCACTCTCCCTCTTCTCTCTCCGCTCTCCCTCTTCTCTCTCCGCTCTCCCTCTTCTCTCCGCTCTCCCTCTTCTCGCTCCTCTCTCCCTCTTCTCTCTCCTCTCTCTCCCTCTTACCTGTCCTCTCTCCCTCTCTCTCCTGCTACCTCTTTCCTCTCTCCTTTTGTCTCCTCTCCTCCTCTCTCCTCCTTTTTCTCTCTTTCTTTCCTCTCTTTCTCTCCCTCTCCCCTCTCCTTTTCCTCTCTCCCTGTTGCATATCTCTCCCTTTCTTCTTTTTCTCTCCCTCTCCTCTCTCCACCTCCCCCTCTCCTCTTCCTCTCTCTCTTTCCCCCTCCCTTTCATCTCTCTCTCCCACTTGCCTCTCCTCTCTCCCCTCTCTTCTCTCCTCTTTTTTACTATCCTCCCTTCTCTCTCTCCTCTCCTTTCTCCTCCCTCCTCTCTCCCTTTCCTCCTTCTCCCCCCCTTTTTTTGTTGTCTCTACATTTCTTCCCCCCCCCCCTCCCTCCATCCTTCTCCCTTCACACTCTACACCCCCCTCTATCCCCCCCCTCTCTCTTTGCACCTCATCTCTCTCTCCCTTTTTTTCTCTCTCTTCCTGTGAGCCCTGGGAGTCATGGACAAAAAGGAGGGGGGGGGGGTGAAATCCCTCATCTCCAGACATCCACCGCCTAACTGTAGCAAGGTCTCCGGACTCCTTCAGTCTAATGAGAACCTTCAGAGCCAAGAACTGCGGACATCCTTCCATACAGAGCGGGTTGTGAGGCATAGTGGATGTAATATAACAAAAAAAGAAAAGGGAGCCAATAAAACATGGCACATTGGTGTACCAACCGGTAATACATAGTGAGTGAGGTTGAAAAAAGACAAAAGTCCATCAAGTCCAACCTACTGTATGTGTGTGATTATATATTGTTCCACACACTTATACCTCACCCTATAGATATTGTTAGAAGATAGAGCTGATATAATGGACTTTAACGGTACCAGTAAGGGACATATAAACAAAATTAATACTTATTGTCTTTATTATAAAAAGGTAAAGATTCATTTTTTTACAAGCATAAAATCATTGAAAATTACTTGGGTGTCAATATATTAAAATTCTCTGTTTGTAAATATGTCAAAAGGTCAACGCTTTTTCAAATCCTTGCTTCTTCAGGACCTTATATTATTGACTTTTAACATCTCTGTTACAAGTCAATAATATAGGGTCCACTCCTGAAGAAGCAAGGATTTGAAACGCGTCGACCTTTTGACAGAGATTTTTAATGTATTGACACCCAAGTAATTTTCAATGATTTTATGCTTGTAAAAAATGAATCTTTACCTTTATAATAAAGACCTCAAGTATTAATTTTGTTTATATGTCTCTACTGGTACCGTTAAAGTCCATCATATCAGCCCTATCCTCTAACAATATCTATAGGATGGGGTACCCCCATAGCCTATTTAGTTCTCTTATATATAAAAATACAAATCTACACCTGACACTATGAATAAACATAAAGGTGTCTGGGGACAAAGACAGACCTTGGACTGTCAGATATATAATGCCTTTCCATACCCTTTCACACTACTACTCTGAAATTGCAATGGCCGTTGCTTTCTTATACAATTCATTAGGCTTGGTGGTGATGCGGGTTACTGCAATTTGCATTTGTAGTATTATTTGATGAATTTCTTGGGTGGTGTCTATCATTGTTTTATGTGTGTTTGTTGTCTGTCTCTGTCCCCAGACACCTTTATGTTTATTCATCGTGTCAGGTGTGGATTCGTTGTGTTTTTAATAATTGATATTTTTTCAATAAAATAATTTAATTCATTACTTTATCTGTCCAGTAATTATTTCCCAGGGCTCATCTATGTGACACTTAGTAGTGAGTCGTCTTTCTGATACAGTGCACACTCCTTCATAGCGGGTGTAATGCAAGGTAGATTTATGGGCGCCAGACACTTTTTGAATGCAAAGAGATTTTATTTCTCTTAAACGGAACTGTGGGAGAGAGGGTTAGGGCCAGGACACCCTTAGGTAGTTGCATTGTTAATTGGCAGATCTCCAAGACTTCTACAGGAGGACAGCCATGCAGGGAAAGGCATCCAGCAAGACGCCACATCTGCATGAGGAAGAATGCTGTCTCCTATGGCAACAGTCTTTAACAGTTTCTAACACAACTTGTAACAGTTCCTTCACTTCCACTACAATCACTTCTTGTAGTTCTTCAGCCCACTGAGCTCCCGGTATCTCTCACTAGACCCACTGATTCACTGCCACTGAATCCTTTGAGCTCCTCCAATCTTCATGGTGGTATCTTCCTCAAGCGTCACCCCCGCCTCTCTGCTGGGTCCCTAGCTTGGCACTCCAGATACTTCTCAAGCTTCCCCCCACTGGCCTGCTCGGTCCCTGGCTTGGCACACAAGGCTGCTCTGCAAGCGTCACCTTCGCTGGTTGGGTACCTGGCTTGGCACCTTCTGAAGTTTACCGATTCTTCACCGTCCCCGGTTGGTGAGAATGCTGCTCCGGTACTTGCTTCAGTTACTCACTGTGGTCCCTGGTAATAAGGTGGTTGCTCCCTTAGTGGAGACAGCTTCCCTTCTACCTTCGACCACGACAGGCTCTCTGGCCGGCGGAACCGTCAATTCTGGTTGGACTGCAAGAGGCACTCCCAACCCTCCAACCCTGGATAGACCCTCAGCCAGCCTAGCAGCCAGATACCCCCCGGGATAGGCCCAATCCCTGGCCTAGCAACAAGACACACGTCCACCTAGACAGCCATCCAGGTGGCACAGAACCCCAATCACCTGACTTCACCCATATATATAGGTTCTCTCATCAGGAGGGATTCAAGAAAACCCCTGCCCATTGGCTGAGATACCCCATATACTCCTAATCGCAAAAAAGAGGATTTCACCATGTCAGAAAAGTGTGTTGTCACCACATCCCTGTTGTATAGAAAAAAAGAGGATCCCCCCGTCGTTGGGACTTTGTAGGCAATGAATAGATTGACGGATATATTTATTGTTTGTACATAAAATCGTTCGATCATTCAAACATGAGATGATCATTAAAAGGACATATCAAAAAACATATGTTTCAAAAACATTGAAGAAAAAGGAAAGACAGAGAACATGACAGATTACATAGTTTGCATAACGTATTAAAAAAAAAATGCTCTCCGGTACAAAGTAATGTCTCCGGTACCCGACGCGTTTCTGGTTCGAACACCTTCATCAGGGATATTGATAAGTGTATGTGCGGTCATAAATTTGTCTTACATGCAAAATGTTCTGCTATGCCACTTGAAGGAATGAAGCACTACCAAGGGTGGTGTCGACAGAGGCCCACCAAGAGCATCCAATGTCGTAAGATGTTTTCCAAAAAGGAAAGCTCGTTATTTAATTTCCCCGATGATCACGGGGAGTCATATGTGACCAAAAAATTGCAGACTACAAAGTCTGTAGATTAAAGAGTGAAGCTATCCGAAGCCTCAATATGGCTTCTTATCCATGTATAGCACACTCTGAGTCATTTGGCAACAACTCTTCCGTGTTAACAGAGGATCCTCTATCTGGCGCCCGCCCCGCTCTGCAGTGCTCATCCATGAGCTGTTGCCAAATGACTCAGAGTGTGCTATACATGGATAAGAAGCCATATTGAGGCTTCGGATAGCTTCACTCTTCAATCCACAGACATTGTAGTCTCACTGTGCCCATTTGCAGCCATAGGTCCCCCAAACTTCAGACTTGGTAGTTAAGGGTTCCTAGATGCCCCCTAGCTGCAGCCAAAATGTGGGGTCTCTGGACCCAAAGGGTCCCGAAATGACATTGCTGCAGATGGACAAAGTTGACCGACTTTGAGGCCCTGTATCACTTGGTGATAGAACCCCCAAATTTGGTGTGCAATCCCAGTGGAACTTGCAATACAACATATCCAACCCCTGCCGGGGTTCCTAACACCAAGTGGCCCCGAGATACGGGGCCCCAAAGTCGGTTCGGAAAATGTCAAGCACTTTTCTGCAGCAGAGAATGACATTTTCCGAACCGATTTGGGGCCCCGTATCTCTGGACCACTTGGTGTTAGGAACCCCAGCTTTGGATATGTTGTAGTGCTAGCTCCACTGGGTTTGTACTCCAAATTTGGGGTAACTAGCACCAAGTGGCCCCAAGATACGGGGCCCCAAATTCGGTTTGGAAAATGTCATTCTCTGCTGCAGAAAAGTGCTTGACTCGAGTATAAGCCGAGGGCGGCACTTTCAGCACAAAAAAATGTGCTGAAAAACTCGGCTTATACTCGAGTATATATGGTACTCCTAATCTGTCCTTGCATTGTCCTTGTCTTATCTAATGCCATCAGGTACCCGGCCACCCAGTGGCAGAAGAGAGAAGTGCAGCAATTGCAGACTTAGGATGAAATCCATTAATCCCCCAGCAATCAACCAAGGTAACTATACCTGGCAGGTAAATTTAGGAGCAACTCCGCCTAAACCTCAGGGTGCTGCATAACACTAACCTATCTAGCCATGTAAAGAAGAAATCAGTATACCTACCTTTTCTGAAGTCGGTCTGACCCGATCCCACACCGAGCTGTCAGCTGCAGCTTCGCTGTGGGGGAGGGTGCAGAGGACACAGCCAACAACGGAAGGCAGAGGACACAGCCGAATACGGAAGGCAGAGGACACAGCCGACAACGGAAGGCAGAGGACACAGCCGAAAACGGAAGCCCCATAGTAACTCTATTGGTGACATCACTTCCCATTCATTTCACAACTGTTGTCGGCTGCGTCCTCTGCAGAGCTTCCGCCGCTGGAGACCGGATCGGATCGGCTTAAAAAAAAAAAAAGTATGCATAGCGATTTCTTCTTTTCAGGTTAGATTGTGGATGTCTGTAGATGCAGGGATTTTAGTGTTAGGGTGGACTTACACTTTAAGTGTCAGTGTAACCCTTCTAGGTATATTTATTACCTCTGACAGAGATCACAGTATTCCCCTGACAATGTCTTCACCTGCCTTTCTCTATTAAAGGACAGCACCATCTTGGTTCAGGCATCATCAAGGGTAACCATTTACTTCCTGGACTGAAATGCCGGTGTTTCGTCAGATTAGGCGACCCGTCAGATTTTGTAACGGAAGTGACGTTCCGTCGCCGCCATCTTGCTACACCCCGCACTCGTCCACAGTAAGGATACGGTGAGAAGGGCATACCTCCCAACTTTTTGGGATGGGAATCAGGGACACCTATCAGCAAAAGTATGCAGGCGTAGGACACACCCCTTTGCCACGCCCCCTTTAAGGAGAATTGTACAAAACAAAAAACAAGATTGGTTAAACCCACAAGTGCTTTTTTTACCACTATTATTCCTTTATATTGGCTTTTGGAATTGACAAATGTAGCAATTTAGAAATCAGATGAAAGGTTTAGCGCTGGGAAACACTTTTTGATAGATAAAAAGTGCATTTTATATACATCTATATAGATCAGACCAAAATGAGGGACAAATGAGGAGGAATGAGGGACAGAGGGACATTGCTCCAAATCAGGGACAGTCCCTCGAAATCAGGGACAGTTGGGAGCTATGAGAAGGGGGCAAGCGGACATCTTGTTACACCCACCAGAGTTTTGCATTTCACAATTATTTTTAACGGTAGATGGAGTAAGTTTATATAGTGAAATTCAGTTTTTAGATATCCATCTGACTGTTTTGAAGTTGAATTTTCAAAGCAGCGGTGTTCTGTTAGATTAGAAAACCTGTGAGATCAGCAGGCTTGCTGCTGCTGCTTTTGAAATTCCGCATCCAAATTGTCAGACGGATTTGTAAATCCTGTATTTCACTATATAAGCTGAGTTTACTGTTAAAAATAAGTATGAAATGCAAGACTCCGATGGGTGTAACAAGATGTCCGCTTACCGCCTTCTCACTGTATCCTTACTGTGGATGAGTGCGGGTGTAGCAAGATGGCGGCGACGGAACGTCACTTCCGTTACAAATTCTGGACGGGTCGTCCTAATATGATGGAGCACCAGCTCAGAGATGACACAATCATTCAAATCCTGGAGCCTGTGCAAGTCTTGGCAGTGTGCACCGATCACTGGGGGGAGGGGTGACTGCATAGTTCCCAACTGTCCCTGATTTGGAGGGACTGTCCCTGATTTGGAGCAATGTCCCTCTGTCCCTCATTCCTCCTCATTTGGCCCTCATTTTGGTCTGATCTATATAGTTGTACATAAAATGCACTTATCTTTCAAAAAGTGTTTCCCAGTGCTAAAACTTTCATCCAAATTCTAAATTGCTGCATTTGTAAATTTTAAGAGCCCATATAAAGGAATAGTAGTGTTAAAAAAAGCATTTGTGGATTTAATTAACCTTTTTTGTTGGTTAATTCTCCTTTAAGGAGGTGTGGCAGGGGGCGTGTCCTATGCCCACTTTTTTTACTAGTAGGTGTCCCTCATTCCCATCTCAAAATGTTGGGAGGTGTGGTGACTGAGGAAATGCTTCCTCCTGCCTGCAGCAGACTGATGACATCATCTCCCATCTCTAGGCAAGCTGAAGGATGAGATTTAAACGATAAAAGATGAATCTGACATGTCTTTGCTGTAGATTGAGACACGTCAGGAACGTATTCATGCACATGTATAAAGGTTATTGAGAGATCCACTTTAAGCTGCACATCCCTCCGTTATGTCTTCGGGGCCGCGCCAGTCCAGATGCGGACGCGGGGGCAGAGATAATTCAGGTGTCACAAGGAGCCAAGTCCTCCGCTCTCAGAGCCGTCACTCCTGCGGGAGATAAATGCACTGTCCGAGGAGGTAATTATTTTTTGGCAAATGAAACTTTCATTTCCAGCATGTCGGAAAACTCAGCAAAAAATCCCTTCCGGCAGGACCTTGCTGTGACTTTGAGACGCAGAGGCGTTTTTTTTTTTTTTTTTTTTGTTGGAACAAAAGAGCAGACGAGCTCTGGGCTGGGAAAAGAAAAAGATTCTGCATAAATTAATGATATATATCTGTCACCAGACTTAATTTCTTTGACATTTAGAGTCATTTCATTAGTTTTCAGGAATGAAAAGTGAAATAGTGGCTTGGAAAATCAGTAGCTATCTCGGCTGCGATTCTGCCATATTGTATCAGAAAAATGTAGAGTTTAGCAATTTGTAAAGTAATGCGTCCAGTGTCCCGTGACCCCCCTCTCCTCTGCTATATGACTGCCAAGTGAAAGGAAAGTGGCAACGCGTTTCAAAGCCTGCAGCCCTGCAGTTTGCTCCTTCTAGATCAAGTCACCAAGGTGGCTAGATCTCCGCCTTGGTGACACCCATTCTGACCTTCCTTCCCTAAGGACCCAGTATAGCCCGCAACAAAAAAGAAAAAAGGAAAAATAAGCGCAGGGCTAGCATGATGTAAGGAAACCATTGGAAAACGTCTGGCGCTCACGGGCGACTGCAACTGCCCATAGGCGCCCATGCGCATGCACGTGCGCGGCGGACAGGCGTGCACGCGCAGGAGCACGTCCCTAGTGCCAATTGCCATCAGACGGCCTATTTAAAGGGTGCCCTGACCACTGATAAGTCCTGACTGGTCTTCAGCTGTGCTCCTGATACCTTGCATCCCACAATTATCCTGTTTGATACCCGTTGCTGAACTTGGCTTTCCTTGACCCTGCTTCTAGACTCTGCTATACCGTGATTACTGGCTCCTGATCTCGGTTTCCCATTTGACCTTGCTTCTGCCTGATGCCTTGGTACCCCGCTGCCTGTCTGCTACCGAACCCGGCTATCCTTATGACCTCGCTCCTGTTCCCTGCTTGGCTCAACACTGCCATCCGAGTGTCTGCGACTGCGGTCCTTCGACCAGCTGCGACTTCCTGCTACAAGTTTCCGGGTCTTTATCTGCAGGCACTGGTGTTCCTCCTGTCCCTCGGCTCCTTCTGTTTCACTCTCAGCAGGACCTGGGCTGGAGATACAAGAGAGGCCGACCTTGTCATTTCAGTCTCCATTCAGGTATGTGACACATGATAATGGTCCACAGGGGAATCCGGTAAGCCAGGGGTTATCTCTCCCAGTTAGGATAGGTAGGGCATTGGTTGGCCAACAGGGGGGGGAGGGAGTGTCGGCAGGGGTCAGTCTGGTGGGATATACAAGGAGACGGATATCCGGGGGGGAGGGGCAGCCGTCAGTCATGGGAAGATTTCCCGCCCGCCGTACATCGGTTTGGTTCGTCATATGTATGTATTTTTCAGGCCAGTGCGGTTGGGGTCTTTGGAGCCATTTTAAAATAACCTGCTGTGATGATGTTATTAGGGACCCATCTAAGGTATGGAATCCCTGGTGGAATGCCAGTTATGGTGGATTAACTGGTATTTACAATAATGGTATCTACAGAATGTGGTTTGCCCCCAAGCCGGTGTGATGTGGCTGTGGACCGTTGTAGTAGTACGCAGATACCAAGTGATAATTTGATATTTGGTGCCTCCAAGGATCGACAACCTTAATTTGATGGTTATTGTGGCATTGGTGTTCCTTTATTAAGGAATGTTTGTTATTTTTGTTACTATTTAACCTCTTGCTTACCGGGCACTTAAACCCCCCTCCTGCCCAGACCAATTTTCAGCTTTCAGCGCTGTCACACTTTGAATGACAATTGTGCGGTCATACAACACTGTACTAAAATTACATTATTATCATTTTTTTCACACAAATGGAGCTTTCTTTTGGTGGTTTTTAATCACCATTTGGGTTTTTATTTTTGCTAAACAAACAAGAAAACAGAATTTTTTGAAAAAAAAAAAAACATGTTTCATGGTATGTTATAAAATTTTTCAATCGGGTAATTTTTCTCCTTCATTGATATTCGCTGATGAGGCTGCACTGATGGGCACTGATGGGCTGCACTGATAAGGTGACACTGATAGGCACTGATAAGACGGCACCAATGGGCACTGATAAGACAGCACTGATGGGCACTGATAAGATGGCACTGATGGGTGGCACTGATGGGTGGCACTGATGAGTGGCACTGATAGATGTCACTGATGGGTACTGATAGGTGGCACTGATGGGCACTGGTAGGTGGCACTGATGGGCACTGGTAGGTGGTATTGATAGGCAGCAGTGGTGATGAGGCACTGATTGGTGACATTTATAGGTGGCACTGTGGGCACTGGTAGGTGACACTGTGGGCACTGATGGGTGGTACTGTGGGCACTGGTAGGTGGCGCTGGTGGGCACAGAAGCCTCTGCAGAGGCTCTCCACAATCGGGACTGATGTCCCTCTCACATCCGCCGGTGATCGGCTTTTTTTTTCTCCTCACGCTACAAGCGTGAGGAGAAAAAATAGCCGATTACCGGCTCTGTTTATGTCACATGATCAGCTGTCATTGGGATCGACCCCTTACTCCGATCTGTGATCAGCCTAGTCTCGTACACTCGCTGATCACAGAGCGCGCCGCGCACCCTGCAGGGGGTGCACAAGCCGTTCGAGCACGGGAGGATGTCCATGGTTAATAAAGGGGCCGTAACAGCCAATTTTGCTCCAACATTTTGTGTCATGTTTTTTCTGGTATGTTTAGTTGGGGTAAGAGGGGAGGAGTTGGCAGCGGTTGGTAATTCAAAAGTATAGGATTACTTCTGGGGTAATATTACCATGTCATGTACCTGGTGGAGACTGAACTAGAGAGGGGGCTTCTCTTGCACCCCTTGTAGTGATGACAGGAGGTGAAAAGACACAAGGGCCGGTGTAGCAGGCAGCGTAGGCTGGTGTTTGCAGGAAGCAGATGACTGTAGATCACCGGGCAGGAACCAGGAACGGAAACATAGTGACACTTGATTGGTCAACAGGAGCGTAGCCAGAACACAAGCCAGAAGGTAATCAACAGCCGGGCTGCGAGGTACAGGACAATCAGGCAGAGGCAGAGGCAGGATACAAGCCGAGATCGGTACACAGTCGGGCACCTAGGTACAGGAACATGAGGCAGTTTCACAACACAAGCCGAGGTCACAGCAGGCAAGCAGAAATCCAAAGACAGGGCAGGAGCAAGCCTCAGAAATCCTGCTTGTGGCTGGTAAGCTGGTAAGCTGGTGCGCTCGCACGTGTGCGAACCAGTGCGCGCGGGCGTTGGCACCAGAAGGGTGTCAGTGCTGTTTGGTCTATTACGTTCCTGTTATCAGTTCCTGTTGAATTGATCCAGCCTCTGACTCCGCCTGAACGCCGCCTGTACCGACCCTTAGCCTGCCCCTGGATTACGCTTCTGTCTGCTCCTCTGCTCATCTGTCCTACTGCACATTCCCGAGAATCACACATAGAGCAGCCCGTTTATTTCAAAGGGCTGCCCTATACGTACGAAACATGCAAAAGAAGCCCCCCAGTCTTTTTGCAAAATTGCAGCGCATTGAATCACATGGTCCCTATACAAGAATACTGCTTGTACCCCAATATTGGCGGCACCCCACCTATTGCTTGAAGACATCCAGCACCCCACACTTTTCCTCAACATCCCAGGTTGTTTTTGCCGTCTGTGTCCCTGCTGGGGAGATTTGTCCTTTCTTTGCCCTGGTGACCACTGTCACAGAAACAGAAATCGAGGGGAAATCCAAAACTAATGGTTGTCACTCCAATGGTCCAATCTTTGTCATGACCCGGGTCTGAACCTGCAACCTCTGCTGTGTGTGTGGCAGTATCTCTTCTTGCTGAGCTACCTGAGATGCTGGACAGTGACCTACCTGATTCCTTAGACAACCTTGCCTTGAACCTGGAACTCCTTCCATGAACTTCCTATGTAAACCATGTCTCTGCACTTCCTGTTTGCCAGATTATTGTGCTCTCTCCAGCCAATATCTCGCTCTTTTTGCTCCTGCCGCTATCTGTATCTTACTAACACTTGTTATACTTGTTACTGACCTTTGGCTTGTTCTTTGACTACGCCTCTGCTTGATACCAACCTCTAACCACTTGTTACCAACCTTTGGCTTGTTTACTGACTATGCTTCTGCTTGATCCCTACCTGCTATATCTGCTACTGGACCCTCCTGGCAGGGGGAAGAAAACAACCTGGTACTAACACGCAGCACCATCCATCTTTACTATCAGGAGCTCTGGTGAATACCGGTTATTGGTTAGAGCCCACACCTCTTGTGATCCTGTGTCGGGGTGACCTGCTTGTACGCTTATCCTACTGGTCGGTGGGAGCCTCTCTACTGCTAAAGCTACTAGTCTCTGATCCTGACACCCTGACCGTGACAATCTTCAAATTGGGACAACTGTTACAGAAACAGCTGTTTAAGGCCTTGTTTGCAGGTGACCGTCAGCTGAGAGTTACTGTACCATGGCCACTGGCCATGTTGTTACACGTTCTTTTTACATTGACACAACTCCTTCGACCCAGTCTGTCTGGACAGTATGGTCACCTAATGACTTAAAACCACCCACAGGCAGCTTAACTCTTCAATACGACACAGAAATTGAATAAAACACAATTTTACTTCAACTAACTGAAGTATGGAGGATGTTTTTCCAGTCTTTTGAAGAACACAATAGGTGTTGATTTACTAAAACTGGAGGGTGCGGAATCTGGTACAGCCGTGCATCAAAACCAGTCAGCTTCCAGATTTTATTGTCAAAGCTTAAAGTGGTATTAAAGCTTCCTTTTTTTTATTTTTTGAAAATAACAAACATGTTATACTCACCTGCTCTGTGCAGTGTTTTTTTGCACAGAGCAGCTCCGATCCTCTTCTTTTCAGGTCCCCTGCCAGCGCTTGTGGCTCCTCCCCCTTGAGCAGTGCCCCCCCAGAGAAAGCCACTTGCCCTGGGGGGCACCATTGCTCGCTCACTCCCAAGCTGATGCTCTATGCGTCCAGAAGACAAATAAGCCGTGGCTTGGCCCCACCCCCCACCGCTCTCTCTTTATTGGCTCACTGGCTGTGATTGACAGCAGCGGGAGCCAGTGGTCTCAGCCAAAGAGGAGAGAGAGTTCCGGGACAGCTGAGGCTATCATGTACATCGCTGGAATGGTGGGGGCTCAGGTGAGGGTTAGGGGGGGCTGAGGGGCCCGCTGCACACAGAAGGTTTTTTTTACCTTCATGCATAGTACAAAACCATAAGCCTTTAGAACCACTTTAACTGAACAAGCTGATTGGCTACCATGCAGAGTTGCACCAGCTTTTGCACTCTCCAGTTTTAGTTAATCATCCCAATGACTTTCCTAAGCCTTGTCTCTGTAAAGTACTATCACTGACTGATGGAACACGAAAACAAAAAAAAACGGCATGGTCTAGCTCCCAGATAGCAAGGATAACTTGCCACAAATTTGTGGCAGTGTTGAATTGTAAGTCTGTTAACTTGCTGCACATTTTCACTGGCAGGTTGTACACTTACAGAGCACTTGAAGAACAAGTTCTAGTTGACACTTTTCCAATTTGTAGAAAATTTGCATGGCAAGTCTCTAGCAAGAGCAAAGTTGCAGCAGTGATTCTACAGCTAGAGCTCTGCAAGTCTAAGGCATGAAAATTCAGCCACAGTGACTCCCTGTGGTGGGAGGACTATATTGCACAACATAACTGAACCAGAATTAGCAGCAGACTTGCAGAATTTTTGCAAAAAAAAAGTTGATCTGGAGTCCTGCAATGCGGACTTGCTGCAATTGTGCAACAAACTTGTGAACCCTGGCAAGTCTAGCAATAGCTTAGCAAGTCATTTTCAAACTTGCAGCTCAATTGCTTGTTATCTGGTCTAGGACAGAACTAACCAGCGCTAAACAGGAGGGGAAGATACCAAACCGCAGGTTGTAATGGCCCAGAAACACCACTAGATGTCAGGATACATCAAAACAAAAGTAACCTCATGCAGTGTAATACAACGCAGAAAAATACATACAAGACCCCTTTCACACTGAGGCAGTTTTCAGGCATTTTAGCGCCTGAAAACTGCCTCCCATTCATTGCAATGGGTGCTTTCACACCCGGGTGGTTCACTTGCGGGACTGTCGTGGTGCGGCACAGCAAAAATTATACCACATGTCCCGTTTTGGTGCACTGTACTATCAAATGAATGGGGCCACAGCACAACCACCCTGTAACTGAGTCTAAGGTACGCAGATGCATCATAATGCTGTGCAGGGGTGGCCCGTCCATTAGGGGCACCCGGCTCTGCCCCCTTTCTCCACACCACCCTCTATATGCTTAGGGGGGAACGCCGCGGCCATCCCCTATTCATGCGTCCAGCCCCTTTCAGGGCACCTGACACATGAATTACAGTGGCAGGGTTTTGGTTTTTTTTGCACCCGTTAAGAGCCATAGGCTCTATTAGGCTCCAAATAGGGTGGGCTTGAAGCGCAGAGCATTGCTCCATGAGCCCACCCGGGTGTGTTAGAAAAGAAAATGAACACTGAACCTCTCCGCCAATCAGAAAGCGTGGGTCTGATACCCGTCACCTGATTGGGTGAGAGGACAGGCACTCCTATTTGACGCCTAGCAGGAGGAAAGAAGCATGGAGGACACAGGAGCCGCTGCCTGACCAGGGTAAGTGCCGGTCAGACAGCGAGCAAAGCGGGGGGGGGCAGGGAGGGTGATGGTTAAATGCCGCAGGGGGGGTCACAGTGTCTGCATTTGATGGGCACAGTGACTGCAATTGATGGGCACAGTGGCCTCATTTGATAGGCACAGTGGCTGCATTTGATTGGCACAGTGGCTGCATATGATGGGGCACAGTGGCTCCATTTGATGGGGCACAGTGGCTGCATTTGATGGGCACAGTGGCTGCATTTGATGGGCACAGTGGCTGCATTTGATGGGCACAGTGGCTGCAATTGATGGGCACAGTGAGGCTGCAATTGATGGGCACAGTGAGGCTGCAATTGATGGGAACAGTGGCTGCATTTGATGGGCACAGTGGCTAAAATTGATGGGCACAGTGGCTAAAATTGATGGGCACAGTGAGGCTGCAATTGATGGGTACAGTGACTATATTTGATGGGCACAGTGGCTGCATTTGATGGGCACAGTGACTGCAATTGATGGCACAGTGGCTGCATTTGATGGGCACAGTGGCTACATTTGATGGGCACAGTGGCTACATTTGATGGGCACAGTGGCTGCATTTGATGGGCACAGTGGCTACATTTGATGGGCACAGTGGCTACATTTGATGGGCACAGTGGCTGCATTTTATGGGCACAGTGGCTGCATTTGATGGGCACAGTGAGGCTGCAATTGATGGGCACAGTGGCTGCAATTGATGGCACAGTGGCTGCATTTAATGGGAACAGTGGCTACATTTGATGGGCACAGTGGCTACATTTGATGGGCACAGTGTCTGCAATTGATGGGCACAGTGAGGCTGCAATTGATGGGCACAGTGAGGCTGCAATTGATGGGTACAGTGAGGCTGCAATTGATGGGCACAGTCAGGCTACAATTGATGGGTTTGTTTTTTAGTATTTTTCAGAATTTTTTAGTTTGTTTGCACCCCCCAAAAACTTTGAACACCAGTCGCCACTGATGCTGTGGGCTTTCAAGGGTTAACACAGACCTGCAGGAAGCAACATATTGCCCCTAAGTAGCCTATCAAATGCCGCCATAATGGCCACAATAAGCCCCAGGAGGGGATATCTACTCACTTCCTGTTGGGTCTCTGGGACAGGAAGTGAAGGGCGCGGACAGTGATAACGCAGATCTCCTAACCCTTCCTGGCTTTATCCAAAACTTTAAAACAAAGTTTTCTTTGAAGTTTCGCTTTTTTTTTTTTTTTTTTAGCTTTTTTGTTTATTTCAACTGCTGGTTATAAAAACAAAAAAAAAAAAAAAAAAAAGCAAGTCAGCGCATCAAACAACTTGTCATCACAGGCCAGGCTGTCTTCTCAAGTAGATTAGCAGATCGGCATTTTAATTGTAAATTTATTAGTAGTGAAGGGGAAGGGTAAGAGGGAGCGATTCAGCGTTTTAACAGCTGTAAGTTAAGAAGTTAAGAAGTAATGGCATCGCAACGTCGGGGATGTTTTCTGAAAGCAGTGGACCTGTGTGCAAGATCATATGTGGGGCAGTGGCAGCTGGTGCTCAAAATTTTTGAGGGAGTGCAAAAAAATTTTGAAAAAAATCATCAAACGCTGCCACTGTGATCTCAAATGCTGCCACTGTGCCCATCAAACGCTGCCACTGTGACCTCGAATGCTGCCACTGTGCCCATCAAACACTGCCACTGTGCCCATCAAATGCAGCCACTGTGCCCATCAAACACTGCCACTGTGCCCATCAAATGCAGCCACTGTGCCCATCAAATGCAGCCACTGTGCCCATCAAATGCAGCCACTGTGCCCATCAAACACTGCCACTGTGCCCTCAAATGCAGCCACTGTGCCCATCAAATGCAGCCACTGTGCCCATCAAATGCTGCCACTGTGCCCCATCAAACACAGCCACTGTGCCCTCAAATGCTGCCACTGTGCCCAACAAACGCTACCACTGAAGGCATCAATGCTGCCACTGTGCCATCAAACGCTGCCACTGTGCCCATCAAATGCTGCCACTGTGCCCATCAAACACTGCCACTGTGCCCCATCAAATGCTACCACTGAAGGCATCAACGCTGCCACTGTGCAATCAAACGCTGCCAATGTGTCCATCAAATGCTGCCAGTGTGCCCATTAAATGCTGCCAGTGTGCCCTTGAATGCCCTAGTGTGACCCCCGCCCGGCACTTATCCTGTCTTGGTGGGGCAGCAGGTGACGATGACGAGCGGGGTCCTTTGTACGTCTCCTGCCTTCCTCATCTCCCGTCCTCTTCTCCTGATAGGCGTCCAATAGCAGCGCCTGACGTTTCAGCCAATCAGGTGACAGGTAACAGACCCGAGCACCTGATTGGCGGTTTAGTGTTTGGAAAGCAAATATGCATTCACTTTTCTAACACAGCTGAGTGACCTGCGAGTACCCAGCATGGCGCTCGCAGGTCACTTTTTTTTACGCCTATTAGAGCCTCTGGCTCTAATCAGGTGCTTAAGAAAAACCCTGCCGCTGTAATTCAGGCGCCCTGCGCCCGAAAAGGGGGTGGCAGCGGTGGCCATAGATAGATTCATGCTATGCCGAATATGCCAAACTGCACCCCCCTTTCCGAGCACCCCCCCCCCCATTTCTCCTCCTAGAACAATTCTTACCCCCTAATTTCCCCACCCAGCACAAATCTCCTCTCCCCCAATCTCTTTGTGGCACAGAGTTCACAGGTCAGTAGTAAGTGATGCAAAGTTCAGGGGTCAGTAGTAAGAGATGCAGAGTTCAGGGGTCAGTAGTATGGGATGCAGAGTTCAGGGGTCAGGAGTAAGGGATGCAGAGTTCAGGGGTCAGTAGTAAGGGATGCAGCGTTCAGGGGTCAATAGTAAGGGATGCAGAGTTCAGGGGTCAGTAGTAAGGGATGCAGAGTTCAGGGGTCAGGAGTAAGGGATGCAGAGTTCAGGGGTCAGTAGTAAGGGATGCAGAGTTCAGGGGTCAGTAGTAAGGGATGCAGAGTTCAGGGGTCAGTAGTAAGGGATGCAGAGTTCAGGGGTCAGGAGTAAGGGATGCAGAGTTCAGGGGTCAGTAGTAAGGGATGCAGCGTTCAGGGGTCAATAGTAAGGGATGCAGAGTTCAGAGGTCAGTAGTAAGGGATGCAGAGTTCAGGGGTCAATAGTAAGGGATGCAGAGTTCAGAGGTCAGTAGTAAGGGATGCAGAGTTCAGGGGTCAATAGTAAGGGATGCAGAGTTCAGAGGTCAGTAGTAAGGGATGCAGAGTTCAGGGGTCAATAGTAAGGGATGCAGAGTTCAGGGGTCAGTAGTATGGGATGCAGAGTTCAGGGGTCAGTAGTATGGGATGCAGAGTTCAGGGGTCAGTAGTAAGGGATGCAGAGTTCAGGGGTCAGGAGTAAGGGATGCAGAGTTCAGGGGTCAGTAGTAAGGGATGCAGAGTTCAGGGGTCAGTAGTAAGGGATGCAGAGTTCAGGGGTCAGTAGTAAGGGATGCAGAGTTCAGGGGTCAGTAGTAAGGGATGCAGAGTTCAGGGGTCAGTAGTAAGGGATGCAGAGTTCAGGGGTCAGTAGTAAGGGATGCAGAGTTCAGGGGTCAGTAGTAAGGGATGCAGAGTTCAGGGGTCAGTAGTAAGGGATGCAGAGTTCAGGGGTCAGTAGTAAGGGATGCAGAGTTCAGGGGTCAGTAGTAAGGGATGCAGAGTTCAGGGGTCAGTAGTAAGGGATGCAGAGTTCAGGGGTCAGTAGTATGGGATGCAGAGTTCAGGGGTCAGTAGTAAGGGATGCAGAGTTCAGGGGTCAGTAGTAAGGGATGCAGAGTTCAGGGGTCAGTAGTAAGGGATGCAGAGTTCAGGGGTCAGTAGTAAGGGATGCAGAGTTCAGGGGTCAGGAGTAAGTAGTAGTCGTTTTTTTTTTTATACAGCATTCCTCCTTCTCCCTATTAAAAAAACAAATATGGCCAAGCATAACCAATCCCTTCACCTATCAGCACTGCCCCCCACTTATCCCTGCATCTGGCGGAGTCAGCTGGTCCCCTCTGGGTCCAATGATGCTTAGCGTTGGCAGATAAAGTATTTTCTCACCATCTACTTCCTGGACTGAGATCCCAGCTCAGGATGTCACATTCATGTAAATCCTGGTGTCTGTTCAGTTCTTAGCCGTGTTCATAAATGTCTGACACAGATCAGCCCCTGCTGCAGCCTTTCACCTTAAGACTTGCTACAGAGTTGCAATGTTGCAGCCTGATCACTGGGGGGGGGGGGGGTCGGTGGGGGTTAAGAGACTGAGGAAATGCTTCCTTCTGCCTACCACAAAGATACAATGTTGCAGCCTGATCACTGGGGGGGGGGGGTTAAGAGACCGAGGAAATGCTTCCTCCTGCCTACCACAAAGATACAATGTTGCAGTCTGATCACTGGGGGGAATAGAGACTGAGGAAATGCTTCCTCCTGCCTGCAGCAGACTGATGACATCATTTTAGCCTAGGCAAACTCACTGGAACTCAGTGGTGGCTTTTCGGGTTCCATTCACACCTGAGCATTTTTTTTTAAAATTGCGTGTTTTCGAATGAAACGCGCTGAAAATGCGCTCCTTTGATTGTAATGGTAGCAGCCGTGTGTTTTTCCTGTGCAGACGTGTCAAAACACGCAGTTTAAAAACATGCGCAACGCCAAAAAAAAAGCGACTTTTGATGCATTTTTTTTAAGCATAGGGCAAACCAACGCGCAGAAAACGCACGCAAACGCAGCACGACTCTGCGCACATTCTCCATGCGCCTCGGTGTGAAGGCAGCCCAAGGTTGTTGCTGAATATATTGAGACATTTGGAGTCCTCTACATTTCATGCCGGAGGGAGGATAACTTCTCCCTTCACCGAACGCTGCGGGCGGAATGGGGGGAAACACGATTGTCCTATCTAACTTGCATTTATACGATCGAACCATCGATTATGCGATGGGGGGGGTGGGGGAGGGGTATAAACAGCAGGTCTTGCTTGTTGGGTGCAAGGTCCCCTTAAACCAGAAATATGAGAGATTCAATGCAGACGTGGAATTATTAGTGAGCTGGTGCATGACGGGTGATCCCCGGGGTCAATGTACGGCTTTTGCACCATGCTGGGAATTGTAGTCCATCAGTGGCCCCGGCGTGCCCGCCCCCGACCTACATTCCTTCCTTCCGGAATGTTCTTTATCTGTAGAGTGGAATATATTCCCCACCGCTAAGAGTAATTACCAGAGAGAGAGAGAGAGAGAAAAGGAAAACGATCTTAAGAAAAACATATTTTCCTAGAAAGTAATTAAGAGAAGATTGATGAAATTGTTATTTTCTCCTCTTTTATTTAAAAACACGTCTGCGTTCCGGGCTTGGCAGTTAAGAATAAATAAAACCCTTTTTTTTTCCTCCGCCGCAATACAATGAGCCACTTCCTCGCACGTCCTCCTCGCCCCAAATCAATTCACGCCAGATCCCCCCCCAGGCCCGCCGCATGCGTCCTCCATTTCTCCACCAATCATTTCAAACTTAGCCAGCAAAAATGAGACCCAAAGGGTCAGCTCACCCAATATAATAAAGCAGATGCCTTAAATCATCAATGAGATTCTTAGGGGGGCGGGGGGGGGGGGGGGTTGGCACCTGTAAGAACTTTAAGGAGTCACTTTATAAAAAAGAATCTCGCTATCTCACGCAGGTGTCACAAAATATCCCCATAATTTGACAAATATGTTTAGTTCCTGTGATCATCAGCTCCATCAAGTGGCCAGAATGCAGCATTTTCCTGAAATACCTCATTCTGGCCACTAGATGGAGCCGACAATCATAGTAAAAAAAATACTGTACAGTAATACTTTGGATTAGGAGCATAATTAGTTCCAGGAGAATGCTTGTAATCCAAAGCACTGGTATATCAAAGCGAGTTTCCCCCATAGAAGTCAATGGAAACAAAGATAATTTGTTCCGCATTGACTTCTATTGCATGCAATACCGCATGTGGCCAGAGGTGGAGGGGGCGCCGGAGAGCCGCGGAAATACTCGGGGACAGCTCGGAAAGCCTCCGAAACACTCGGGAACTGAGTATTTCCAAGTGTTTCCGAGTATTTCCAAGTGATACCGAACGTCTCCGAACCGTTCCCAGTGTCTCCGGCGCCCGCGAACCTCTGGCCAAATGTGGTACTGCACACCCCATTAGTCAGAATTAAAAAAAAAAAGTTGCTCCTCTTACAAAACGCTCGTTAACCGCGTTACTCGTAAACCAAGGTTCCACTGTACAGTAATACCGCGGACTACGAGCATAATTTGTTCCAGAAGAATGCTTGGAATCCAAAGCACTCGTATATCAAAGCGAGTTTCCCCCATAGGAAATAATGGAAACTCAGATAATCCGTTCCACATCCCCTGCTTGTCTATGCAGTACCGCATGTGGCCAGAGGTGCGGGGGCCCTGGAGACACTCGGAAACACTCCAAGATGCTCGGAGACACTCTGAGACACACGGACACCATGCAGAGACACTCGGAGACCACTCGGAGACGCTCAGAGACCACGTAGAGATGCTTGGAGATCACTTGGAGATGCTTGGAGACCCTCGGAGACACTCTGAGACACTCGGAGACGCTTGGAGATGCTCGGAGACCACTCAGAGACGCTCAGGAACGGAGTGTTTCGGGCATCTCCGAGCATCACCAGGGCCCCCGCACCTCTGGCCAAATGCGCTGCTGCACACCCCAGCAGCTTGAATCCTGTCTTGCGAGACAACACTCGCAAAGCGAGTTAGGATTTTTTTAAAAAATATATCTCGTATTGCGCAGCCTGAGGTTCCACTGTCCTTATTCAATATGATCATCGGCTCCCTCTAGTGGCCATAATGCAGTATTTTTCTGATTGAGGTACTTCAGGAAAATACTACCTTATGGCCATTAGATGGAGCTGATGATCATAGGAAACAAATATGTATTTATTTACTATGATGGTTAGCTCCCTCTAGTGGTCGTGATGCAGTATTTTTTATGATTGAGGTATTTCAGAAATACCATAGGTTGGACCATAATGAAGGCTGAACACAGAAGAATTGATGCTTTTGAACTATGGTATTGGAGAAGAGTCTTGAAAGTCCCTTGGACGGCGAGAAGATCAACCCAGTCAATCTTGAAGGAAATCAATCCTGAACATTCACTGGAAGAACAGATCCTCCTGAACCTGAAACTCAAACACTTTGGCCACCTAATACGAAGAGAGGACTCATTAGAAAAGACCCTGATGCTGGGAAACATGGAAGGAAAAAGGAGAAGAGGAAGACAGAAAAAAAAGATGGATAGGTACAGGGCTGTCTTAATGCATGGGCACCCCTGGGCACTGCCCAAGGGCACCACGTGCATGGGGGCCCCATGAAAATCTTGCATTACATCATACTTGCCAACTGTCCTGGATTTGCCGGGACAGTCACGCTTTTTACTAAGCTGTCCCGGGATGTCCATGTCCCGGGCAGCATCCCAGAACCTGTACTGTGCCCTCCTGATAACAGTATTGTGCCCTCCTGATCCCAGTATTGTGCCCTACTGATCCCAGTATTGTGCCCTCCTGACCCCCCCCCCCTACAGTTTTTACTGTGAGAGTAGGTGCGTAAATTGGGCCAGGCTGGTAGGGGCCCCAGTGTATTACTTTGCCCAGGGGCCCATGACACTATTAAGACAGCCCTGGATATATAGCATCATCGAAACAATGAACATGAAGTTAAGCAAGCTCCAGGAGGCAGTGGAGGACAGAAAATCCTGGCACTCTATGGTCCATGAGGTCACGTAGAGTCGGACACAATGACTGAACAACTTTTTAGAAATATGCCGCATTATGGTCACTAGATGGAGCTGACGATAGTAAATAAGTACCGTATTTATTCCCCGTGATCATCTGCTCCCAGTGGCAATCAGGCAGTATTTCAGGAAAATACCACCTTATGGCCACTAGATGGAGCTGATGATCGTAGGAAACAAATATTTATTTATTTACTATGATCGTTAGCTCCTTCTAGCCGCCGTGATGTGATGCAGTATTTTATTTATTGAGGTATTTCAGGAATATACTGCATTATGGCCACTAGATGGAGTAGACAATCATAGTAAAAAAGTATTTATTCCCTATGATCATCGGCTCCCTCTAGTGGCCATAATGCAGTATTCTTCCGACCGAGGTATTTTTGGAAAATTATGCTATATGGGCACTAGATGGAGCTGATGATCATAGGAAACAAATATTTATTTATTTACTATGATCGTTAGCTCCCTCTAGTGGCCGTGCTTCAGTATTTTAATGATTGAGCTATTTCAGGAATGTACCACGTTACGGTCACTAGATGGAGCTGACGAACACCGTAAATAAGTATTTATTCCCTATGATCATCGGCTCCATCTAGTGGCCATAAGGCAGTATTTTTCTGATTGAGGTATTTCAGGAATATACTGCATTATGGCCAGTAGATGGAGTTGATGATCATTGGAAACAAATATTTATTTATTCACTATGATCATTAGCTCCCTCTAGCGGCCATGATGCAGTATTTTTATGATTGAGGTACCGAGGAATGTACAGCATTATGGCCACTAGATGGAGCTGATGATCACAGGAAACAAATATTTATTTATTTACTATGATCTGTAGCTCCATCTGCTGGCCATATTGTGTCATTTTCCTGAAATACCTCATCATGGCGGGTGGACCTTGGTGCCGAGAGGCCGCATATTTGTGTACCAGATTGCAAACACAGCTGTGCCGATAGCGTGCGCCCTGCACACTCCCTTACTGGCGGCTAATGGAAAGCTCCCAATCTCTACTTGCGATCTGGAGCTTTCCGATCATGTGACAGCCAATCACAGCAGTCACATAATCATAAACCCCGCCCTGCCTCCCGCCATCTGAAACTCCTTAAAGGGGACGGCGCCAAGAGCTTTAAAATGGCCAAGGACCACCTTCATGTCACCTTGATTGAGTCCAACGCATTTCGTCAAACTTTTAGAGAGCTGGGAACTCTCATAGTGACCGAAAATGGACCATACATTAAAAAGGGGAACCCCAGGGTGCATTTAAAGGGGAACACCAGTGGTTTATTTTTTACTTTTGCCAGTACACATTTTGACCCATTGTTGAAAAAATATATTGTATGACTTCACAAATGATTTGCTTGCAGTTCCATATCTTCTTTTTTTTTTTTTTGTCCTTCTATATATCAATCGTGTACCTATCCCGCTGAACAACTGCTGCGATAAAATCGAGGGTCGGCGGTTTTCAATCACTCTGAGAAAAGACTCATAAACTTGTGTTGGAAGGAGCTGCTAAGCAGGAAGCGGGGCCTGCCGATGTAATGAGGAAATATGGCCGCCCCCTGGACAAACGTAAATACTAACTATTCACAGACACAAGGTGTTTACAGCATCAGCACACATTACAGAGATTTAAAGTTTAATCTGATTACGTCTATTATGTGAACTTCTAAATTTAGATAAAAAGGTCCCTTTAAGTGTCTGCCCGGCTTGTGTTTACTTGGCATTTGCTATGAGCTCAGCCTTCAACAATGTAATAGTTTAATCCCCTCTAAATGTATTTTCTCCAATTTAATTAAAACATAAAGGCCAAGGCATTCATATACGAGACATTAGAGAACTTTCCATTCACAAATACAAGGAGAAGATCAAGTGGAAAGGACAGTACGGCCCCAGAGATCTGCAACATGTTAAAGGAACTTTCCAGAACTTCTGTCGTTATCTACTTTCTTTATTGTATATCCAACACACTCTCCATATGATAGAAAATACTCTTCTCCTGACCTTCTCTCCGCCTTTATGATGACACCCACCACCAGGATATCCCACCCTTGAACATGACCCTCCATAAGATAGAAAATACTCTGCTCCTGACCTTCTCTCCGCCTTTATGATTACACCCACCAACACGATATCCCACCCTCTAACATGACCCTCCATATGATAGAAAATACTCTTCTCCTGAGCTTCTCTCTGCCTTTATGATGACACCCTCCACCAGGATATCCCACCCTCCAACATGTACCTTCATATGATAGAAAATACTCTGCTCCTGACCTTCTCTCCGCCTTTATGATTGCACCCACCAGCAGGATATCCCACCCTCCAACATGACCCTCCATAAGATAGAAAATACTCTTCTCCTGACCTTCTTTCCGCCTTTATGATTACACCCACCAGCAGGATATCCCACCCTCTAACATGACCCTCCATACGATAGAAAATACCCTTTTCCTGACCTTCTCTCCGCCTGTATGATTACACCCAACAGCAGGATATCCCACCCTCCAACATGGCCCTCCATATGATAGAAAATACTCTGCTCCTGACCTTCTTTCTGCCTTTATGATTACACCCTCCACCAGGATATCCCACCCTCCAACATGACTCTCCATAAGATAGAAAATACCCTTCTCCTGACCTTCTCTCCGCCTGTATGATTACACCCACCACCAGGATGTCCCACCCTCCAACATGACCCTCCATAAGATAGAACATATTCTGCTCCTGACCTTCTCTCCGCCTTTATGATTACACCCTCCACCTGGATATCCTCTGATGGTACACCTGTATACAGGTCTATGAAGGGCGACCTATGTGCCCCCAGATCTCAAAATCTTCTATGAAGGGCGACCTTTGTGCCCCGGGAGCTCACTATCCCCTCTGATGGTACAACTGTATACAGGTCTATGAAGGGCGATCTATGTGCCCCCAGAGCTCACTATCCTCTCTGATGGTACACCTGTATACAGGTCTATGAATGGCAACCTATACCCCGAGAGCTAAGAATACTCTCTTATGGTACACCTGTATACAGGTCTATGAAAGGCGACCTATGTGTCCCCAGAGCTCGCTATTGCCTCTGATGGTACACCTGTATACAGGTCTATGATGGGCGATCTATGTGCCCCAGGAGCTCACTATCCCCTCTGATGGTACACCTGTATACAGGTCTATGAAGGGCGACCTATGTGCCCCCAAATCTCATTACCCCTCTGAAGGTACACCCGTATACAGGTCTATGAAGGGTGACCTGTGTGCCCCAGGAGCTCACTATCCCCTCTGATAATACACCTGTATACAGGTCTATGAAAGGTGACCTCTGTGCCCCAGGAGCTCACTTTCCCCTCTGATGGTACACCTGTATACAGGTCTATGAAGGGCGACCTATGTGCCCCGAGAGGTCACTATCCCCTCTGATGGTACACCTGTATACAGGTCTATGAAGGGCAACCTATGTGTCCCAGGGGCTCGGTATCCTCTCTGATGGCACACCTGTATACAGGTCTATGAAGGGCGACCTATGTGCCCCGAGAGGTCACTATCCCCTCTGATGGCACACCTGCATACAGGTCTATGAAGGGCAACCTATGTGCCCCCAGGGCTTGGTATCTTCTTTGTCGGCACACCTGTATACAGGTCTATGAAGGGCAACCTATGTGCCCCCAGGGCTTGGTATCTTCTTTGTCGGCACACCTGTATACAGGTCTATGAAGGGCGACCTATGTACCGTACCCCCAGGGCTTGGTATCCTCTCTGATGGCATACCTGTATACAGGTCTATGAAGGGCGACCTATGTGCCCCCAGGGCTTGGTATCTTCTTTGTCGGCACACCTGTATACAGGTCTATGAAGGGCGACCTATGTGCCCCCAGGGCTTGGTATCTTCTTTGTCGGCACACCTGTATACAGGTCTATGAAGGGCGACCTATGTACCGTACCCCCAGGGCTCGGTATCCTCTCTGATGGCATACCTGTATACAGGTCTATGAAGGGCAACCTATGTGTCCCCAGGGCTCGGTATCCCCTCTGATGGTACACCTGTATACAGGTCTATGAAGGGCAACCTATGTGTCCCCAGGGCTCGGTATCCTCTCTGATGGTACACCTGTATACAGGTCTATGAAGGGCAACCTATGTGCCCTCAGGGCTTGGTATCCTCTCTGATGGTACACCTGTATACAGGTCTATGAAGGGTGATCTGTGTGCCCCCTCTTTGTGCTCGCTCTCATTAAACGTTTTTGCAGCAAATGGGAACATATAATATATATATACGACAGGTTACTTCTGAAACAATGAGATAACAAAGGCGGCGGTGGCGGCATCGTATTTCCTGGCGGTGAGAGCGCTCCTTCTGCGTGCGTCATTACTGTAAATCTTGTTTAAGTGCTCTGGAGAGCGGAGCGTTAAACAGTCTCTGTGTCATTGAGATGCAAATAGGAAGATTCACTAATGAGAGTGAATAGGAGAGGAGAGGAGAGATGAAACCAGAGAGTGTGCGAGGAAATAAACTCCCATTGTACCTGCTTGGCAGGAAGAGCGGCAGCGCCAAATACGTAATAATGTGCTGACTGCAATGACACAGGAACAAGGCCCCTGAAGCCTTCAAAGTAGACCTTCAAGTTCAATTCCTTCTCTCTTAGCTGCTCAAGATAAACTCTCTGTTGTCACATTGTTGCTCATTTCCTCTCTCTAAATGACCTTCTATGTGTCCCAGTCTGTACAGAACAGGCAGGAAGGGTGAAAGAGATGAACTGAGTCACCTTTCTATTCTAGCCTTGAGCTATTCAGCTCTGTAAATATGCCAAGCAGTCAGGATTATAGCAAAACCTTTATCGCATCCAAACCACATTTACCTTGCACCTGTGCAGAGTCTATACCAAACCTATACTGTATCTATGCTGCATTCAGGTTGGCTCAGACTGTCATTAAGTGCACCAATGCTCCTAAAGGGCCCCAACGCTAGCTGACAGAAGAACCTCTCAAAGGACTGCCACTACCATAATAATTATTCTGCAAGCCCCCTTTGTTCCCAGACCCCATCTGCTACCATCCTCCTGTCGGGGCTGGGCTAAGTCCTTCCTTCTCTCAGCTGTCGGCTAATTGCCAGCTCCCATCTCTCCACAGTTACTCAGCTGTTGATGATATCCTGCTCGTCAGTCCTGCCTACTTAAGCCGTCCAGCCCAGAGGATCTCTGCCTTCCCCTTGGTCAACATCACAGAGACGCTCTCCTGCATTCCTGTTAAAAGACTTGCTTGGCTTGACATCCCTTCTGGCTCCAGATCCTGCTTGCTGTTTTACTACGCTCATCTCTGGCTCCCTGACGTTTGGCTTGTCTGACTATCCGTTCCTGAACTCTGGCTATGTTTTGACTACATATCGTTCTATTTACTTTTATTATTAAACAAGTGTGAAGTGTACTTCTGTCTCAGTCTGATTTCATGGTTTGTGACTGCTCCTTTTCTTTTGGACAGTACATACCCAGTCAGTCTAGGACTAGCCGCCATAAATATGCTCTAACAATATAGTTCCAGCACTTGGTACATTAAACCTTACTATTGCTTCTTGAAGGCTTCTTAGCCGAAACGTGGCATGTACCCATGTAACCCAATAAAGGCCTTTTATTGAAGAGCATCCGAGTCGCCAGCCCTTTTCTGATTCAAGTACTGCATTTTGGGGCCTGAACATCCTGGCTAGAGCACTGGATCACAGTTCATAGATCATCATATTGGCAGTGGAGCTGGGGTATCATTTTGCTTCTCTTACTATTGCTTCTGCCTGTACTACCTGGTTTGGTGCCTTTTTTCTTTGCTATAGCACTATTATTGTGTATTACTTTCAATGAATTCCTATGATATTGTATGTCACCCCAATCTGGTGTGTCAGAGGAGCCGAGGTTCTTCAGACAGTCGAGGCAAAGAACAGAGGACCATTCCTATCCAGCGGCTCCGAAAAGGGTAGCGCTCCACCACCATACCTACACTGGGGTCTGTACACCTTCTGTGTCTGTTATGAGGGTCTCCCACCATCCAGGAATTATATTGGAGTATTCAAGACCTACAAAGACAGATTTACCCAACCTCCACCAATACCAAAAACATCACATTGGGTTGGAGTGACCCTTTAAACTAGCTGTATTTGGAAATGCAACAAATGACTTTTTTCCATGAACAGATGATCGCATTGAATGTTCTTCTCTCTCTGCAGTGATATTCTGTATTTTCCATCCCCGGCTCTTGTATTAGCATTGGATGAGAAGTATTGAATGTTTTCAGTACAATCACAAAGTGATCCCACATTGGACATCATGAAAGGCAAGATGAGACGCCGACCGGGGGGGGGGGGGGGTCACCTGTCCGAGCCGTCTCTCCCCGCTGCTGTGCCAGGCCGCCGCGACAGACAGCGGGAGTTCGGAGACAGAGACGTCCTCTGTGCTGGAGCTGAGTCTGCACAACGTCTCCAACCAACCCGGAATCTTCTTATCCTTCTCTTCTGTTCTCCGGAATATCACAGCGCCTGACTTTACATATGCAGAGCAGTCCCTGCCCGAGGCATTTCACATTCCTAAAGCCAAACTCCGAGCGCAAAAACTTTCATCGAAATATGTTCCTCAATATTATTCACCAAAAGCCTTAGAAAACCCAGATATTGCCTTGTAAAAGTTGTGGTGACATCACCACTGTGCTGTGCTTAGACTGAGCTGTGGAAGGGGCCCCTCAGACTCCACCTATTACAAGCAGGAGGGGGCAGAGACCATGACAGTCACCCTGCACAAGCAGAGAGAGAAAGAGCAGAGCTGGGGGAGGGGTCCAGCAGACCCCACCCACTACAGTCTGCCTGCAGGAAACTAGAGGAGGGGGCAGAGACCAGACCAGTCACCATGCACAAGGAGGGAGAGCAAAGCTGTGGGAGGGGCCCAGCAGGCTCCACCCACTACAGGCTGCCTACAGAAAACTACAGGAGGGGCTGGAGACAAGGCCAGTCACCATGCACAAGGAGAGATAGCAGAGCTGTGGGAGGGGCCCAGCAAGCTCCACCCACTACAGGCTGCCTACAGAAAACTACAGGAGGGGCCAGAGACAAGACCAGTCACCATGCACAAGGAGGGAGAGCAAAGCTGTGGGAGGGGCCCAGCAGGCTCCACCCACTACAGAAAACTACTGGAGGAGGCGGAGACAAGACCAAGTCACCCTGCACAAGGAGAGATAGTAGAGCTGTGGGAGGGGCCCAGCACGCTCCACCCACTACAGGCTGCCTGCAGAAAACTACAGGAGGGGGCGGAGACAAGACCAGTTATCCTGCACAAGGAGAGATAGCAGAGCTGTGGGAGGGGCCCAGCACGCTCCACCCACTACAGGCTGCCTGCAGAAAACTACAGGAGGGGCCGGAGACAAGACCAGTCACCATGCACAAGGAGGGAGAGCAAAGCTGTGGGAGGGGCCCAGCAGGCTCCACCCACTACAGAAAACTACTGGAGGGGCGGAGACAAGACCAGTCATCCTGCACAAGGCGAGACAACAGAGCTGTGGGAGGGGCCCAGCAGGTTCCACCCACTAGAGAAAATGACAGGAGGGACAGAGAAAAGACCAGCAATGCAATTTGTGTTGTTCCGAGTTAGTTTTTTTAACGAATTTCAACAAATTAATTTATTCTGAATTAACGAAAACCTGTTAAACAAATTTTTCAGAATATTCATAAATTCGAAAATTCAGAAATACGGAAATCCGAAAACCCAAAAATCTGAAATAATAACTAACTAATAATAACTATTCCTAACTATTAAATTATAGAACGTAACTTATTAATAATAATAATAAACAACAATAATAATTAAAAAAACTTTTTATTTTATTATTAATTTGTTCCGTTCCATTTGTTTAGATGCGGCATTCATTATTTCGGATAATTCGTAACTTCGGATAAATTCGTATTCGTTAAATTTACTAACAGCCAAATTTGAAAGGAAATTCCAATACCTATAATTTAATCGTTATTATTAGTTAGTTATTCTTTCAAACCTTTGGATTTTTTAATTCACTAATTTACAAATTTTCGGATTTTTATTTACTAATTTACGTATTACGAATCTTTTAATTCACGAATTGCAATCATAAATGAATGACCCAAAAACGAAGAAAAAAAAAAAACGAATGAAAGAAAACTAACGAATTTTTCGGCAGTGCACTTGTCTAAAAAGTTCACCGAGATTCAAGAAGTAGAAACATGGATCTTGTATTTGTATAATATTCATTTATCCCGGGTTGGGCTTCCACCCTTTTGCTGCCAAAGATGTATGGCTGCTGTCTGACGGAAATCCTTGGTACATTCTCCGTTTCCATGCATTCATAGTACATTCTTCCTCCACCCTTCAGTATGCCCCTTACCTTGTTCACCATGTGCAGTGCTGGAACTGGCGTGGCGTGGACCATCATGTGGAGGGAAGGGAGACCAGTGAACATCCATTTGCTGATGCCCCCTACCTAGTGAGAATCCATAAGGGACGCATGTTACATCGCTCCCGGGTTCATTCGCTTTAAGGTGCCATTCACACTAAGCATAGTGGGAATGTGTGTTCCCACCCCCGTTTTCCATGCGGGTTTTCATGCAACGCGCATAGAGCAGTCTATTCAGAGGCCCCTGCTCCTTTTCCCGAACAACGTGCTAAATTTGTGCGATTTTTTGTTACCGCACATTTGTCAAAACGCACTTCCACTATCCATGTTTGGGGTGGCATTATAAATGAAAGGCACCACAAGTAAGACGTGCATTTTTTTCCCGTGCTCCGGGAACATGCGCAGAAGGCCAAAGTACACCAAGATTCGATAAGACAATGCGTGGGTCTTGTATTTAGATCATCTTCATACATCCCAAAGTTGGGCTTTAACCCTTTTGCTGCCACCGACGGAGATGGCGTATAAATGTCAGCTGTCAGACGAAGCCGCCTGATCACTTACCCCATCTCGCGGGCAGCACGGCGGGCGGCGGGCGGCAGCGGCTTCTCTCTGGGCTACAGGCGGTTGCTGTCACGGTCGCCCCCAGCGTCTCCTCCCTCCTCCTCCTGGCGGCCAATCCGATCGGATCTCATGACCCGTTTCCTGATTGTCCGTGAGGAGAATCAGTGCTACAATACCGAATATTCATTCGCTATTGTCACACAATTGGGTGGGCTTTGGACGCAGTGCTCTGTGCCCTGAGCCCACCCTTTTTTGAAACCTATTAGAGCCTCTAGCTATAATCATGTGCTTCAAATCCCCCTCCCCCCCATTGAAATCAATGCATCCAGCGCCCCGCATGTAGATCAGGGAGCTGGACGCAGAGGCGGCTCTCTAATTAGGCAAATTAGGCGGTCGCCTAAGGCCTCACACTCACAGGGGCCTCGCGGCCGCCTAATTTGCCTGTTCTCAATCACTGAAGTTGACGCCGGCGGCTCTGCCTACCCCCACTGGGACTCTGGGGCTTAGGAGCTGACAGACAAATGAGATACTGCCGCAGCCTGAGGAATAGCGGCCTTATCACGGAGCGTCCCAGTCCATGGGGCCTCATGTGTAAGTTTTGCCTAAGGCCTCACAAAGCCTAGAGCCGCCTCTGGCTGGACGCATGGATAGGGTGGGCGGTGTCCATGTGCTACCCTAATGGAAAGGTTGCCACTGCTCACCATGTGCGGACATGGGACTGGCATGGTGGGTGCCATTACATAGAGGGGAGGGAGACCAGTGAACATCCATTGGCTGATCTCCCTGATCTAATAAGAACTCGGAAGGGATCAGTATTACATAATTTCCAGGTTCATTAGCTTTAACGCACCATTCACACTAGGCATATCGGGAATGGGCATTCCCACCCGAATACTCCTTGCAGGTTTTTTGCGCAACATGCATAGAGCAGTACATTCATTTGAATGAGTGGCGCTACTCACGACAAAAGCATAATAAAGAAGCCCCCGCCCCTTTTTGAGCTCAGCGTGGGTTTTTTTTTCGTTTTGTTTACGTTCTTATCAGAATGTGCATCTGTTAGCCACATTTGGGATGCCATTTTTAAATGAATGGCACCGCGTTTCAGGAACGTGCACAGAAGGGCGTGTTTCTGCAAACGTTCCTGGAACACACAGGTGTGAATGGGGCTTAAGAGAGGCAGGTGAGAAATAAAGGAGCTAAAAAGACCCCCGATGTCTCAATAACAAAATAGAATAACAAAATACAGTAAAAAAATAAAGTTTAGTGGAAAAGTGTCAGAAAATAAAGCACTTAAAAGCCCCCCCCCCCAAAAAAAATTGAGCCCCTCCCCCATACCAACATAAACACACACATCATGGGGGAACCTAACGACAAAAATGCTGATTGCGTAACGCATGTTACATCTTGCAGCGGAAAAACGGATCCGCCTGTCCATTTTCATCTGATCCCATCCGATCCGCTGGACGGATGGCGAAAGTATCGTCGTTCGTCTGGTTTGAGCGGATCTTGACGGATCGGATGGCAGGCGGACAAATCTTGGACAAATCTCCGCTGACATCCGCCTGCCCATACGAGTCAATGGGGGGGGGCCCGCTCAGATCCACCTAAAAAACGGACAGGCGGATCTTTGCAGGCCGATTTTTGTGAAAGGGGCCTTAAAGAGGAAATCACATCATTTGTAATAAAAACATCTTTGCTAATTCTAAAGCCTCCCTCCAACCACTTTGCATATTATTTTATATATATACTGTGATTCTGTACTTGCCAAATATGCTGCAGAAATCTCCCTCCGCTGAGTCTGGCTGCAGCCATTTTAACTGTGGGCAGCTGAAGCTGCTGCCTGTTCACTTCCTGGATTTACACAGACACACAGAGGCACGCCTCCAGCTCCACAGCCCTGCAGCTCTCATTGGCCCTCTTATGACTCATCCCCCCTCTCTTCCTGGCAAACTCTCACCAGACTGAGAGAGAGAGCTGTGCATGATGTCATAAGCCTAGGCTAATGACCAGGCAAGAAACAGGAAGTGGGCTGTATAAGGGATTTACTGGCAGAAAAAAAAAATGTTTTACTATCCAAAGTTAAAACAACAACAAGGGCAGAAGATTTAATAGATGGAAAGATGAAGATTGACTGAAGGTCTGCTTTAAGCTGCAAAAGCAGCAGAGATGAGGGGTGTACAAATGCAGCGGGTGAGAAGCTTTGAATCCTGGAGTGACTAAAATGACCTCCTCTGTCGCATTCAGAGGGCAGTACCGCCAGCCGAACCAGACCCATTCGGTTAAATGGGGCCGTGCCCCAATTGTGTCCATTGCATGCGGTTGCAGAGCAGTGGTGCGGGTTTTAAGGGGTTAAACCAGGCAATGAAAAGGTGACATAGCCCCCACCCCTCACCGCCTGTTAAAAGCCCTCTGCAAAGCGATCCACCATGGCACTAAATGTGTGTGTGTGTTTTTTTTAATGCAAGCAGTATAAGTATCTAAATCTGACTTGGTATCATCCTCTTGCAGTCCCTGAACAGCAGAGCTCAGGGAGGGGAATAGAGAAGCAGCACAAGGAGCCAATCAGTTGTGCCGCAGTTTAAAAAGCATGCTGATAGGAGCAAAGAGCAGAGTGACAGAGATCCTGCTGCTTCTCCTTTTACTGTCCAATCACATGGTAGTGGGGAGGGGGAGGATCCTATAAGTGAAACTGCAACAGAGAAAGATCCGGTGTCCTGCCTTGCCAGACAGGGCTGTACTGTGTGGCAGAGCTGTGTAAATCTCAGGATGGGATGGGCAGATTTAAAGCAAACGAATCCACCTATCCCTAGTCCCAATTGGTGTACTATCCCCCTGTATACGGACATTTACTGCCAATCATCCAGTGGGGCTGTGAGGGCCCCTGTGCGCCATTTTCTGCGCGGTTACACTCACTTCTTTGGGGCGCTGTGTGTAGGTCGGTATAATGCCGGCTCCTCTGCGGATCGCTGTCCAACTGCGGGTTTAATTGCTCTTAAAATATTGATAAAAGAACAGCACAAGCATGGAGAAAATGATTTGACGGCGTGCCCAGACGTAACTGTTGGCAGCACTGGCATGGCCGGGCTTAGGCTGAGCCCAAATTAGTGCTGGAAATTGCTGCTTGCCAACTGCCTGTTTGGGCTAAACTCTGAGAACAGGTGCTGAAGATTCACTGCCGAGCAACAATGGAGACCAAGAGTGGAAGACGGAAAACACAGGTTGTTCCCGGGAGGAAGAGATTCGTGTCCAGATTACTCTTCGGAGGGGAGGTTAGGCTGCAACAAACTCAACTGACGCACAGAGGAAGCTTTGCCTTCCAAAAGATTAGTGAAGTATCAGACCTTCTGTGCAACATCCCCCCATAGCAGCCCCCCTTCCCTTAGGGAAAGCAGTCCTAGATTGCCCCCCCAGCACTTAAAACATGAAACTATATACTCTGGCTGTAGAATGTTGCTGGCGGTCCCAAAGTAGAAGAGAGTAGGAGTCAGGACTGGCGGTTGGCAGAGGGCATAATCTGTTTGGCAGCAGACAGTTGAGTGTCCATTAAAGCGGAGTTCCACCCAAAAGTGGAACTTCCACTCATTTGTTTCCTCCCCCCCTCCGGTGCCACGATTGACACCTTTCGGGGGGGGGCAGGATACCTACCAGCCGCGGATATATTTACGTCACGGCTTGGCTTCCTCCTCTTTCCCCTGTCGCCGGGCCAGTAGGAGAGAGGAGGGGAGCCTCGCGCATGCGCAGTAGGGTTCCCTTAGGGCAATGGCGGCGGCAGCACCGGACAGCTGATGGAAACATCAGCTGCGGTGCCAACATCGCTGGACTCCAGGACAGGTAAGTGTCCTATTATTAAAAGCCAGCAGCTGCAGTATGTGTAGCTGATGGTTTTTCATTTTTGCAGTGGTGGGCGGACCTCCGCTTTAAATATAGCACAGGTCAAGGCAGGCAGCAGACAGTAGAGGTACCCAATTGTAGCTAAGGTCAGGACAGGCAGCAGATTCAGTAACGTAGCAAAAGTCAAGATGAGCAGGAGACAGGAGAAGAACCATTAAACATAGCTAAGGTCAGGGCAGGCAGCAGACAATAGAGAGATCCAAATGTAGCAAAGGTTAGGGCAGGCAGCAGACAGTACAGGTATCCAAATGTAGCAAATGTTAGGGCAGGCAGCAGACAGTACAGGTATCCAAATGTAGCAAAGTTTAGGGCAGGCAGCAGACAGTACAGGTACCCAAATGTAGCAAAGGTCAGGGCAGGCAGCAGACAGTACATTTACCCAAATGTAGCTAAGGCCACGGCAGGCAGCAGAATTTAGTCAGGATGAGCAGGCGACAGGAGAAGAATCCACTAAACATTGCTAAGGCCAGGGCAGGCAGCAGATTCAAAAACACAGTAAAAGTCAGGATGGGCAGGAGACAGGAGAAGAATCCATTAAACATAGCTAAGGTCAGGGCAGGCAGCAGACAGTAGAGAAATCCAAATGTAGCAAAGGTTAGGGCAGGTAGCAGACAGTACAGGTATCTAAATGTAGCAAAGCTTAGGGCAGGCAGCAGACAGTACAGGTACCCAAATGTAGCAAAGGTCAGGGCAGGCAGCAGACAGTACAGGTACCCAATTGTAGCAGGGGTCAGGGCAGGATCCAAGTGTAGCAAAGGTCAGGGCAGGCAGCAGGCAGTACAGGTACCCAAATGTAGCTAAGGCCAGGGCAGCCAGCAGAATTTAGTCAGGATGAGCAGGCGACAGGAGAAGAATCCACTAAACATTGCTAAGGCCAGGGCAGGCAGCAGATTCAGTAACACAGTAAAAGTTAGGATGGGCAGGAGACAGGAGAAGAATCTATTAAACATAGCTAAGGTCAGGGCAGGCAGCAGAAAGTAGAGAAATTCAAATGTAGCAAAGGTCAGGGCAGGTAGCAGACAGTACAGGTATCCAAATGTAGCAGAGGTTAGGGCAGGCAGCAGACAGTACAGGTACCCAAATGTAGCTAGGGTCAGGGCAGGCAGCAGAATATAGAGGGAATCGGTAATGTAGCAAAAGTCAGGATGAGTATATGATGGGCGCAGAGGCTACGTATGATGGGCACAGGCTGCATATTTTGGGCACATAGGCTGCATATGATGGGCACAGAGGTGGCATATGATGGGCACAGGTGCTGCATATGATGGGCACAGGTGCTGCATATGATGGGCAGAGTGGCTGCATTTGATGGGCACATGGGCTGCATTTTATGGGGCACAGTGGCTGCATATTATGGGCACAGTGGCTGCAATTGATGGCACAGTGGCTTAATTTTATGGGGCACAGTGGCTGCATATTATGGGCACAGTGGCTGCAATTGATGGCACAGTGGCTTTCTTTTTTCGGGGCATAGTGGCTGCAAATGATGGGGTTTTTTTTAGTATTTTTCAGTTTGTTTGCGCCTTCCCAAAAATTTTGAGCACCAACCGCCACTGACTTCCATAAGAGCTTAAAATCTGGAGTTAGGCTTGATATGCTTTTTGTCATCTCGTTTGCAGAGCACAGAGATGGACACGATTTTACTGAGATAAATGTCATCCAGAAGTAGAAGATAACATTTATAGAATGTTAAGTCACCCTTTGCCCGACCTGAGCAAATTCCCCTTCCCTGTCATAAATGTATCTCTACCTGAAAGTGACAAGCACGGTCCCCAAGGATCTCTACCACTTTAGGACCTATAAGGCATCTTCTTATTATAGTTCTTATTTCAGACACTTCCAACAACTGAACCGATTGGATTTTGTTCACAATCAGGTTCATGCTGCTTATTTTCTAATGAAGGAATTATAATTTACCTGGCAAAAGCCCCGAACCTTTCCATCAGCTTTCCTACAGCATCTTCGCATTCCCTAAACAAGAACAAAAAATATCACCAGATATAAAAACAAAGAAAATGCTGCAATATTTTAGAGTTATGACTCAAGGCACAAAAAATGTAAATGTAACAGTAAAACAATTATAAAACTTTATATTTTTTCCTCAGAGACAGAGAAGCATTATAACAATTTGTTGGATACATTGTACATTTATTTTACTTCTTTAAGTTGAGAACTATAATAGCAGGCACTTACATGCCATTAGAAGGTATCATTATATTTTACTAGTCACACAAATGTTCTAAAAATCCTTCAGTCGACTCATCTGCTCTGGCCCACACACGTGGACTCAATAACCCAAAGAGAACAGTACTATATACAACTTAAAAAAAGGGAACAATAACTAGTACAATGACCCAAAGAGAACAATACCAATGCAATGACCCACAGGGGACGGTACCCAGTACAATGACCCATAGGGGACAGTACCCAGTACAATGATTTATAGCCGATGGTACCCAGTACAATGACCCATAGGGGGCAGTACCCAGTATAATGGCCCATAGGGGACAGTACCCAGTACAATGATTTCTAGGCGATGGTACCCAGTACAATGACCCATAGGGGACAGTACCAAGTACAATGACCCATAGGGGACAGTACCCAGTACAATGACCCATAGGGGACAGTACCCAGTACAATGACTCATAGACGATGGTACCCAGTACAATGACCCATATGGGACAGTACCCAGTACAATGTTTCATAGCGGACAGTACCCAGTACAATGACCCATAGGGGACAGTACCCAGTACAAAGACCCATAGGGGGCAGTACCCAGTACAATGATTCATAGCGGACAGTACCCAGTACAATGACCCATAGGGGACAGTACCCAGTACAATGATTCATAGCGGACAGTACCCAGTACAATGACCCATAGGGGACAGTACCCAGTACAATGACCCATAGGGGACAGTACCCAGTACAATGACCCATAGGGGACAGTACCCAGTACAATGACTCATAGACGATGGTACCCAGTACAATGACCCATATGGGACAGTACCCAGTACAATGTTTCATAGCGGACAGTACCCAGTACAATGACCCATAGGGGACAGTACCCAGTACAAAGACCCATAGGGGGCAGTACCCAGTACAATGATTCATAGCGGACAGTACCCAGTACAATGACCCATAGGGGACAGTACCCAGTACAATGACCCATAGGGGACAGTACCCAGTACAATGATTCATAGGGGACGGTACCCAGTACAATGATTCATAGGGGACAGTACCCAGTACAATGACCCATAGGGGACAGTACCCAGTACAATGACCCATAGGGGACAGTACCCAGTACAATGACTCATAGACGATGGTACCCAGTACAATGACCCATATGGGACAGTACCCAGTACAATGTTTCATAGCGGACAGTACCCAGTACAATGACCCATAGGGGACAGTACCCAGTACAAAGACCCATAGGGGGCAGTACCCAGTACAATGATTCATAGCGGACAGTACCCAGTACAATGACCCATAGGGGACAGTACCCAGTACAATGATTCATAGCGGACAGTACCCAGTACAATGACCCATTGGGGACAGTACCCAGTACAATGACCCATAGGGGAAAGTACCCAGTACAATGATTCATAGGGGACGGTACCCAGTACAATGATTCATAGGGGACAGTACCCAGTACAATGACTCATAGGGGACAGTATCCAGTACAATGACCCATAGGGGACGGTACCAAGTACAATGACCCATATGGGAAGGGAGCCTGTGCAATGACCCATAGGTGACAAAACCATGTACAATGATTCATAGATGATGGTACCCAGTACGATGACCCATAGGGGACAGTACCCAGTATAATGACCCATAGGAGACGGTATCCAGTACAATGACCTATAGGGGACGGTACCCAGTACAACAACCCATAGACGATTGTACCCAGTACAATGACTCATAGACGCTTGTACCCAGTACAATGATCAATAGAGGATGGTACACAGTACAATGACTAATAGAGGATGGTACACAGTACAATGACCCCTTGAGGATGTACACAGTAGTAATGACCCATAGAGAACAGTACAGTGTACAATGACCCATAGAGCATGGTACAAAGTACAATGACCCATAGAGGATGGTACAAAGTACAATGACCCAAAGAGTATGGTACAAAGTACAAGGACCCATAGAGGATGCTACAAAACACAATGACCCAAAGAGGATGGTACAAAGTACAATGACCCATAGAAGATGGTAGAAAGTACAATGACCCATACAGAACAGTACAAAGTATCAAGAAATAAAAGGAACTGTACCAAGTACAATGACCCATAGAGAACAGTACAAAGTTCAATGACCCATAGAGAATGGCATACAGTACAATGACCTGAATAGGAGGGTACATAGTACAATGGCCCATTGAGAACACTACAAAGTACAATTACCCAAAGAGAACAGAACAATGACCCAAAGAGAATAATACCAAGTGCAATGACCCATAGAGAATGGTACCAACTATAATGACCCAGAAAGAACAGTATATGGTACAATGACACCCAGCGAACAGCACACTTTACAATGATCCATAGAGAACGATACAAAGTACAATAACCCAAAGAGAACAGTGCACAGTACAATGACCAATAGATAATGGAACACAATACAATGACCCAAAGAGAACAGTACTGTGATATTGGGGTAACTATCTCAGTGGTAAAAGCTTTTTTAGTGAGTCCATGCCAGTCCGAACTGTAGGGCTTGTTGGCCCACTTTTATTACACAAAATCAAAGCTCAACAGAAACAGTTGCTCATACAGGGGACTTTCACCATGAAAACACAGGGGTCCAAGCAATGGTGCTTAGGTGCCAAACCTTGGTCTTTAACTTCTAGTCCCTCAGACCATCCCACACTGTACTGCTTTGTTTATTCAGCTCTCCCAGCTCTCCTGGCTCTCTCAGCCTTTGTAGTTGCAGCATCCAGTTGAACGGGCCCACTCCTTGGCCTCTCAATAGAGGATCTTCTGACACCACAGGCCCCTTCACTCCTCTGTGACCTCCAGATTCCCTCAGTCCTCTTGGACTCACCTAGTCGTCTTGACCCTCTCAGTCCTCCAGACTCGCTTGGTTACCTCAACTTTCTCAGCCCTTTGGACAACAAAATTTCCTGTCTCCAGCATGGAGTACTGTCTCTTGAGCAGACCACACGTGTCTTCTAGTGGGAGCTCTGAGCTATGGCCAAGTCTGTCATTATAAAAGTTTTGTGCACCTGTACACTCACACCCTGCTGGTCTTCAGCAAGACTGGGAAACTGGGCTGGAGACTTCCTCACTCCCAAAGCTCTTTGAAGTTTACAAACTCCTGAACCCAATCCGGGAATACCAAAACCCAAGAAAAGCAAAAGATCAATTTTTGCCACTCTAAATCAATATTCCAAAGCCCCGGTCTCTGCATATGTACGACCCATGCGTCACTTCTACTTCCATTTTCACATTAGCAGGGCCGGTCAGTACAAAGAACTATAACCCAAAGAGAATGGTACAAAGTACAATGACCCATAGATAATGGTACACACAGTACTATGACCCATGAATAATGCAGCGTACACACGAGCGGACTTTTCGACCGGACTGGTCCGGCGGACAATCCGATCGCGTGTGGGCTTCATCGGACCTTCAGCGGACCTTTCAACTTTTCCAGTCGAAAATCTGTTGGACTTTAGATTTGAAACATGTTTCAAATCTTTTCGACGGACTCGAGTCCGGCCGAAAGATCCGCTCGTCTGTATGCTAGTCCGACAGACGAAAACCCACACTAGGGCAGCTATTGGCTACTGGCTATCCACTTCCTTATTTCATTTCGGTCGTACGTCATCACGTACGAATTCGTCAGACTTTGGTGTGATCGTGTGTAGGCAAGTCCTTTAGTTCAAAAGTCCGTCGGAAGTCCATCAAAAGTCTGACGAAAGTCCGCTGGAATGGCCGTTGGACTTTTGTTGCCGAAAAGTCCGCTCGTGTGTACGCGGCCTAATGCCCCGTACACACGGTCGGACATTGATCGGACATTCCGACAACAAAATCTTAGGATTTTTTCCGACGGATGTTGGCTCAAACTTGTCTTGCATACACACGGTCACACAAAGTTGTCGGAAAATCCGATCATTCTGAACGCGGTGACGTAAAACACGTACGTCGGGACTATAAACGGGGCAGTGGCCAATAGCTTTCATCTCTTTATTTATTCTGAGCATGCGTGGCACGTTGTCCATCGGATTTGTGTACACATGATCGGAATTTCCGACAACGGATTTTGTTGTCGGAAAATTTTATAGCCTGCTCTCAAACTTTGTGTGTCGGAAAATCCGATGGAAAATGTGTGATGGAGCCCTACACACGGTCGGAATTTCCGACAACAAGGTCCTATCACACATTTTCCGTCGGAAAATCCGACCGTGTGTACGGGGCATAACAGTATACAGTGCCATGACCCATAGAGAACGGTAAAAAGTACAATGATCCAAATGATCCAATGATCCAAAGAGAAAGATACAAGGTACTATAACCCAAAGAGAATGGTACACAGTACAACGATCCATAGAAAACAGTATACAGTACAATGATCCAAACAGGATAATAGAAAATACAATTACCCAATGATATAGATATACAGAACAGTCTAATAGAGTGATACAAAGTACAATATCCCAAATAAAATGGTACAAAGCATAGTAACTCAAATAGAATGCTGCAAAGTTCAATGACCTAAACAGAAAGGTACAAAGAACAGTGATCCAAAATAAAAAAATAAAATAACCCAAAGAGACTGATACAAAGTACACACAAATAACCACACAAATAATCCAAAGAGAACAATACAACATACAATAACCCAATAAATATGGTACAAAGTACAGTAACCCAAAGGGAATTGTATTAAGCAGAGTAAAGCCAAAGAGAAATGTGCCAAGTACAATGACCAAACGAGAATGCTACACAGTACATTAACCTAAAGAGAAAGGTACAAAGAACAGTAACCCACAGTGAAAGGTGCAATTACCAAAAGAGAATAGTACAATGTACGATAACTCAAAGTGAAAAGTACAACATATAATAACCCAAGAAGAACACTACAAAGTACAATGAGCTAAAGAAAACAGCACAATGTACAGTAATCCAAAGTAAAAGGTACAAAGTACCTTAGCTACAAGCCATTTTTGGGATAACATTGGTGGCTCCTCGGGGCCAGCAACCTCTCTGCATATTAATAATCACAGGAAGATCATCTTACACTATGATAGGGTTATATACCATTCTTCTATACCTCTATGCGTTATGATATGTTCTGTTTTTTCAAACCAATGAACTGAATCATGAGCTGTATACAATCATGTAATTACTTTATTGTTAATGAGAATTATTTTTCATTGAATTAAAAGCATGGAACAATTGTTTTTAGAGGGATTGGGTGCAAGTGCAGCATTCGTCAATTCTAATTCTATATGTGGGATGAGATGATTCCTCTCCAGCGCCTTTTAAAAATTATTCTAAGTGTACATTACAGTGACGTGCCATGGAGTTATCTATATGCGGTTTTGATCAGTGTTTTTTTCTCTCTGCATGTAATGGGGACCCCCTGCATGGTTAACATCTGGGAGCAGGATGGCTCATACATGGCCCCTGCTTGTCCATGGTGGTGGTGTTGTGGTGGTTGGAGCAGGAGGGACCCCCCCTTTTTTGTCTTGAATAAATGTATTTTAAGATTCAATATTCATTCTTTTTTAATGGTCTACTACTGCGCATATGTCTGATTTAGCCCCCTATTACTATGTCTATATGGTGGTACGGTAACTACAATAGGGTAGTAGCCTCTTTGTTTAATTATCTAATTTAGTTATTGGGAGCAACGTGACTGGTAATTATGCAATATATGAAGCTGTTCATGCATACAGATAAACATAGTTTTTTGTTTTGTTTTGTGCTGTTTTGAAAGATTTTTTGATGCATGTTTACATCCCTACAGCTGTTATTCATCTATCCTCTGAAGAAGACCCACTGGGGTCGAAACGCGTCAGTTTTTCACTATTTTGATCTTGTTGCTTTAGGTTTATTGTACTGTACACTGTTCCCGGTCATGTGCATTGTGTTTTTTATCAACCATGTACTCCAGTTCATGTCTTGACTTTTAACGTCAGAATTTACTATTTTTATACTCTTTTATACCAATAAAAATTACCTTTGATCATTCATTCATTTTGAACTGTATATCATTGGCTGCATTAAAGCCCCGTTAGGGGGTTTCTCGTTTTTTCTATGCCTCTTTGTTTAATGAGGTCTGTCTAAGAAGGATCGCTACTAGCTGACATTTGTCACTCTACGTTCCACTCTCCTAATAACTTCTGTTATGTTACTGCGCATGCGCGCACTTTCGATTATGACGCAGGCTCTGACTATCTTATGGCGCATGCGTGGCACATTGCAGCACTGTTCATTGGCGCTGCATTGGTTTCCTGGACACTCCACAGGGGGTGTTGCCTCTCCTATTTGGCCCCCTTCCTTTTCACTACTGACTCTAATTATATTAACTAATTGGCCAGTTTTGGCGCCACAATCTCCCCTTATTAAACGTTGGCTGTAGATGCTTGCAGCAATGGACGCTGTGGTGTATGTTGTTCAGGGGAGCGCTGTTAGGTGAGTTTTTGTGATTTGTCTTTGATAATGGTGATTCTCACAGTGCTGATGAGAGCTTTGATTTAAGCCTATCTGCATCTATATGTATAGTCTCTAGACCAGTGGTCATCAACCCTGTCCTCAGGGCCCACTAACAGGCCAGGTTTTATGTATTACCTTGGGGGAGATGCAGACTAGAATACGGCAATCACTGAGCAGAAAATGATATCACCTGTGATGTATTTCAGTTATCTTGCAAACCTGGCCTGTTAGTGGGCCCTGAGGACAGGAGTTGATGACCACTGCTCTAGACTGTCTGGCTGAAGCAGTTGGTATTGGATGTGGAGAGGATTGGTGGCCATACAATGCATGGTAACCTATGTGGACTTCTGAAGACTGACCTGTTGGTAAGTTTTCAGTTTGCTGCTCTTCCTAATTGGAACTGTTTCCTAATCTGTAATTATATGCTGGTTGATTGATATGGTTTACTTGATAATATATCATGATCTCTATTCCTAGATTTGATTTTACATATTGTCTTTTTGAGGAAACTTAATGTTCCAGTAGTCAATACCACCGCTGACTTCCACCTTAATACCAATACTAATGTGAATGTTTGGAAAAGGGTTCTACCATCTCCAATATTGACCATGCCATGTATCTCAGACTCTCTAGGAGCTATCTTGATAAACTAACCAGACTAGAAGATATTGTGAACTGGTGGTTGATTCGTTTTCCGGTGTATTCAGTCTGGGGGGCTTTTTTTGCCCAGTAAGTATGACACCATTACGGCTATGGCTGGAAGTTAGCATTTTGGGTATTATTTTGGAGGCTTAATTTCCTCTTGTCCTTTTTAGAATGGGGCTATTTGGTCTACTCTATCTGTCTATTGGCTGATTGACCTAGTAAGGATACTGCTGATCCAACTGCTTCCGGATAACACCTGGCACGCCACATATATGAGGGCACTCTCTGATTTGTGAGCGGCACTCTTAGTACATTTTATCTCTCTCTCTCTCTTTCTCTCTCTTTCTCTCTCTCTATAGATAGATATATCTCTCTCTCTTTCTCTCTCTTTCTCTATCTATCTATCTATCTATCTATCTATCTATCTATCTATCTATCTATCTATCTATCTAGTTTATATTATTTAAATGTCATGCTGGATCTTTCATCTGATTAGAATATGATATTTCCCTCCTTTCTTTTTATACAGAATCCCTATTTACAGTCAAGGAAATAAGGTCCTGGGGAAGCATAAAGTGAAACGTCGACCTCTTTGACTTAGTAGTAACAGGGATCTAATATGACATATATTATGTGCTTGTATCAAAGAGCTTCAATTTTCTTCTTTTTATTTTGTACAAATATTTTTTAGAATTTTTTGTCGTTTTTTTTGTAATTTTGTATTATTATGTAGTGTTGTTCCTTTTCTGGTACCGGCAAAGTCCCCTCAATATGTCCTAAATTTCTTAAACAATCTATATACGGATGTGGTACCCCCTTAGCCATTTATCTTTTTACAATATGACCCAACAAGAATGGTACTGGAGCACCCCTCCCCCTTCTCATTACCTCCTATTTAGTGGCCACCAGTGTTTAGGATGTATCCCCTTCAGCTCTCCCACATAGAGGAGTTCAGCTCCCATGGTTGAGACAAAGGATCTTCCATTCTATTACTAGTGTAGGACCCACTAATTCGGGGTACTTTGTCGCAGTAAGTGGGCTTAGCACGTGGGGTGGGCTTATATGACCATATAGTGTGACCAAACCCCCATATTTTTTGAATATGTTCAGGTGTTTTTACCTAGCCTTGCAGGAAATGTCATTCTTGTATGTGTGCGCTGTAAAATATTTTGTACCATTACGGCTATGGCTGGAAGTTAGCATTTTGGGTATTATTTTGGAGGCTTAATTTCCTCTTGTCCTTTTTAGAATGGGGCTATTTGGTCTACTCTATCTGTCTATTGGCTGATTGACCTAGTAAGGATACTGCTGATCCAACTGCTTCCGGATAACACCTGGCACGCCACATATACAAGGGCACTCTCTGATTTGTGAGTGGCACTCTTAGTACATTTTATATCTCTCTCTCTATCTATCTATCTATCTATCTATCTATCTATCTATCTATCTATCTATCTATCTATCTATCTATCTATCTATCTATCTATCTATCTATCTATCTATCTATCTATATATGGTTTATATTATTTAAATGTCATGCTCCATCTTTCATCTGATTAGAATATATTTCCCTCCTTTCTTTTTATACAGGATCCCTATTTACAGTCAAGGAAATAAGGTCCTGGGGAAGCATAAAGCGAAACGTCGACCTCTTTGACTTAGTAGTAACAGGGATCTAATATGACATATATTATGTGCTTGTATCAAAGAGCTTCAATTTTCTTGTTTTTATTTTGTACAAATATTTTTTAGAATTAATTTTTTGTCGTTTTTTTTTGTAATAAAATGATTTTGTATTATTATGTAGGTGTTGTTCTTTTTCTGGTACCGGCAAAGTCCCCTTAATATGTCCTAAATTTCTTAAACAATCTGTATATAGATGTGGTAACCCCTTAGCCATTTATCTTTTTACAATATGACCCAAAAAGAACGGTACAAAAACCCCTTTTAGGGTTTATCTCTCACTTCACTAAAATAAATTATTAGTTTATAGCAATGAGAAAATTCATCTGACTTTCACTGAGTTGGGGATAACTGAGATGAAGCAATCTGCTCTGGAGGCAATATTGATATATTCAAGTAACTATTTGTTAGGGATAAACAAAGCTGTTCTCATTTTGCTAAAGTTTGCCAATGTTTTGCATGATGGGTGGCGTTCCCAAGTCTTCTTTCTTCTGGACTATGTGGTTGGATTCTTCCTCATTGTGCCCACACTGCTCCCTGGTGACTTGGACACGTCCCATTGATTGTATATAAGTGGGTTCCTCACAGTCCATGAGGACTTCAGCAGCAAGGTGATGAGGTCACGAAGAAGGGGGGAAATGAGGCCAGTCAGCAGCAGCTACCTATAAGAGGTGCTAATTGTGGACTCAGGTTAGTAAAAAAAACTTCTTTAGGGTCATCCCTCAAAGAAAACATTGGGGGAATGGTGGAAGCATGAGGAGAGGGCAGGAATTTTGTCCAGAGTTGGGCTTTAATGGATACTGTCACCTTGCCCATGTCTCTGCAAAGTGGCCACCCCAACCCTGATATACACACCTTGTCTGTGGTCCTCACTGCTCCTTCCTCCATTACAGCTAAAACTGAATTCAGCTTTGTCTGTGACCCAGTTAGGACGATGACAATGATTAAACCTAACATATGCAAGACTTGGTTAAATAAAAAAACAACAAAAGAAAAATACAATGTAAAACCACAATAAATTACCTGCAAAGTCTGTTGACGTTGGATGGTCTCTTTCTGGACAGGTTGACAGTGGACATCAGAGGGTTGCAGTTTGACTTCCAGAAAGAGTTCTCTCCTAGTTGTCCATTAAGCCATCGGTAGCCTGTAAACTGCCACAAATCCGGATTTTAAAAGATATAAATGTATACATGATATTTCTCACAGCTGGGATGAGAAATGAACGGGGGGAGCGGAATTCTCAGCCAGGTGCGCGTGGATGGTTAAAGCGCTTGCACATAAATTTCATCTACTTGTTCCGTAGGCCGGATATTATTTCTACCAGGATAATTGCTTATGGGTGGAGATGGTCAGTGTTAAAGATGGACTCCCGGCACTTGGCGGAACCTCGGGGGCCGTTTCCTGCACATCTGGGGCCCGCGGAGAGCCTGCTTTAGCAGATGTGTTCCGGAATAGCGGTTGGGCGCCAGAGGTTTGATAAACAGAAGAGGAGAAGGTCCGGGTCCCAGCAGCAGCTGTTCAAAAGCAGCTCTGAGGAAAGCAAGGCAGATGTTCTAATCTGTTCAGACAGTGGAAAATGCTTATCTATCACAGATCGCATTGACACTTGACCGCTAAGACTCAGAGCCTTGTGTGCATCAAAGGACCATAAAGTTTTAACTACCAAACAGAAACGAGGACTATGGTGGGTAAATGTGTAAGAACTGCTTGAGAAAAGTTCCTTGGTGTGGAGCACCGCAGTCTGTATGAGAAAGTGTTGGAAGAGCCTAAGGGCCCAATTCTTACGTGTGCCTACATGTTCTCGTGTTGATGCACAGTTGTTGGATGTGTCCAAATGCATTAGCCAAAACTTTACCCACCTCATATTTTTGCATTGATTTTGTCAGTGTAGGCACATCAGGGGGTAGTTAAAAAAAGAAAGCCAATGCAGTGCAATGCACGTATCACATGTGTAGCAATAAGCAGAATCATCTGCCAATGACAGGATTGGGAAAACTGCGGTGGTGCCACCCCAGAGAATGTACAATTTTAAGCAATCTACAGTATATGCTAAAAGTTGAACAAGGTTTGCAATGAGAGCTCCTTCTCTGTATAAAAAATTGGGTGGGGATGGGGGTGGGGGCGGGGGGGTTAGTCAAATAGGTGGGCTTAAAGGGTCAGGCTACCCAAACTGGATAGTTCAGTGTTTGGTAGAAGCTGGGAAGTTCAACCACCTAACCATAGGTTATTGCATTAGGGCCCTTTCACACTGGGGCGGTTTGCAGGCGCTATTGCGCTAATAATAGCGCCTGCAAACCGACCCGAAAGTGCCGCTGCTTTCATTCCAATGTGAAAGCCACGAGGGCTTTCACACTGGAGCGATGCGCTGGCAGGACGGTAAAAAAAGTCCTGCCAGCAGCATCTTCGGAGCGGTGAAGGAGCGGAGTGTATACCGCTTCTTTACCACTCCTGCCCATTGAAATCAATGGGACAGCGCAGCTATACCGCCGGCAAAGCGCCTCTGCAGAGGCGCTTTGCGGTGGTTTTAACCCTTTCTCAGACGCTAGCAGGGGGGTAAAACCGCCCCGCTAGCAGCCGCATACCGACGGTAAAGCGCCGCTTACAATAGCGGCGCTTTACCGCCGACAACGCCCCCACCCCAGTGTGAAAGGAGCCTTAGGGCATGCACCCTAAAGCTCAAACACACGTGTATGAGTGTCTACATATATTTAACTCCGGCACATTGATCTCCCCGCCGTCACAGTGCAAGAGAAGAGCGTAAACACTTCTCTTATGGCAGAGCTGGTAAGAGGGAGATCTTTCCCATCTTCCTGCCGGCACCCAGAGCGTTAATACTAATGCGTAGACGTGCAATTCGTTTAGTTCCAAATTATTTTTTTAACGAATTTAGACAAATTCATTAATTCGGAAATATCCGAATTTCCAAATTTTTTAAAATATTTGGAAATTCGAAATTTCGGAAATTCAAAAATTCGAAAATTCCGTAATTCAAAATTCCGAAAATTCCGTAATTCGAAAATTTGGAAATTCAGAAATTTCGGAAATCCAAGAATTCGAAATTTCCGAAATTCAAAATTCAGAAATTCAAAATTCGGAAATTCAAAATTTGAAAATCCGAAAATTCGGAAATCCAAAAATGAGACTGAAAATCTGAAAATTCATAAGAACAAAAATCCAAAAATTCACTATTAACTATTACTAACTATTCAATTATAGGTATTGGAATTTCCTTAAAAATTTTGCTGTTAGTGAATGTAACGAATACGAATTTATCTGAAGTTACAAATTATCCGTAATAACGAATGCCGCATCTAAACAAATTGAACGTAACAAATTAATAATAATAAATAACAATGAGAATAATAAAAATAAAATTGTCTTATTATTATTTAATATTATTTCGTTCCGTTCCATTTGTTTAGATACGGCATTTGTTATTTCGGATAATTCGTAACTTCAGATAAATTTGTATTCGTTACGTTCACTAACAACCAAATTTGAAAGAAAATTCCAATACCTATCATTTAATAGTTGTTATTATTAGGTAGTCAGTTAGATAGTTAGTTATTTCATATTTTTGTATTTTAAGATTTTTTTCTTTCGGATTTTCCTTTCTTCTTTCCTGAATTTTCGAATTTCAGAATTTTCAATTTTTTCGGATTTTCGAATTTTCGAATTTCCGAATTTTTTAATTTCCAAATTTTCGAATTTAAGAATTCCGAATTTCTGGATTTTTTAATTTCTGGAAAAAAAACTAAAAACAAATGAAACGAAAACTCACACATTTTTTTGCAGTGCATATGTTTACTAATGCGCATGGGGTGATTAAGGTGGGCCCAGGCACATCCGGCACACGCTGTGCGCATGCCTGTGCGCCTAACAGTCTCTTCTATCTCTCAGGGACTCTAATAGAGAAACATTTGCCAGGTCTGCACACCAATTGTGTCTATTATGCTAAGGAGAAAGTTACTGGAGGAGATGTAACATACAAAAGGTTGCTGGGAATACCCAAACATCACAGGTGCATAGCTGGGAACTTGTTGTATAATACCAGAATTTTGCTTCTCCGAAGTAAAGAAAGCTCAGCATGCGTGGTGTCACATATGTTGAGTTCTGCTGGTAAATGCCAGGAGAGGAGGGGAAGCTGTGCCTGTGTCAGAGCTAAAACAAAGTTGACCAGGTGAGCTGCCCCTAGAGGAGGAAAAAAAAACATTGTCAGCATGAGCCGGGACACAGCGGACTGAAGATGCCATCAGAGAGGTAAGTGTTTGATCCTGTACAGTATGCAGGCAGCACTGGGGTCGTCAGTTTGAATCCCAACCACGGCACTACCTGCATGGAGTATGCATGTTCTCCCTGTGCCTGTGTGGGTTTCCTCCGGGTACTCTAGTTTCCTCCCACAGGCCAAAGACATGTTGGTAGGTTAATTGTCACCTGTCCAAATTATGCCTAGTATGTGTACAAATGAATGCAAGTTAGGGACCTTAGACCGGAAGCTCCTTTTTGTTTTTAAATCAGAAAGATTTTTATTAAATGAGACAATACCAAGTACAGAGAATAACAGAAGAGTATGAAAGTACAAAAGTTGTTTCCATTCCAGTATACCAATAAACACAGTTAAATACAACTCACGTTCCTTGCAAATGTAGTATATTATTAAACAGCCTCTCTGTCAGTGGCGGCCCGTCCATAGGGGGCACACGGCCAACCCCCCCCCCCCCCCAAAGCTAGTCACAAAAAAAAAGTTAATTTAAAAAAAACAAAAAAAAAGGTCCTTTTAAGTGCACTGTGTACGTGATTGCAGGTTAGACGCTTTGTTTGCCTGTTTTTCTAAGTGCTTGTGGTGCAAAGCAATGCGCTGCAACACTCCCTTATCGGTCATTCTCCCTGTTGTGTGGTTTTCCTATTGGCACCGCCATAGGACACGGGCGGTGTATTCCTCGGAGCAGTGGCATCACTTCTGGTTTCTCTGTGCCAGTGGGGAACCGTAAGTGACGCAGCGGCTCCGTGGATTGAACGCACGACCCGCTTTCTTTCATCTCTCGGCCGGATTGGTAGGTTCTGAGAGAGCGCTGGGCTGTATACCATATCTGTGATGCTGGGCTGTATACCATATCTGTGATGCTGGGCTGTATACCCTATCTGTGATGCTGGGCTGTATACCCTATCTGTGATGCTGGGCTGTATACCCTATCTGTAATGCTGACCTGTATACCCTATCTGTGATGCTGGGCTGTATACCCTATCTGTGATGCTGGGCTGTATACCCTATCTGTGATGCTGGGCTGTATACCCTATCTGTGATGCTGGGCTGTATACCCTATCTGTGATGCTGGGCTGTATACCCTATCTGTAATGCTGACCTATATACTCTATCTGTGATGCTTGGCTGTATACCCTATCTGTGATGCTGGGCTGTATACCCTATCTGTGATGCTGGGCTGTATACCCTATCTGTGATGCTGGGCTGTATACCCTATCTGTAATGCTGACCTATATACTCTATCTGTGATGCTGGGCTGTATATCCTATCTGTAATGCTGACCTGTATACCCTATTTGTGATGCTGGGCTGTATATCCTATCTGTGATGCTGGGCTGTATACTCCTGACACTATGAGTGGAATACAGGGAACGAAGTGAGTTGATTCTATAAGGGGTGGGGCTTATGAGAAATTGGAGGGGTCAAAAAGGAAGGGCGGGGTCTGGCGCCCCCCCATCCTAAAACCTCACCAGCCGCCACTGCTCTCTGTCCTGTAAAGTTTCCCATGTCATCTCCCACTGAACCTCCCCTATCCAATACTCCAGATAGGGTTTGAGTGATGGGTTTGTAGGGCCCACAGGGGGCCAGAAAGCCCATCTATATCCCACCTACATTCCCCGGGTGCATTACAAATTATACCCAGCCCGTGGGGCATTGCAGTACCTGCATCAGAACAAATTCCCTTGAGGACAACCCAGGGACTCTGAGCCATGGCAACCAGAGTTTCTCATATTTATTCAGTCGGCTCCTGTGTTGATATATGTATCTTTCCAAGAGGAGCGTGTTTCCCATATTAGTTGCCCATGTTTTAACCTGGGGGGGGGGGTTATAGATTTCCAGACCTTACTAGCCTGAAATAGGGCCCTGGGAACTGCCATTCTGGTCATCTCCTCAGGTATCACCTTATTAAGGATTCCGATCAAACATTAAATAGGTTTCAAAGGGATATTTACTTAATTGTGGAGACAACCTTACACCAGTAGCGATGCAACTTCGGAGATCGCCAGAGGAGATGGATAAGGTCCCCTGAGGTTCGCCTGCATTTACCACAGAGCGGGTCGGAGACTCTACCCATTCTGTGAAGCTTCACCGGGAGGTTTAATGTACGCTGAGTAAAATGTACAGTTGTTATACCTTCTGCGAGACATTAAGGGAGCATGTGTTAGCCGACTGAAAGGCCTCCTCCCACTGGTCGCCTGTCAACGTCCCCACATCTTCCTCCCAGGACTGTAAGCTCCTTAAAGCGGTAGTAAACCTAATTTTTTTTTTTAATCTTCAAGAATATTGCATAATGTGCCAGTATGCATCGCATACTAGCACATTATAAAATACTTACCTTAGAATGAAGCCCTCCAGCGGAGCTCTGTCACCTGGTCTTCCTTCCGAGTGTCCCCTCTTCCTCAGAGCTGAATCCTTAATTCATTTAGCTCGAAACGCGTCAGATCTTTTGGTCTTTTTCGCTTCAATATTGGCACTTGTCCACGTCAGACCACGCTGGGTGGGGTACTAGGTGGACTGTTTTTTTCTTGATATATGCATTGGTTTGTAAGAATAATCTTACGGTATATATTTTTTAACAATAAATTGTCGCAAAGGTAATGCGCTAGGCTGGTGCTCCCTCTGTTCCTTTCTTTATAGAGAAACATTTCCGGCTGCCCGGGCACACTGGGCCTTGCAGTTCCCCGCCAGCTGGTGACTATGTGTTTTCTGTGCCTGTAACCCACACCCTCGGTCAGATTCTGTGAAATTCAGCATCCGCTATTACAAAGTGCACAGGTCAAGGAAGCCAGTGAAGCTTATCCATTAAACAACCGCAACTCAATTAAGGATATTGATTAATCAATTAGAGAAAGCTTTGTTCAACTTCTGAGCAATTGTATGAAAGCCGAGGCGCTGGCAGGTGACTGCCGAGACTGAGCCGTGACAGGCGGCATCTGTGATTCATACAGGTAGTGTTCATTATCTGTAGAAAGGAAGGGTGCAAAATCACAGAGGAAACAGGGACTAAAAGGAGAATGTTACCCTGTATGCAGTTATTAACTGACTTATGTGGCTTAAAGCTGAACTGTCATTCAAATTTAAAAATTATTAAGGAACAGGTCAGGATACTGTATAATTAAAGTGCAATTGGACTGCAGGTTCAGTGTGCAAGGTGTATGTCTTATTGCTGATATCACAAAGGTGTGTAATAGGGTTGACCAGTGGTGGCTGGTGCTCAAAGTTTTTGGGGGGCGCAAACAAACTGAAAAATTCTGTAAAAAGAACCCATCAAACGCAGCCACTATGCCATCAAACGCAGCCACTATGCCATCAAACTCAGCCACTGTGCCATCAAACGCAGCCACTGTGTCATCAAACGCAGCCACTGTGCCATCAAACGCAGCCACTATGCCATCAAACGCAGCCACTGTGCCATCAAACGCAGCCACTGTGCCATCAAATGCAACCACTGTGCCATCAAATGCAGCCACTGTGCCATCAAACACTGCCACTGTACTATAAAACGCAGCCACTGTGCCATCAAATACAGCCACTGTGCCATAAACCGCAGCCACTGTGGCCATCAATTGCTGCCACTGTGCCCTTTAAACGCAGCCACTGTGCCATCAAACGCAACCACTATGCCATCAGATGCCACCACTGTGCCCATCAAATGCTGACACTGTGCCCATCAAACGCTGACACTGTGCCATCGAATGCTCCCACTGTGCCCCATCAAATGCTCCTACTGTGCCATCAAATTCTTCCACTGTGCCCATCGAATGCTGCCACTGTGCCCATCAAATGCAGCCACTGTGCCCATCAAATGCTGCCACTGTGCCCATCAAACGCTGACACCGTGCCATCAAATGCTCCCACTATGCCATCAAATGCTCCCACTGTGCCCATCGAATGCTGCCACTGTGCCCCCCCGCCTTACAGCAAGTGACAGCGGGTGGCGAGTGATGTCCTCGATGTCTTCTTCTCCCGTCCTCTCCTTCCGTCCACTTCCATGATTGGACGCCTGATAGGCAGTGCCTGTCGTTTCAGCCAATCAGGTGTCGGGTAACAGACCCGAGCACCGGATTGGTAGAGAGGCGCTACAGTGGTGGAGAGGCGGTTTCTAACACACCTGGGTAAACTGTGAGCGCTCGCTGTTTACCGTTTTTAACACCTATTAGAGCCTATGGCTCTAATCAGGTGCTTCAAAACTAACCCCCGCTGCTGTAATTCATTTTTATCCCTTTTTGGGCGCCTGAATAGGGGGTGGCAGCAGCGGCCATGGATAGATTCATGCAATGTATGAATCTATCCATTGGTTATAGAGGGGATGGCTGGAGAGAGGGGGCTGCGCCCCTCTGCCCTTATGGACGCACCGCCACTGGGGTCGACATTCCTGGAGAATGCAGTTAGAATTGAAATTAGAATTGTGGCATGTATCACTAGAGGGACCACCAGCAGGAGGAAGGAGGTCCTGATTCCTCTTTATAGATCTTTATATCACTAGAGGGGTCACCAGCAGGAGGAAGGGGGTCCTGATTCCTCTATATAGATCTTTAAATCACTAGAGGGGTCACCAGCAGGAGGAAGGAGGTCCTGATTCCTCTATATAGATCTTTATATCACTAGAGGGGTCACCAGTGGGAGGAAGGAGGTCCTGATTCTCCAATGAAGCTCCCTCCAAGTGTAGAGCAGGCTGCTAGATAAATTTAGTTTGGCGCCCCTGTAATCAGTGAAGCAAAGGTTGATTATTTGGGGCTGCTCAGTGTTTCACAGGCTGCTATTCTTTTGCTTTCCTCTGCCTTCTAGAGGATTCTAGAAGTACATATAGTGGAAGAAGGACAAAACAGGCAGCCTGAATATTTATGGAACTCCAGCCAATCCCTGGGGAGATGTGCCCAGAAGGCGGTGAGAGAAAGCTCATAAATAGTCTGAGGCCTGAGCAGCAGGGGCAGAGTTCCTGGGTCCAGTCCTGCAGCAGAAGACCCCTGTGCAGGGGCTGTACTCCTTGAGCAGTTTTCTGGAAAGATCTGTGAGGAAGGCACCAAGATCCCAGCTAGGAAGCTCCCTGGAGAGAGCCAGGAGGAAGTTGGTGGATATCGGTAGGAGCAGGGCTTTTTTTCTCAGACAATAGGTGCAGGAACTCCCCTTTTCCCTGCCCCTACCCACCTCCGAGCACCGTCCCTTGGTTCCATCCCCTACCCACCTCCCAGTACCGCCCCTTTTAGACAATACAGAACCAAGTATCATTTTGTGGTGCTAAGTAATTTGTGGGGACAGTTGAAGTCACGAGCGGTGACGTAACGCGTAGGGCGTGGCAGAGAATTGACTATACCGGAAGTCACGTAAGGAGGCGCTTCGGACGCCGCTCCTTCCTTTTACATGTGAATTTTACTTGTTTTTTATCCTAGGTGGAAAAAATTCCCAGTCTATTTTACAGGTACCTGACATCTAACAGAGGTGAACGCTGCCTTATTAATACAGTGAAACATTGTTGCCAGTTGTTTCCATCCCTGAGGTGCCTGACAGTAAGCAGAGGGGAACGTTGCTGTTATCACAACAGAGAAAGATATACACTGATGCCTGTTATTTCCATCCTTGAGGTGAGAGTCTAGAGAGCCTGGTTGAGCCGCCAGTCGTTTAATGAAGAATATTATTATCATTACCATCTACACCCTTTTATTACCAGCAATACTTATGAACTCTTATGGTTATCTATGAACTCTTTTCTGATATATCCATATATTGGAATCACCCTACGTTGTTTGCAGTTTGGCACTTTTGCTGCACATGTTTTTGCATTTTTGCACATGCGTTTGATTTGATTTTTAATGTGATTATTATTAGGATATATGAATTTCCAGCATGGGCACTTTATTGATGCACTTTATTTAAGGTTTGCTATTGGTACACACCCACATATCATTATTATTAGATGTGTATTTATTTATTTATTTATTTATATGATAGACTATATGCGCAAAATCCTCTTACCCTTAATCTATTAACATGCATCTCTGTTGATGTTGTAAACTGACAATTGTCCAATATCTTCTAAACATTTATAACAAAGACCAAGAAACAATCGAGGCGTCGGATAGCATTGTTGTTGGCTGTTGGTATGACCCAAAACTTCTTTAAGCCGAGTCTCAATAGAAACATTTTTCAGAAACATTGCAGAAGCCGTTTACTTCTTACAATGCCAGTCCGTATTAATCGGCGTGTTGCGGTCTGTAGCCCCGCCACCGGCGTTGAGAACAATGTGTGAAAAAAAAAAAAATGTTCACACCTGCCGTGAATACAACCGGTAACAAGTTATGACAGAAGTAAAACTTTTTCTTTTTTGTTACAGTTGCTCAAACTTTTGCCGGAGCCAAGGTCACGGGAAGGTCGGTGACGCGCGGGGCCGTATTAAGCGCGACACTTTTGCAGTTTGGAAATCTAATATTCGCCGGAGAGAAGTGTGCGCAGCGTGAGAATCGCAGCCTTAACACCTAACTGTCATCAAGTCCATGCGTGACATTTCCAGAAGCTAATTAAATCTCTGTACTGTACAGAGATATGTTAATAACGGCTCGGCTAGTTAACATTTCCAGTTCAGAAACAGTTTAGCACTTGTGTGGGCAGCAGATGGTCATTTACAAATAATTCAGGACCTTGGAGAGCATCGCGCTGCGTCAAACATCGTCACATCAACCCTCGTAATGTCTGATCTCTCTGTGTGGAGCTGCCAGACAAAGTATCGTTCGGGATTAAAGCCCCAAGTCCACTTTAAATTAACTGTAGAAAGAATTAGATGGGACTACTAATTGTTGTAAAAATAATATTAAATATTATAATATTGGGAATGCAACCTTCGTGCAAGTTCCAGAGAATGTGGCATTAGTTGGATGCCAGAAATTACTCCAAACAGAATGAATACCCTGTACTAAAATGATCCGAAGCACTATGAGCTCCTTCAGAATTCCATGTTCGTTACATACTAGTGACCTTTGAATTCTACAATGCTTATTACTGACCCCTGCACTGTTCATTACTTACCGCTGACCTCTGAACTCTGTGTAACATACTCTTGCCTTCTGCACTCAGCATTACATACCAATGACCTCACATTACATACTCCTGATACCTGCACACTGCATTAAATACTACTGACCCCTGAACTCTTCATTACCTGCTACTAACCTCGAAACTATGAGTTACTAACTACTGAACTCTGTGTTACATATCCCTGAAGCCTGCACTCTGCATTATATATTTCTACCCCTGGACTGTGCATTGCTTACTACTGACTCCTGCACTGTGCATTGCATAGCACTGACCTCTGAACCCTGTGGTACATACTCCTGAATGAACTCTACATTACATACCACTGACTTCTAACTCTGCATTATTTACTACTGACCCCTGCACTCTGCGTTACTTACTACTAATCAATGCATTCTGTGTTACCAAATACTGACTTCTTACTCCTGAGTTCTGCAAAATGCATTACAAATTACTGACCCCTGCACTCTGCGTTACTTACTGATGAACCCTCTACTCTGTGTTGCTTACTTCTGACCTCTGCATTACTTATTTCTGACCCCTGCACTCTGCATTACCTACTGATGAACCCTCTACTCTGTGTTGCTTACTTCTGACCTCTGCATTACATATTACTGACCCCTGTAATCTGCATTACTCACTACGCACTCTTCATTACTTACTACTAATCTCTGAACTATGTGTTACTAACTACTGAACTCTGTGTTACTTACCACTGACCTCTGAACTCTGCATAACATACTCCTGCCTCCTGCACTCTGCATTACATACTGCTGACCTTTGAACTCTGTGTTACTTGCTACTCACCTCTAACCTCAAATTACATACTCCTGATGCCTGCACTCGGCAAGCATTACATACTACTGACCTCTAAACTCTTCTTTACTTACTACTAACCTCTGAACTATGTGTTACTAACTACTAAATTCTATTTTACATATTCTTGAAGCCTGCACCCTTCATTATGTACGTCTAACCCCTGGATTGTGTGTTACTACTGAATCCTGCACTGTGCATTAAATAGTACTGACCTCTAAATTCTGTGGTACATACTCCCGAATGAACTCTACGTTACATACTACTGACTTCTAACTCTGCATTATTTACTACTGACCCCTGCACTCTGCATTACTTACTACTAATCAATGCATTCTGCGTTACCTAATACTGACCTCTTACTCCTGAGCTCTGCAAAATGCATCACAAATTACTGGCGCCTGCACTCTGCGTTACTTACCGATGAACCCTCTACTCTGTGTTGCTTACTTCTGACCTCTGCATTACTTATTTCTGACCCCTGCACTCTGCATTACATATTACTGATCCCTGTAATCTGCATTACTTACTACTGATCTCTAAACTAGGCATTACTTATTCCTGACCCCTGCACTCTGTGTTACTTTCTGCTGAACCCTGAGCTCTGTGTTGCTTACTTCTGACTTCTGCATTACTCATTCCCGACCCCTGTACCTTGCAATACTTAACACCTACCTCTGAACTCTGCATTACTTATTTCTGACCCCTGCACTCTGCATTACATATTACTGACCCCTGTAATTTGCATTACTTACTACTAATCCATAAACTAGACATTACTGTTACTGACCCCTGCACTCTGCCTTTCTTCCTGTACTCTGTGATGCTTACTTCTGACCTCTGCATTACTCATTCCTGACCCCTGCAATCTGCGTTACACACTACTGACCTCTGCATTACATATTACTGACCCCTCTGATCTGCATTACTTACTACTGACCTGTGAACTATGCATTACTTATTCCTGACCCCTGCACTCTGCCTTAATTACCGCTGAACCATGTACTCTGTGTTGCTTACTTCTGACCTCTGCATTACTCATTCCTGACCCCTGCACTCTGCATTACATATTCCTGACCCCTGTACTCTGCATTACATACTACTGAACCCTGTATTCTGCATTACGTACTACTGACCTCTGACTTCTGCATTACTCATTCCTGACCCCTGCACTCTGCATCACATATTACTGACCCCTGTATTCTGCATTACATACTACTGACCTCTGACCTATGCATTACTTATTCCTGTCCCCTGCACTCTGCATCACATACTACTGATCTCTGGACTCTTCAAAACGTCCTTTTTTTGTAATGAGACCTTGCTAGGTAATCTCCTTTAAAAAAAGTCTACTGCACCCCGGTGCTCTTTGATCTCTTCCATGTTGTTCAGGTAGATCTCCACCCCTCCGGGGGGTTGCCTAGCCCTGCTCCAGACTCACACGATTGGATTTTCTGACAACAAATTTTGGATGACGTTGTTGGCGGAAAGTCCGACCGAACATTTATTGTCGGACTTTCCGCCAACAAATGTTGGCTAGCAGGTTCTCAATTTTTCCGCCAACAAATGTTTGTTGTCGGACTTTCCGATCGTGTGTACACAAGTCCGTCGGACAAAAGTCCACGCATGCTCGGAATCAAGTACGAGCCGGAGATATAGCTAGAGTTCGTAATGGAGACATCACGTACGTCTTGTACGTCACTACGTTCGTAAATTGTTGGCCAACGTTTGTGTGACCGTGTGTACGCAAGACAAGTTGGAGCCGACAACCTTCGAACAAAATTCCACGGTTTTGTTGTCAGAAAGTGCGACCGTGTTTACGGGGCATAAGTCACGGGGAACAGTCAATTTTTATACCTTGCAATCAAGAAGTCTTTTTTTATTCAAAATAATAATGATGAGATTTGGCACCGCTGCTGGTTCATGCGACGCGCGATTTGCGGTGACAGGTCCAATTTAACAAATGTTTATTTTTTGCCGGGTATTTTCTTTGTGTGGCTCAGGTATGATAATGTGCCATTTAAACAGGAGGAATGTTCCGACCGGCTTCTGGTGTTTGAAGCTTTTCCTGCTGATATTTTATTGTGTAACTAAGCAATCCACTCAACCGTCGCCTGTCTGAAGTCACGTCCAGCCGGCTCTGTATTTATATTACAATTATTGACTTGTGGCATTTTACACAACGAGAATAGTTCCCTTTTTGTTGCTTTGACATTGGCAGGTTTTTTTTTTTTTTTTTTTCGGTTCCTGGGGGCACAAGTTAAAAAAATGAATTGCAAGGTGGGAGAAGTCAGTAACACTTTTTCAAGGTCTTGCAACATAAAAAGCTGCTTGCAAGGAACTGCGGCGCCCGGGGGGGGGGGGGGGGGGTGAGTTGACATGGCTCTGGAATTGTTCCTGTAATAATCTGTTCAATCGTTGAGTGATCCTGATGCCTGCGCTGTATCTGCACCCCGGAGGTGCACAACACTTTCCGGCCAATACTTGAGGAACGTTTGAATACTATACTGAGTTATTCTCCTGTTTGTCATGATGGGAGATCTTGGGGGGGGTGGGGAGGGGGGTGTTTTGCACTTCCGTGACCCGTTTTCAGCAGAGAGCGGGCTGAAGCCCGCTGTCGGCTGATGTCACAGAGCCGGTCCAGGCTCGGGAAAAATCGTGACCATATGGTCAGGATCCGCCCACATGCCTGGACCGGAACCCGGCATATTAATTTGCTAATGTCACACAACTGGGTGGGCTGCTTTAGATAATGGCAAAGTTATTGCCAAATAGACAGTCCCATAACAGAAGTCTAAATATTGCTCTGGTCCATAGGGGTGTAAGCAGGGCCATCTTTAATATTGATTGGACCCTGGGCAATCATTTTCTTGCACCCCTTCCCCTATGCAATTTTGCTCTCCACCCCAACATTACCCCAACTTACACAAGACCCCCTCCCCCATACTACCCCATTGTTACACAGGAACCCTCCCCCATACAGGACCCCTCTCCCATACTACCCCCATCATTACACAGGACCCCTCTCCTCCATCATTACACAGGACCACTCCCCTCCCCCATCATTACACAGGACCCACCTCCTTCATCATTACACAGGACCCCTCCCTAATACTACCCCCATCATTACACAGGATCCCCTCCCCCCTACTGCCCCATCATTACACAGGATCCCCCTCCTCCATCATTACACAGGACCCCTCCCCCATACTACCCCCATCATTACACAGGACCCCCCTCCTTCATCATTACACAGGACCCCTCCCCCATACTGCCCCCATCATTACACAGGATCCCCTCCCCCCTACTGCCCCATCATTACACAGGATCCCCCTGCTCCATCATTACACAGGACCCCTCCCCCATACTACCCCCATCATTACACAGGACCCCCTCCCCCATAGTACCCCATCATTAAACAGGACCCCCTCCCCCATACCACCCCATTATTACACAGGACCCCCCTCCTCCATCATTACGCAGGATCCTCTCCCCCATACTACCCCCATCATTACACGGGATCCCCTCCTCCATACTACTCCATCAATACACAGGACCCCTCCCCCATACTACCCCCATCATTACACAGGACCCCTCCTCCATCATTACTCAGGACCCCTCACTCATACTACCCCCATTATTACACAGGACTCCTCCCCCATACTACCCCATTATTACACAGGACCACCCCTCCTCCATCATTACACAGGACCCCTCCCCCGTACTACCCCCATCATTACACAGGACCCCTCCCCTCCTTCCACAGACCCATGCATGAAGTTCTTCAGTGGGCCAATATTCTACGGCCTGTCTGACATGGTGAGGGAGAGGGATCAGTGTGACCACGCCCAGTACTGACAGGCGCTCTCCTCAGACAAGGTTTACGTTACTGTGCTGGCTAATCACAGGCACAGGCTGCAGACCTAACACCCAACCAATCACCAGCGCCCCCAACATTCAATTCCGCCCTCATCTCCTGAGTGATAGCCAAATCCACTTACCAACTTATACGGGTAGCATGAGCTCAAGGGCCCGCTTAACTTTTTGGGCCCCACAATAACGACGGGGCCCGGGGCAGCTGCCCCTTTTTGCCCCCCGCCTTAAAGACAGCCCTGGGTGTAAGAGCCTAACTGGTTAGCAGAGGTGAAAGGAGCAATAGTACAAAGTGCAATAGTGAAAGACGATTGAGTGAAAGAAGACGCCATTCTCCAGCCAACATAACACAGACAATAAAGGACCGCTTCAGCCTACATGTCTCCATCAAGAGGCCATGCCGGCTGACGCATTTCACCCACCGCTTAGTTATGATTAGCCCTGATGGGTGGGCGAAACGCGTCAGTAGGCATGCCCTTTTGGCTAAAGCCATCCTCTATTGTCTGTGTCACACTGGCTGATCAGGAGAGCGAGTCTTCTTTCACTCATTACTTATATTGCTCTGGAAGGGCACATCAGCTGCCCTGCACCCCTCCATTCCGGAGGATCATGGGGGTTGAGTTCCTGGCTTGAGCATATAATCTGAGGTCACTGAAAGATGATTGGCTGACGCCGCTCTAAGCTCATCTGCCTTATTGAACGGTCCTGAGAGTTTCCATGCGTCGGGGAGGAACAGAAGGTAGAAGGAGGCAGCGATCAGGATGGATGGGGAGAGCAGCGATGGCAGACAGGAAGAGATCAATTAGGTTGGAGGAGCCCGCTGAGCGTCTGATTAAACCGCAGTTACTTTGTGTGAGAGAAGTCATAGAAGATAATTTGAACTGTAGTCTTTAAGCAGTTATTTAAATTCTAGCTGTTGTGTGAGCGGGGAGGAGGATCGCAACGCCAGCGTTAACCCTTTCCCCCCCTCGGCGTCTGGCGCGGCCCGCGTCTATTGTGCCGTGATGGCACCCGGGGGAGCGGCGAGCCATAGGTGGAACACGGGAAAATTACCTCCAGAAAATGGCACAGCGGCGACGGGAAAAGAGATAATGAGCACAAATAGCGAGCGCATGGAAATTTGTCAACCTGAGCGCGTCTGGAATGCAATTGCACCATCATCAAGCCGGAGGCGACGACAAAGCTTGTTCAGGAGGATGCAGCGGGGGGACTCGGTCCAGCAGAGCAGAATGGAGAAGCACAATTAAACACCCCCAACTCCAGCCAAAACTTTGTCTTGTGTCACCAAGACAGGAAGTCAGGGAAAGTGTGCAGCGGGGACACCCGTGACTTTAAAGCGGACCTTCAGTCATTTTTTTTCAACTTTCCATTTATGAAATCTTCTGCCCTTGTTGCACACCTCTCAACTTTTTGAGATGGGAATGAGGGACACCTATCAGCAAAAGTATGCAGGCATAGGACACACCCCTTGCCACGCCCCCTTAAAGGAGAATTGTACAAAAAAAACAAGATTGGTTAAACCCACAAGTGCTTTTTTTTTTACCACTACTATTCCTTTATTTTGGCTTTTGGCATTTACAAATGTAGCAATTTAGAAATCAAATAAAAGGTTTAGCGCTGGGAAACACTTTTTGATAAATAAAAAGTGCATTTTATATACAAGTATATAGATAAGACCAAAATGAGGGACAAATGAGGAGGAAAGAGGGACAGAGGGACATTGCTCCAAATCAGGGACAGTCCCTTGAACTCAGGGACAGTTGGGAGCTATGTTTGTTGTTTTAACTTTGGATAGTAAAACATTTTTTTTCTGCCAGTAAATCCCTTATACAGCCCACTTCCTGTTTCTTGTCTGGTCCTTAGCCTAAACTTATGACAACATACACATCTCTCTCTCTCTCACTCTCCTGAGAGTTTGCCAGGAAGGGAGGAGGGAGGAGTCATAAGAGGGCCAACGAGAGCTGAAGAGCTGGAGGTGTGCCTCTGTGTGTCTGTGTAAATCCAGGAAGTGAACAGGCAGCAGCTTCAGCTGCCCACAGTTAAAATGGCTCCAGCCAGACTCAGTGGAGGGAGATTTCTGCAGCATATTTGGCAAGTACAGAATCACAGTATATATGAAATAATATGCAAAGTGGTCGGAGGGAAGCTTCAGAATGGCAAAGTACAAATTTTAGGAACTGCAACCATTTTTATACACAGTCCCCCCATTTTTCAGGGGCTCAAATGTAATTGGACAAATGAATATAATCATAAATAAAATATTCATTTTTAATATTTTGTTGAGAATCCTTTACTGGCAATGACTGCCTGAATTCTGGAACCCATGGACATCACCAAAGACTGGCTTTCCTCCTTTCTGATGCTTTGCCAGGCTCTATCTGCAGCTGTCTTCAGTTGTTCTTTGTTTGTGGCTCTTTCTTCTTTTAGTTTTGCCTTCAGCAAGTGAAATGCTCAATTGGGTTGAGATCAGATGATTGACTTGGCCATTGCAGAATATTCCACTTCTTTTCCTTCAAAAGCTCCTGGGTTGCTTTTGCAGTGTGTATTGGATCATTGTCCATTTGTACTGTGAAGAGCCGTCCAATCAACTTTGCTGCATTTGGCTGAATCTGGGCTGACAGTATATCTCTAAACACTGCTTCTGTCTTCTGTCACATCATCAATAAACACCAATGACCCAGTGCCACTGAAAACCATGCTTGCCCATGCCATCGCACTGCAAGCTCCACCATGTGACCACAGATGACGTTGTGTGCTTTGGATCATGAGCTGTTCCAAGCCTTCTCCATACTTTTTTCTTCCCATCATTCTGGTACAGAATAATGTTAGTTTCATCCGTTTCAACTGGTCAGACTTTTTTTAGAGGTTTTTTGGCTTTTCTATTCTTCAGGCTAATGAATGGTTTGCACCTTGTGGTGAACCCTCTGTATTTGCTCTTGTGAAGTCTTATCTTGATTGTAGACTTTGACAATGATACACCCACCTCCTGGAGAGCGTCCCTCACTTGTCTGGATGTTGTGAATGGGTTTTTCTTTACCATAGAGAGGATCCTGTGATCATCCACCACTGTTGTCTTCCATGGACACCCAGGCCTTATTATGTTGCTGAACTCACCAGTGCATTCTTCTTTCCTCAGAAGTACCAAACTGTTAATTTGGCCACTCCTAATGTTGCTGCTATCTCTCCGATGGATTTGTTTTGTTTTTGAAGCCTTACAATGGCCTGTTTCACTTGAAGGGACAGCTCCTTTGAACGCATGATGTACAGTGCCTTGAAAAAGTATTCATACTCCTTGAAATTTTCCATATTTTGTCATGTTACAAACAAACATGTAAATGTATTTTATTGGGATTTTATGTGATAGACCAACACAAAGTGGCACATAATTGTGAAGTGGAAGGAAAATTATAAATGGTTTTCAAAATGTTTTACAAAAAAAAATGTGAAAAGTGTGCCATGCATTTGTATTCAGCCCCCTTTACTCTGATACTCCTAACTAAAATTTAGTGCAACTAATTGCCTTCAGTAGTCACCTAATTAGTAAATAGACTCCACCTGTGTGTAATTTAATCTCAGTATAAAAACAGCTGTTCTGTGAAGTCCTCAAAGGTTTGTTAGATAACCTTAGGGAACAGACAGCATCATGAAGGCCAAGGAACACACCAGACAGGTCAGGGATAATGTTGTGGAAAAGTTTAAAGCAGGGTTAGGTTATAAAAAAATATCATCTCACATAGCTCTGTTCAATCCATCATCCGGAAATGGGAAGAGTATGGCACAACTGCAAACCTACCAAGACATGGCCGTCCACCTAAACTGACCGGCCGGGCAAGGAGAACATTCATCAGAGAAGCAGCCAAGAGGTCCATGGTAACTCTGGAGGAGCTGCAGAGATCCACAGCTCAGGTGGGAGAATCTGTCCACAGGACAACTATTAGTCGTGTTCTCCACAAATCTGACCTTTATGGAAGAGTGGCAAGAAGAAAGACATTGGTGAAAGAAAGACATAAGAAGTCCTGTTTACAGTTTACGAGAAGCCATGTGGGGGACACAGCAAACATGTGGAAGAAGGTGCTCTGGTCAGATGAGTTGATGGGAAGATGGATGGAGCCAAATACAGGGCAATCTTAGAAGAAAACCTGTTAGAGTCTACAAAAGACTTGAGACTGGGGCGGAGGTTCACCTTCCAGCAGGACAACGACCCGAAACATACAGCCAGAGCTACAATGGAATGGTTTAGATCAAAGCATATTCATGTTTTAGAATGGCCCAGTCACAGTCCAGACCTAAATCTAATTGAGAATCTGTGGCAAGACTTGAAAATTGCTGTTCACAGACGCTCTCCATCCAATCTGACAGAACTTGAAATATTCTGCAAAGAAGAATGGGCAAAAATGTCCCTCTCTAGATGTGCAAAACTGGTAGAGACATCCCCAAAAGCTGGCTGACAATCCAATCGTGTGTGGGCTTCCCCAGACTTTCAGCGGACTTTTCCAGCCGCAAATCTGACGAAACATGCTTCAAATCTTTACGTCATAACTACGCCGGACCCAGAAATCCGCTCGTCTGTATGCTAGTCCGACGGGCAAAATCCCACGCTAGGGCAGCTATTGGCTACTGGCTATCAACTTCCTTATTTTAGTCCGGTGTACGTCATCACGTACGAATCCGTCGGACTTTTGTGTGATCGTATGTAGGCGAGTCCGTTCGTAAGAAAGTCTGCCGCTAGTCCGCCAAAAGTACGCCAAAAATCCGACAAAAGTCAGTCGAAAGTCTGTCGGACTTTTGTAGACGAAAAGTCCGACCGTGTGTACGCGGCATTAGGTCCCCGCCGTGTCTGCGTCCGACCCTTTCTGACTTTCTCCTCTACCGCAAAAATTTTCACGTAATGAAGGTCTTTTTTAGTGAAAGCAATTTTGCAGATGACAGTTAATTTTCCCTCCTTCCTGTATGATGAGATCTCTTTTACCATATAAATCCCCCGGGACTTTAAACACAATCGATGGACAATTCGTATGCGCTCGCTTCTTGATAGATGTAAATCCCCCATGTAATATATTCAAATCGTTGCTTGTACATCTGACTATAGGCAGGTTAATAACATTTCCTTCTGTTCATATTTGTATGTTGGAATGCTCTCTGATCTCTGTTTATTATTTTCATGTCCAATATTTCTCAGTTTTTTTTTTTATTCCCTCGGATTTGGAGTCGTTCAGTCATTTTTAAACGGATATACAAATGGCTGCTAAAATCTTAAGGCGCCCACGCTTGATACATTGCAATAGCTTGGCCCAACCAATCATTTTATAGTCAGTTCAGATCTGAGATGTACCATCAAACATGTACTTTTTTTTTTTTTTACTGAGCTGAATTGACAACAAAGCCATTGGGGAGTTTAGAAATGTTTCAAAAGTTAAAATCTAAACAATTAACCATGTAGTTTTATTGTGTCATTTGTTGCCCTGTACACAAAGCCTATGGTAGAGTAAATCTTCACATTCTGGTATTCAGACGTTTCTATTTGTGATAAAAACGTTTTCAGCACGCCACTGCACAGGTTAATGCATGACCTCTGTCTGTAGTCTGAGAACTGACACTTCCTGTAAGGAAATACATATCCCACAATCCCTGGGTCTCTCAGTCTAGCTTTTTTTTTTTTTAAACAGAGCTTCACAGTGCAGGGAGTGTCAAAACCCTGTGACCAAAAAAAGGTGAACCATGAAATCACAGCACATCAAAAAAAAAAACGTGCATGAGGATCAATGGCGGCTGTTTTTTTTTTGTTGGGGGGGACAGCAAACAACCGACCCCCCCCCCCACAGAAACTCAGACCCCCCACAAGCGCCCCCCCCCCACGCACTGTCCGCCGGTCGGTCCACCGGGACTTCATGCAGCGGCGGCGGGGACCGGGCATCCGCCTCAGCACAAATTCCCCTCCCCCAATTCCACATCCTGGCACAACCCCCCCAGTTTCCATCCTAGTATGAATTATCCCCAATCAACCCTAATAACAAAATCTCCACCCTCCTCCCCCAAAAAAAGAAAAAAATATTCCCCTCCTAGCACAAGTCAATTCCCCCCTCTACCATATCACTTTTTCAAGCACAAATCCCCCTTCCTAGCACAAAATCCTGCCCCCCGTCCAACACAAATCACCACTCCTAGCACACCTCCCAAAACTTCCCCTCGTAGAACCATTCTTACCCCCCTGCCGCCCTCCAAATTCCTCCTCCAACCACAAACCCCATCCCCACGATCTCCATGTGGTCGCCCCCCCCCCAACCTCACGTGACACCACCAGGGCAGCCGCCCCTCCTGCCCGACCCCTTCTCCTGGCCCTGGGTGGGAGTGCCCAAAAATACTGAGGTTTTGGAAGGCGGCTAATCAACAGATATCTGTTGGTTTTACTTATTTCACAACACAAAACTTTCAATAAAGAAATAAAAAAACACAGTGATATCTCAACCTATAAATGCAGCAAATGGAGGATGCCAACATTTTGACAAGTATCAAAGAGCCCAACAATAAGACACCAGACCAAAAGAGTAGATTACATCTATAATATGGAAGGACTGTATTATAGTGGGGGGGATAAAACAGAAAAAAATTATAAGGATCTGGAAAGATTGGTTGGAGTTCAAGAGCACAAGGAAGTATACCAAACTGGTGGGAATACAGGACAGTGGAGGAAGGGACTGAGCGAAAGAGAGGAACAAGGTAAATACCCTTTTTCCCTGAAAAATAAGACCTAGCGTGATTGTCTGTGATGGCTGCAATATAAGCCCTACCCCCCAAATAAGCCCTACCCTGTTTCCCCGAAAATAAGCCCTACCCTGAAAATAAGACCTACAAGGACTTTAACTAGGGCTTATTTGGGGGGTAGGGCTTATATTGCAGCCATCACCGACAATCACGCTAGGTCTTATTTTCGGGGAAACAGGGTAGTTAATCGATTATAGAGGAGAGAGAAGAGGATACATTTATAAATGTATGCTGGTTTAATTATTGAGAGGGGACAGAGGGACAATGGGGTGGGGGGGTTGGTAATGGGGGGAAAAAATGTTGTGAAGGGGATTGGGATGATTTTATGTGTACATTTGTATATTGAAATTATTTAAAAAATATAATAAACAAAAAAAAAAAAAGAAAACACGTGACCACTCAATGAAGTTTAGTCTTAAACTGCTTAGGGGGTTCTTTACTATTAGAGTGGTAATGATGTGGAACTCCCTTCCACAGCTGGTGGTGTCAGAGAGGAGTGTCGATATTTTCAAAAAACTTCTAGATGGGCATCTTAGCGAATGCAATATACAGGGATATAGGACATGGCAGAGACAAAAGCACATATACACATATACACACTAGCACAAGTTGAACTGAATGGACTGGTGTCTTTATTTGAACTTAGCAACTATGTAGCTCTCCAGATTCTCCACCAACATCAGGAAAGGCCCCGATAACCTGCACCCCCAGTTTCTGTGCATATATAAAAGACAAAAAACACATGCAGTGCAAGTTCCCGTGAATAAATAGTGAAAATAAAAAAGTGCTACAAGTAGTACACATAGTGGCTCTTACAGCCAGTATAAATATAGTTTCAAGCCGGCCAAAAGTCCTACTCAGGAGGCAAGTGCAAGAAAGGCATAAAGTGACATAAGTGACAGTGAGAACCCAATAGTGCACTAATGCCAAAAAGTTTTTCTGGGGTGCCACTCCCATTTCCAGGAGCTCCTTGGGTCCCTCAGCCTAGTGCTGATGCAGGTGAGACCTACACAATAACCAGATCTGACATAGGCACAAACAGGCAGAGCATTCACAGACACTGAGAGCTCACCACGGAGCTGGAAGATTCTTTTTGTTATATTTGCACTCCTACATTTGTGATGTGACACAGAGGGGATGGCAAAGCATGCATTGGACACTGTGTGACCCAAAACAGGAAGATGCCCTGTCCCTTTGTTGAATAGGGACCAGCTAGCTGAAGCAATAAATGGACATAGGGGGATCAATCAGCCACGACACTACAAACTGCAGCCCATCATTACAAGTTAAGGCAAACAGCACAGTGAATGTAACTTAACTAATACCTAGATAACACAACAAAAACATTTAAAAGTGTACTATTCTTTTAAAGAGTGTGCCACCTATGCATGTGCAACAATAAATCTGACAGAGGCTCTAACTCCTTACCAAATGTTTTGACTATAGATACAGTATCTCACAAAAGTGAGTAGACCCTCACAGTTTTGTAAATCTTTTCTTCTATCTTTTCATGTGACAACACTGAAGAAATGACACTTGTCTACAATGTAAAGTAGTGAGTGTACAGCTTGTATAACAGTGTAAATTTGCTGCCCCCTCAAAATAACTCAACACACAGCCATTAATGTCTAAACCTCTGGCAACAAAAGTCAGTACACCCCTAAGTGAAAATGTCCAAATTGGGCCCAATTAGCCATTTTCCCTCCCCGGTGTCATGTGACTCGTTAGTGTTACAAGGTCTCGGCTGTGAATGTGGAGCAGGTGTGTTAAATTTGGTGTTATCGCTCTCACTCTCTCATACTGGTCACTGGAAGTTCAACATGGCACCTCATGGCAAAGAACTCTCTGAGGATCTGAAAAAAAGAATTGTTGCTCTACATAAAGATGGCCTAGGCTATAAGAAGATTGCCAAGACCCTGAAACTGAGCTGCAGCACGGTGGCCAAGACCATACAGCGGTATAACAGGACAGGTTCCACTCAGAACAGGCCTCGCCATGGTCCACCAAAGAAGTTGAGGTCACGTGCTCAGCCTCATATCCAGAGGCCGTCTTTGGGAACAGGAAGTATGAGTGCTGCCAGCATTGCTGCAGAGGTTGAAGGGGTGGGGGGGTCAGCCTGTCAGTGCTCAGACCATACGCTGCACACTGCATCAAATTGGTCTGCATGGCTGTCGTCCCAGAAGGAAGCCTCTTCTAAAGATGATGCACAAGAAAGCCTGCAAACAGTTTGCTGAAGACAAGCAGACTAAGGACATGGATTACTGGAACCATGTCCTGTAGTCTGATGAAACCAAGATAAACTTATTTGGTTCAGATGGTGACAAGCGTGTGTGGCAGCAACCAGGTGAGGAGTACAAAGACAAGTGTGTCTTGTCTACAGTCAAGCATGGTGGTGGGAGTGTCATGGTCTGGGGCTGCCTGAGTGCTGCCGGCACTGGGGAGCTACAGTTCATTGAGGGAACCATGAATGCCAACATGTACTGTGACATAGTGAAGCAGAGCATGATCCCCTCCCTTCAGAGACTGGGCCGCAGGGCAGTATTCCAACATGATAATGACCCCAAACACACCTCCAATATGAGCACTGCCTCGCTAAAGAAGCTGAGGGTAAAGGTGATGGACTGACCAAGCATGTCTCCAGACCTAAACCCTATTGAGCATCTGTGGGGCATAAAATATTTACAAAAATGTGAGGGGTGCACTCACTTTTGTGAGATACTGTATGTGTTACCACTTAACAATCTCACCACTTACCTCGCCTGGAAATGTAACACATAATAACCTGATCCTAACACCTAAACCTTAATCTCACCTTCAACCTCAACCTCAAAATTAAAAAAATTAAAAGTCTGGCTAATGCCGACCCTATAATATGGAAGTGTGGAGGGACACACACTCTGCATTTGGAGTAATACAGATAATGATTCTGTATCATTGTGGCTCTTTGAGCTGCTGTACTAAAAATTCTGCAGGACTGATATGGAGTCGGAGTACCCCATTAATATCTAACGCCATATGTGCAGCATCCCACGCAGGACTCCGGTTATCAGTACATCGCGGCAGCCTCTGCCATCTGTGTCCACAATACACTACTTGTTTGCTTAAATTAAAAACTGATGGCACCCAAGATGGTCGTTTTATGCTAAAACACTGATCAACACGGAAAGGCAAACAAATACAAGATAATAACAACAAAAGTGACACAGTTCTCTGCGGACTACAATGTGACGGGGGACACTGCTGGCAGGTGACACGGGCTCATCCAAGGTGCAGAGTAGAGGGAAGAAGTAATGGGCCAGTGACTCTAGTGGCCATCAACCAACTTTCCTGACGCCAGGTGTGGCTCTCAGAATCGCTTTAACAAGGGGTCATGGAAACAGAATGGCTGGGATGGGGATCCAGAGTGTGAGCACAATCCCAACTAAAGTCAGGGCAGGCAGCAGGCAAAACCATTTCAAGGGACACGTTCCTGCTGTGACCCGTTCCAAAGCTGACAATCCACAACACTGTCCCAGCAAGAGGAACCACCCATCACATAATGCTGTCCCAGAGAGAGACACCAATCATCACACAACGCTGTCCCAGAGAGAGAGACATCAACCATCACACAACGCTGTCCCAGAGAGAGAGACACCAACCATCATACAATGCTGTCCCAGAGAGAGACACCAACCATCACACAACGCTGTCCCAGAGAGAGACACCAACCATCACACAACGCTGTCCCAGAGAGAGAGAGACATCAACCATCACACAACGCTGTCCCAGAGAGAGCGAGACACCAACCATCACACAACGCTGTCCCAGAGAGAGAGAGGCGCCAACCATCACACAAAGTTGTCTCAGTCTCGTGTATATATAAATATATATATATATATATATATATATACACACAGTAGATATATAAACTCTGCATCCAGTGTAGCCTATATCTACAGTGCATTCTGTGGTGTACTGTTTCTAATACACTTCAGGTGATGTACACAGTATCTAATACAGTGTGTACAGTTTATACTACACTTTTGGTTGTGTACACAGTGTAAAATACAGTGCAGCCGTTGTACAGTTTCTAATACAGTGCAGGCGGTGTACACAGTATCTAATACAGTGTGCACAGTTTCTATGGTAGTAGTACACCACCATCTGATTTTAGCAGGCACATTTCCCTACCCCAGTTGCTGAACCGTAAAAAGAAATTCAGTCCCAGCCATCCACATGCTCAGCGTCTAAATGCTAGCTTGGCCAAATTGCTAGCACTGCCACTGCTGCCTTTTCAGCTGGTAGACTCTGACCCCTTTCATGAAATTGTGGAATGTGCTGTACCACAGTGGCAGGTTTCAAATGCCATTTCTTTTCATTGAAGGTCATTCTGGCTCTCTACCGGCATTTGGAAGGCAATGTTTTGACCTCGTTGGACAGGGCGGTCAGCAGTAAGGTTCATATTACCGCTGACTCATGATCCAGCAGGCATGGGCAGGGACGTTACATTTCCTTCACGGCGCACTGGGTAACCCTGCTGGCAGCTGGGAAGGATGCAGAACAGGGTTCAGTGTTGTTGGAGCTTGTTCTGCCACCACGCCTCCATAATGCTAGTGGTTATTCTGGCACAGCTCTCTCCTCCACCCCCTCCTCTTCTTCTTCCTCTATGGCCTCTTCTGCAGATTTTTCCTCTGAACCAGCGGTGCCCTGTAAGCGTTCAAGGGGCTATGCAAGCAGTCAGGCTAAAAGATGCCATGCGGTGCTTGAGTTGGTCTGCTTAGGGGACAGGAGCCACACTGGGCAGAGAGTCTGTCAGCTCTGCAGAGGCAGGCTAAGAGGTGGTTGACGCCATGTCAGCTTCAGCCAGGAATGGTTGTATGTGACAATGGCACCAACCTTCTCTCCGCCCTCCGACAGGGACACTTGACCCATGTTCCATGTTTGGCAAACGCCCTGAATTTGGTGGTGCAGCGGTTCTTGAGCAGGCCCCAGGCATACAGGATCTCCTGAGGCAGGCCAGAAAAGTCTGTGGTCATTTCCGCAAGTCATACAATGCCAGTGGCTGACATTCAAAGGGAATGCAACCTTCCCACCAACCGCCTCATTTGTGACATGCCCACCAGGAAGGGTTGCCACCTTTTCTTCAAGTCAAACTCGAACACTTGAGCGGTGCACAGCAATTTTTTTTATACATATAATAAATAACCTTTCTAATTATATGAAGTTAATAACAAGAGTGACCCCTTTACATCAGAGTCCACAGAGTACCCTTTTTACATATGAACTCGCAGAGTTCCCTTTCACTGTAAGGGGGGACTCTGCAGACTCTGATGTAAGTGATAACTCTGTGGACTCTAACATAAGGGATGCTCTGGGAACCCTGATTTAAGGGGAAACACTGAGTACTCTGATGTACGGAGAGGACTCTGATGTAAGGGGGAACACTGTAGAGGGGAACTCTGATGTAAGGGGTGCTCTGAGAAACCTGATTTACCTTAGTGTACTCTTTCAGAGGCAGGAAAGAGAAGGGGGCAGTCTTTAGTCGCAGACAGGGATGGATGGTGAGCTCACTAACCCCTTGGCAGTCAGCACCTCTCATCCAGATGTATCTGAGGCTGCTGGACTTCAAATTTCCAGCCCCCACTTTCCTTTTCTGAGGCACAGCGCTGGAGATTGAAGGATGGGCAGACATCGAGGGTTAAGGGTGGGAGGAAGAGGTGCAGATCGAGCCCTCTCTCCTCTCCCGTCAGTGTGTGTGTTTGGGGGGGGGTTGTTAGTGCTAGCTTTGGGCAGCATGAAAGAGAGTGTAACAGACACTCTCAGCTTAGACAACTGCAGCCAGCAACCCTGCTGGGAAGCCATAGTCCAGTCTGAATATTGTGTCCGGGTTTCAGGCAGTCTGGAAGCCGGACGCATGATTCCAAACCTGAACTGTCCAGGTGAATCCCAGACAGGTGGCGACCCTACCACCAAGTGGAACTCAACGTTTGCAATGCTGCAGGGCTGCACACACAGCAGAGTGCCATCAATGAGTACCTGTACGAGTATGGCACCAGCACAGGGTCAGGGGAGCTTGGCTTCTTTTCACCATGCCAGTGGCTACTGATCAAGGATGCATGCACTGTCCTGTCACAATTTGAGGAGGCCACAAGGATGGTGAGCTGTGACAATGCATGCATCAGTGACACTGTCCCTCTAATCTTCCTGTTGGGAGCACACGCTTCGTGGAATCATGGACAGGGCACTTGAGGCAGAACAAAGGGAGGAAGAGGAGGACTTCCTTACCTCTCAAGGCCCCCTTTATCCAGATAGCATTCCTGCGGCCCCGCCAAACACACAGGAAGAAGAGGAGAAGGAGGAGGATTGTGCCAGCATGGATGTAGAGGATAACACTCAGCAGCAGTCTTCAAGGGATGGTTTTCAGTCCCCAGAAACCCAAGGAGTTGTACATGGTTGGGAGGAGGTAGTTACGGATCATGTGATCCTTAGTGACCCAGAGGACTCAGAATCCAATGCCTCTGAAAACTTACGCTGCATGGCATCCCTGATTCTGCAAAGCCTGCGAAAGGACCCTAGGATTCGTTGTATCAGGGAGAGGGATCATTACTGGCTGGCAACGCTTCTTGATCCACGTTACAAAGGTAAGGTTGCAGAACTCATCCTGCCTTCACAGAGGGAGCAGAGGATGAAACATCTTCAGGAGGCCTTGAAGAAAGGTTTGTGCAACGCATTTCCAGACCCTGGAAGGTTACAAAATCCTGTGCTGGAATACAAGTTGCTGAGTCTTCATTCAGTCAGAGGAAGAGTGGTGGATAAGGTGGCAGGCTGACAGATGCCTTTAAACAATTTTTCAGCGCCAAGGTCTGATCGGTTCTCGCAACTATCGACAGTGTCTGTATTACATATTGCAGGAATATCTAGGGGTAAGAGCAGACTTGGAGACCTTTTCAACAGAGCATCCACTGGGTTACTGGGTCTTGAGGATGGACCACTGGCCAGAACTTGCTCAATATGCAATTGAGCTACTGGTCTGTCCTGCATCCAGCATTCTTTCTGAACGCACATTCAGTGCTGCTGGAGGGTTTGCAACAGATCAAAGAGTGCGCCTGTCCACAGACTCCGTTGATAGGCTGACATTAATAAAAATGAATCAGTCTTGGATCAGTAGCTATCAAACATCTGATGCTGATGTAACTGATTGAATTTGCTATGGATGTGGGATCCCATGAAGACTGCCTATGCTGACTATCCTTTTCTTCCTCAATCTTGATGATGCTAGCTTCCAACAATATTTTTGGTTTAGGGCACCACCACCAGCCAAGGCACAATTTTTCTGCCCCTGTTTAACAGGGGCATGTAATTACAATTTTTGATCTAATATTTCACAGCAGGGCCAGTTCCTGCATCCAACAAGAGTATCTGTGAAGGGTTACAGTGTTGTGGCACCAGCACCCAATGGTCAATTTCTCTGCCCCTGTTTAACAGGGTCATGTAATTACAATTTTTGGTATAATATTTCAACGCAGGGCCCATTCCTGCGCCCAACAAGAGTAAACGTGAGGGCTTACAGTGTTGTGGCACCACCACCCAAGGCCCAATTTGTCTGCCCCTGGTTAACAGGGGCATGTAATTACAATTTTTGATATAATATTTCACAGCAGGGCTCTTTCCTGCGCCCAACAAGAGTATCTGTGTGGAGTTACAGTTTTGTGGCACCACCAACACCTAAGGCCCGATTTTCTGCAGAGTAGTTAGGGCAGGCCGTATAGTATATATACTGCTGTTCAGAGTATATAGTGCCTGGGGGACCCCCACGCCATTTTTTAAAAAATTTGGGTGAGGGGTTCCCCTTAATATCCATACCAGACCTGAAGGGCCTGGTATGGATTTGGGGGTGACATCCACACCTTTTTTTGGTATTTTTTAATCTATATTGCCAGGATCCGACAATACATTACAGCCGCAAGCAGTTTTAAATGACATTTTTTATTTTAGAAATGTAATTTTGCTGTGACACTGTTATAAACATGGGAAAGATGCGCTACTTTACAGGCATAGTAAGGACACCCCCCAGGCATGATATTTAAAGGAATATTTAATTTTTATTGTTTCACTTTAAGGATTATTAAACTCACTGCTTCCGAAAAAACGTCCGTTTTTTAAAACTTTTTGTTGCATTGATACATGTCTCCTGGGGCAGGGCCCAGGTCCCCAAACACTTTTTATGACAATAACTTGCATATAAGCCTTTAAAATTAGCACTTTTGATTTTTCACGTTCGTGTTCAATAGACTTTTACGGTGTTCACGTGTTCGAACAAATTTTTTGCCTGTTTGCATGTTCTGCTGCGAACCAAACCGGGAGGTGTTTGGCTCATCTCTACTAACCATCACACAACACTGTTTTGGCGAGACCCACCAACTATTACACATCTCCCATCACACAACACTGACCCTTATCGACCCTTGGCTTGTTCATCAACTTGATCCCATGCAACTACTACTTGTTACTATGAGTAAGTGCTCCGCAGAGCGTGAAACGCGTTAGCTGATTATCTGTACATTCTATCCATGGTACTTTGTACATGATTTGTTCCTGATTTTACAATAAAGAAATTTCGTTGGATTATATTCTCCTGGTGTGCGGCTGTCCCGACTTTTTTCTTCCCTCACAACTACTACTTGTTACTGACCTTTTGGCTTGTTCATCAACTGCCCTTCTGCTTGTTCCCTATCTGCTTCATTCGCTACCTGACCCCCCCCCCCCCCCCCCCGCTTGCTCTCTTCCTGCTGGGGCAATCCTGGCACTAGCATGCACCAAAACCCATCTCCACCATCAGGAGCTCTGGTGAACACCAGCTAGCGTTTCGACCCTGCGCCTCCGGTGAGCCCCCGTCATCCGCTAGGGGGATCCGTTTGTGTATTCATCTAGCTGACCACTGCGTGAACTTTTCTCTTGCTACAGCCACTGGCCTCCGAACTTGATCCAGACAACAATAACTTTGATCATTTCCTATGATCATCAACTCCATCTAGTGGGCAAAATTGGGCAAAAATGCATCATTTTCCTGAAATACCTCAATCAGTAAAATACCTCAATTATGGCCACTGGATTACAGGAAATAATCATATTAGACAAAATATGATGAGAATTTGTGACAGCTGGGCGAATGCTTGTGACATTTGCTTAGCGAATATTTTAAAAATAGACCCCCAAACCTTTCCAAAACGAAAAAAAAAAAAAAAAAAAAATGAACTGCACTTTTATTCCGCAGCTTAGCAGGTTCTCCTCTTTATATCAGCGCCCGTCCTGCGAAAGCACTAGCGTGTGGTTTTATCGGGTAGAATACGCCTTTCAATTAGACGCACAGAGATGCAGTGACCAGTCACAGGGGACACACCGGCGGGGCCACGGATTCTCTATAATGACTGATTTACCATCCTGAGGCTGTGGTGTGAGCGGAGAGGAAGGTGCATTGTGAAATGCTCATAAAGGATTGAAAGCTTCGCTAAGAAGACTTACGCTGAGTTGGAGATCAGAGCTTACAGGCAGACAGACATGGGATCTATGGATGAACATCACACAGCCCTGCGATAAGGGATCACCGATCAGCGTCAGGTGATAATGAACAGCTCCGCCAGGAACGAAAGCTGCTCAGTGTAATTGTGGATCAGAGTGCAAACACAGAGCTAGGGATCTGTTACTAGGAGGAGATGCCCCCCCCCCCCCCCATCTCTCCCCTCTACTGTGCAAACACACCTGAGAACCTTCACAAACTACATGCTATAAAAATAAATATTTTACATTAAAATAGAACCCGTCTCCACAGATTGGGCTGATGCCATTTTTGTATGAAAGGTAGCTGCGGCCATGTTGCAGCCACTACATTTTTGCAAAAAAATAACGATCAGCTTCACACCTTTTCACACTCGAGGTGGAGTGCGGTGCCCTTTCAAAGAAACATCCGCATTCAGATCGCTTTTCAGAGGCTTCATTCACACCATGCAGGTGTGACGGTGCACACGCATGTTTCCGCAGGCCGCATGTAGAGCAAACAATCCATTCATTTCAATAGGTTGCCCTACGTGCGAGAAATGCACAAAAGAATTGCATCTATTGTGGGGGTGCCATTAAGAATTAATGGTATTGCCGCATGTCTGCTAAAGGGTAGCATGTTTCACTGCATGTCGGGAAAGCATGAACATAGCCTGAGAGGCAGTGAGGAAGTGTTATATTTATGGGTTGTTAGGGTGAGCGCTAGGTGTTAGGGTGAGGATTAGGGGATAGGGTGAGGGTTAGGTGTAACAGTTAAGTATTATGGTGATGGTTAGATTTTAGGTTGTTGGTTAGGTGATAGGGCGAGGGTTAGGTGTAAGATTTAAGTGTTATGGTGACGGTTAGATTATAGGTTGATGGTTAGGTGATGGGGTGAGGTGATAAGGTGAGTGTTAGGTGTAAGATTTAAGTGTTATGGTGATGGTTAGATTTTAGGTTGAGGGTTAGGTGTTATGGTGAGGGTTAGATTTTAGGTTGAGGGTTAAGTGATGGGGTGAGGGTTAGGTGCAAAAGTTAAGCATTATGGTGACTGATAGATTTTAGGGTGAGAGTTAGGTGCAAAAGTTAAATGTTATGGTGACGGATAGATTTTAGGGTGAGGGTTAGGTGCAAGAGTTAAATGTTATGGTGAGGGTTAGGATTAAGGGTGCAGGTTAATTTATAGGTTAAAGTGTAAAGGTGTGGATTGGGTATTAGGGTGAGGGTTAAATGTTAGAGTGAAGGTTAGGTGTTATAGTGAGGATTATGTGTTAGCTATAAGTGTTAAGTATTATATTGAGGGTTAGGTGTTAGGGTAAAAGTTAAGTATTGGGATGAGGATGAAGTGTTAGGGAAAGGGTTAAGCATTGGGGTAACGATAAAGTATTAGGGTAAGGGTTACATATTATGGTGGGGAATCTGGGGATGAAGGTTTAGGATAAGGTTTACGTTTTAGTGTTGGAATATAGTGTTAAAGTAAGGGTTAGGTGTAAGGACCAGGTTAAAATGTCAGGATAAACATTAGGTATTCCAGTAAGGGTTTCGTTATAGGGTAAGGGTTAAAGGTTAGGGCCAGGGTTAAATGTTAGATGGCAGGTTAGGCATTAAGGAAAGTGTTGGGTGTTAGGGTGAGAGTTAGGGGTTAGCGTGAGGGTTGTGTTAGGTCATGAGCTAAGCATTACATTGAGGGTTAGGATTTAGGATAAGGGTTAAAGAGTGAGGATGAAGTGTTAAGAGTGAGAGTTAGGTGTTAAAGAGGTTGTAAACCCTGGGGAAAAAAAAACCTGTAAGACAAAGGCATAATGAGCTAGTATGCATACTAGCTCATTATGAAATACTTACCTTAGAATGAAGCCCTCCAGCAGTGCCTGCACACCTCTGAGACGGCTGACATCTTCCCCGATGTTTCTTCTGATGACGTCATCGACGCATGTGCTCTGAAGGTCCGGCTTAACGCGCCGTTATCGTGGCTCCGGCCACTGGAACTAACAATAAAGGATATGTGTTAGGGTGTGGATGAAGTGTTGGGTGTTTGACCAGGGATAAATGTTAGGGTGAGTGTTGGGCATTATGTTGAGGAGAAGGTGCTGGGGTGAGGATTAAGTGCTATGGTGAAGATACCATCTCCAGCAATCAGAAAGTGTGTGCTTTATTTCAAACTAAGCTTGGCTTTGATCTGAGACTCAGCGGGCATTTCACTACTGGCACCATGGCTCTGTGCTGGGTACCTTCTCCTCTAAGAACTACAAAGAACCACAGAACCCCCAGCCTCCCATCCAGAACCAACGCAGGGTTGGTGATGATTATAGCACTCAGCGAGCGTTCGTGTTTGGTCGCAGTGTCTTTTCTGAGCAGCAATTTCCCTTATCTTATCTTCCCTGGGGAAATGAAATCTGTTCTCCTCCTTCTCCTCCATTTACCTCCAATTAAAGCCTCTCAGTGCCTCTCCTAATGCCGTGTATGCAGATCCAGTCATCTATGGATGACACATGGAGTGACGCTGGTATTGGAGCTCGGGGATTATTTTGGTGTTTATAGTGGATAAAGTAATTTACATGCAGCACAAAGGGAATATTTTCACCAGCTTAGTGGAAGGTGGGGAGAAAATTACTGTTTTCTCCAGCCGGAGAGACAGAAACAATTACACCATTGCATGTAATTCTAATTTGTTTCCAGGAACGCTAAGGCCCAGGTGATGTAAAAATACCCCCCCCCCCTAGAAAAAAATACCATCTTGGAGTACTAAACATCCATTGATGCCATTTTGATAATATAAGTAGGAGATCAACCTAGAGGTACACTCCAGCTAAAATTTAAAGTAAAGCCTTGAGATCTGTAAATGGAGAATGGTCAAATTTCTCAGGACCATCTTTTCTCATCCAGGCATTGCCTTAGTGCCCAGATCACCCCAACTCCTCTCAGTTGCTTTCTGTGTTGAAGTAGTAGTCTCTCCACAGAGGTCCAATGTGCCTCCTGCTAGGTCCAACCTATAGAAATCCAATCAGCACGTCTCCTTCTTAGTCAGACCAATAGCTCGCCAATCAACAGGTAGTATAAACTTAACTGATTGTGGAGCTTCGGTCTGGTTGGTTAAACTGGTTGGTCCTGTTTACATAGGTGGCATCTTTCCTGTCTGTTGCAAATCAGTTGCCCTTGTAGTTCAAATATGTGAACCTCAATTGGCTCAAAAGAATTACCTTTTTCCTTAATGTGTAGGTAGGCTTTCCCACCTCCTGTCCTGTTCTTGTTGATACTGGTTGGTTGGGTCTGTTGGTCAAGTTTGACGTAGTTGGCATCTTTCATGCCCAGTTGTACCCTCAGCTCAAAATGTGTATCTCAATGTCCTCAAAAGATGTCCCTATTCCTTAAGGTGTAGGGAGATTTTCACAACTCCCATCTTGTCACAATCAAAATCTGCCCTTCACACATTTCATGGTGTTCAAGTTAAGGTGTCCTTTGTGTCAACAAGTCTGCACAGTTGTCAATCCTTCACATGGCCGAAGGTATGAATCAAGGTCAATGCCCCAGGGTAAAGATGATAAAACGGCTGTATATATGGAAGACGGATGTTGATGATTGCCCCAATGCGCCTATCCACCCCTTCTGGTTTGTTAAACTGTTCGATCCAGTTTGATGTAGGTGGCATCTTTCACTCCTCTTGCAAATCAGTTGCCCTTGTGGTTCAAAATGTGAACCTCAATGGCCTCAAAAGAATAACCCTTTTCATTAAGGTGAAGGAAGACTTTCACAGCTCCTGTTCTGTACTTGTTTGTACTGGTTGGTTGGAACTGTTGGTCCAGTTTGACGTAGATGCCATCTTTCACGCCTCTTGTAAACCAGTTGCCCTATCAGTTCAAGTTGTGCATCCCGATGTCCTCAAAAGAATGCCTCTTTTCCTTAGAGTGTAGGAAGATTTTCACATCTCCCATCATGTCCCTGAACAATTAACATCTGCTTTGACACATTCCATGGTATTTAAGTTAATCCTTAACAGGGCTGTAGGTAAAAATTATTGTCAAAACCTCAGGGTAGAGATGTTAAAAACGTATTATATGTGGAAGACAGATGGCGTTGAAGACCCCCACCCCTGTTTTGGATGGTTCTGGTTCATTATATGGTTGGTCCAGTTTGATGTTGATCAGTGGCAGCCGTCGATCGGTCAGCGGGTCTGGTGTACTTTAACGCATCTATGCAGCGCTTCACCGGTGGCTTCCCTTGCTCGGCGGCGGTGACGGCTTTCCCTTCCTCTGCTCTCCACGGGCATCGGCGGCTTTCGTTTCCTCCCTCCTCCTCCTCAGCAGCAAAATCGGAAACGGACAATCGGAAAGTGGGTCTCAGACCTGCTTCTGATTGGCCGGATTGAGGATCAGTGTTACAACAGCGAATATTCATTCACTATTGTAACACCTGGGTGAGTTCATGGCGCAATGCTTTGCGCTCCAAGCCCTCCCTATTTTGCTGCCTATTAGAGACTATGGCTCTGATCAGGTGCTTTAAAAAACACCCCGCCGCTGTATCTCAGGTGCCTGGCATCCTAAAAGGGGCCAGACACATGAATAGGTGGTGGCCGCAGCAGCCGTGGATAGATTCATGTTATGCGTGAATCTATCCATTATTTATATAAGGGGTGGCGTGGATAGAGGGGGCGGTGGCCGCGCGCCCCGAATGGATGGGCCGCCACTGATGTTGATGGCCTCTTTGATGCCTCTCGTGATCCAATTGTCCTCTCAATTCAAGATGCTCACTTTGAAGTCCTGAAAAGAACGTTCCTTTTCCTTAAAAGAGAAGTATGGCCAAAGATTTTTATGGTCATACTTCTCTTCTGGGTCACAGGAGTGTATTATATTTGCCCTCCTGTGACCTGGAATCATCCAATATCTAATTAAAGCCCGCTGTCGGCTAATGTCACAGGGGCGTTCCAGGGTCTGGAAGGATACCGAGCATATTGTCGGGATCCACCCAGCTGCCTAATTGACAGCTGATTCTGGCTCTCAGCACTTGGCTGCATCCACCACTCTCCTGCCTGGCACTCCAGTGAGTGCTGGAGGGGCATAAATTAAAAGAGAAGACCAAGAACTGAACAATCACTGGTAATGTGATTGCTCAGTTCTCCAGCTTCGAGCTTAGAGCTTAAGCATTGAGTTGAGTATGTGTGTTTGTTTTTTTAAAACTCCAAACTTAAAGCAGTAGGAAGACTAACCTCCGATCCTGTTCTTGAACAATCAACATCTGGCTTGACACATGGTGCTACCTGTGTGGGTAAAAAGATTGGGGTGTCTTCCTGGCACTCATTAGAACTGAAGAGGGGATTTGGAGAAGCTCTGAAACATCTTCAGCGTTAAAGAACAAGTCCATATAAATGGGACTAACTACTACTAGCTATAAAGTAAATTAGTATTTTGCCTGCAGTTCACTTTCCTGGCTTTGGGTCCTTTTTTTCCTTGTTGTCAGCAGTATGAAGGGCGGCCCGGCTTTTTTCTGTCATCTCGGCTCATCATATAATCTTTCTGATCCAGGTAGACTGTCAACGTTCCCCTCCGATTCTCCCAGCATTCCCGGCTCCTCGCTGTCATGGCTGGGGCTCGGTGATTGAGGTTTGATGATGTGATACAATGTAGCTGTTTTCTGACACGTCACTGGAGGATAATGAGTGATTGCATTCTTAGCGCCTTAATCAGCTGTGAATCATCTTCAAACAAGCTCTTCAGCCAAACTGTCTTCCCGCTAATCCAGGAGAGATCTCACTTAACTCTCTGCATCACCGAGGATGGAGCGCCGAGTTTATTTATCGCATTACATTACATTACATTACCTCTGCCCAAAAAGCCATTAAAGGGTCACTCTGCTCACAGGTCATTTATCTCAAGACATTTAATGCAGATCCTTCACTCATGAAAAGAGCTTCCTTTCTTATGTCTGTTACCCCCTCAGGGCCATAAATAAGGAGGGGGATAGGGGGGTCCAAACCCCTCCCCCCAAAGTGTCCGTAGCGCTGCAGCTACAGCTAACGGTCGCTGCAAAGCAGAAGCACTGCGGCGGCCACTCCGGCCGCCTGTCAGATTCAGAGACAGAGGCAGCAGCGGTTCAGAGGGAGGAATGTTCTCCTAATCCTCTCCTGAGCTCCGGTCACAAGGGGGGCTACATCTCACTCTGAAATGCCTGGTCTGGTAAATGGGTTTCCTGGAGAGGAGAGAGCTGCTCTGTGTGGAGGGGGGGGGGGACTGTATTGGGGGAGCTGTATTGGTTGGGGGGTATATAGGCCTGGAAGGAGTTGTACTGGTGAGGGGGAGATCTGTACTGGGGGCTATACTGGTGGGAAGGGGAACCTGTACTGTCTGAGCCATACTGGTGGGAGGAGTCTGTACTGGGGTGAGCTGTACTGTATGGTGGGAGGGGGAAATCTGTACTAGGGGTCAGCCGTACTGGTGGGGAGATCTGTACTGGGAGAGCTGTTCCGGTTGAGGGGGGATATTTGTACAGGGAGGGAGTTGTATTGATGAGGGGGAGATCTGTACTGGGGGGCTATACTGGTGGGAAGACGGATCTGTACTGGGGGACCTGTACTGGTGGGCGGAGTCTGTACTGTGGGTGAGCTATACTGTATGGTGGGAGGGGAAATCTGTACTAGGGGTCAGTGGTACTGGTGGGGGATCTGTACTGGGAGAGCTATACTTGTGGGGGGAAGATCTGTACTGGGGGGTGCTGTGCTAGTGAGGGGGAGATCTGTACTGGGGGGTGATGTACTAGTGAGGGGGACATCTGTACTGGGGGGTGATGTACTACTGAGGGGGAGATCTGTACTGGGGGGGGTGATGTACTACTGAGGGGGGGATCTGTACTGGGGGGTGATGTACTATTGAGGGGGAGATCTGTACTGGGGGGTGATGTACTAGTGAGGGGGAGATCTGCACTGGGGGGTACTGTACTAGTGAGGGGGGATATGTACTGGGGGGCTATACTGGTGAAAGGGGGGATCTGTACTGGGGGAGCTTTACTCTGAGGGGATCTGTACTAAGGGGGAGATCTATACTGGGGGAACTGTATTGGGGGGATCCATACTAGGTGAGGGGTATATTTGTACTGGGGGGGGGGTCTGTACTGGGAGAGGGCGCGCTTTCACACAAGCTGGTTATCGGCTCTCCTCCCCTCGCTGTCAGCATGAGGAAAGGAATGACGATAACCTGCTTGTGTTTACATTGCTGTGACTGGCTCTTTACCCTGATCTGTGATCAGCTGGGTTCTAAGGATGCAGCGATCGCAGAGCGTGCCACCCATGCGCTGCAGGGGGCGTGCGGGCAGCGCGATCACAGTAGGATGTCTATGGACGCCCTCCCGGCAAAGTAAGCCTGTCCTAGAGCGCAGAAAGGAAGAGGTTAAAGCAGAAAAATGGTTTGGTCATGAAGGGGTAAAACCTTCTGGAGGCCAAGTGGTTAAATATGGTAAAAAAAAGACCTTTTTTTTTAATGGACCAAAACTCATCTGTGTGAATGGGCCCCTAGCAGTGCTGGGACAAGGTCATCCAGTGCCCAGGGCAAAAAAGCTAAACTGTGACCCCCCTCCCCTTTCATTATGTGTGAGCTTAAGGGACACTATCTCCAGCAGTCATCTGCTTGTCAAAATGCCTCGTACAGTATCAGAATTTGTTCACTGGTGTCTCCATCCATACAGTAAACCGTTGCGCCCAGGGCAGCTGTCCCTCCTGCCCACCCCTTGTCCCGGCCCTTGTCCCGGCCCTAGTCCCTAGCATACAATACTGTTGCGTTCATATCCATATCTGTAGGCAGTACAGATCAGAATGCTGCGTATTCTGCACCCGTGTTTGAGCCCTAAAAACTTTTTTACTCTTTTACTAGCACAGCAGCTGTATGGCTATCACTATATACTGCTCCCCCCGAATGATGACTCCACCCCGCACCCACCGCCGGCACAACAGTGAGTCAGATCTCAGCCTTTACCTTCGTTGTTCATCGTTGGTTTTTTTTCCCTTTGTGAAAAGTCCTCATTGTATCTGAATCCCCCCCCCCTCGCCATCTCAAGACGTTTATAACACTTTTCCGATACATTGTTATATCTGTATTTTATAAGAAGACGACTCTGCCAGCGTTTCCTGGCCTTGACACGTTTCCACTTTAATATGTTCTATTAATTCACAGGACCAGACACCTACCCACCGCGCCATAAATCACCGCCACCGCGGCTTACATTCATGGCGGGGTGTTTATCTGCGAAGGCCACTTTGTGACCCTCACTACGCCTCACTTGTCATTAATAGGTTGATCTAAGGATAAAAAAAGCGCGTGGGCGCCAAGGTCACCGCGACTTTGTCATCTTGTCATCTCCAGGCGTCAACCCCTTATGGTGTGTGCGTACGTTGTCTCGGGTGCAGCAGATAAAGATGCGTAGAGTTGGGTTTGTGCCTTTTTGCATGTTGGGGAACGCATGCAAAATTGCGCACTTCCCCGACTTGCACACAGGAGCAATGTCCTTTAGCAGATATGCGGTCCCCGGTTTTACGCACACCAAACCACATAGTGCCATAGCACCAATGCGGTTCAGTGCAGGACGTTTTTAGAAAAGGGACTTCTCGTTCGTGTTTGTTGTGCATAGGACAGCCATTGAAGCGAATAGGCTGCCTTACACGCAAGGCGTGGGAATGTGCTGGAAAAACGTTTATGCTCAGTCACCTCTATAGCCTTAGGATAAGTTAGCCATGGTGAAGGCCCCATTCACTTCATTGTGTAACAAGAACAAGCATTCCCTCTAAGGCCTTTTTGCGGACCGTTTTGCAAGCGATTTTGCGTGTCACATAGGGCCAACCCAATCACTTGAATGGACCGTGCTAAGCACCGTTGTCGCCCAGCAGGCCAAAGGGATAGGTTCTCCCAGCAGGCCAAGGGATTCGAGAAAACCCCTGCCCATTGGCTGAGATACCCCACCCATACCCATAACTTGACTTTGGGTTGCACTTCTCATGTCTAGTACCACCAAGTACCTGGCCAACTAGTGCTAGAAGAGAAAAGTGCAACAAGGCCAAACTTAGGGAGAAATCAATAGATCGCTATCAATCAACCAGGATAACTACTCCTGGCAAGTAAATTTGTGAGGAGCATCCCTGACTAAACTACAGTGTGCTTACATATATACAGTCAGGTCCATAAATATTGGGACATGGACACAATTCTAATCTTTTTGGCTCTATACACCACCACAATGGATTTGAAATGAAATGAACAAGATGTGCTTTAACTGCAGACTTTCAGCTTTAATTTAAGGGTATTTACATCCAAATCAGGTGAACGGTATAGGAATTACAACAGTTTGTATATGTGCCTCACACTTTTTAAGGGACCAAAAGTAATGCGACAGATTAACAATCACCCATCAAACGTTCACTTTTTAATACTTGGTTGCAAATCCTTTGCAGTCAATTACAGCCTGAAGTCTGGAATGCATGGACATCACCAGACGCTGGGTTTCATCCCTGGTGATGCTCTGCCTGGCCTCTACTGCAACTGTCTTCAGTTCCTGCTTGTTCTTGGGGCATTTTCCCTTCAGCAAGTGAAATGCATGCCCAGTCAGATTCAGGTCAGGTGATTGACTTGGCCATTGCATAACATTCCACTTCTTTCCCTTTGGTTGCTTTCGCAGTATGCTTCGGGTCATTGTCCATCTGCACTGTGAAGTGCTGTCCAATAAGTTCTGAAGCATTTTGCTGAATATGAGCAGATAATATTGTCCGAAACACTTCAGAATTCATCCTGCTGCTTTTGTCAGCAGTCACATCATCAATAAATACAAGAGAACCAGTTCCATTGGCAGCCAAACATGCCCACGCCATGACACTACCACCACCATGCTTCACTGATGAGGTGGTATGCTTTGGATCATGAGCAGTTCCTTTCCTTCTCCATACTCTTCTCTTCCCATCACTCTGGTACAAGTTGATCTTGGTGTCATCTGTCCATAGGATGTTGTTCCAGAACTGTGAAGGCATTTGTAGATGTTTTTTGGCAAACTCTAATCTGGCCTTCCTGTTTTTTGAGGCTCACCAATGGTTTACATCTTGTGGTGAACCCTCTGTATTCACTCTGGTGAAGTCTTCTCTTGATTGTTGTCCAAGAAGGTTTGTTAATGGAAAGAAGTTACATCACAAAAGAGGTGCAACGTTTCGGGGCCGCGCAGGACCCCTTTGTCACTTGCCTGACAAAGGGGTCCTGCGCGGCCCCGAAACGTTGCACCTCTTTTGTGATGTAACTTCTTTCCATTAAAAAACCTTCTTGGACAACTGTTTGCTGATCCATGGTGTGCTGGCGGAGATGTACATTTGTTTGATGCTTCCAGAACCCAAATGGTAATCGCTGCAGCACCCACTATTTGTGTGCCATTTGACCAGGAACGTGTGCGATTGGAATGTCGATTAGACTATTCTCTTGGTTGTTGACTTTGACACACATACACCTACCTCCTGGAGAGTGTTCTTGATCTGGCCAACTGTTGTGAAGGGTGTTTTCCTCACCAGGGAAAGAATTCTTCGGTCACCCACCACAGTTGTTTTCCGTGGTCTTCCGGGTCTTTTGGTGTTGCTGAGCTCACCGGTGCGTTTTTTCTTTTTAAGGATGTTCCAAACAGTTGATTTGGCCACACCTAATGTTTTTGCTATCTCTCTGATGGGTTTGTTTTGTTTTTTCAGCCTAATGATGGCTTGCTTCACTGATAGTGACAGCTCTTTGGATCTCATATTGAGAGTTGACAGCAACAGATTCCAAATGCAAATAGCACACCTGAAATGAACTCTGGACCTTTTATCTGCTCCTTGTAAATGGGATAATGAGGGAATAACACACACCTGGCCATGGAATAGCTGAGCAGCCAATTGTCCCATTACTTTTGGTCCCTTAAAAAGTGGGAGACACATATACAAACTGTTGTAATTCCTACACCGTTCACCTGATTTAGATGTAAAAATTGAAAGCTGAAAGTCTGCAGTGGTCTGCAATAGAAATCGGAAAGATGCGCTACTTTACAGGCAGACTAAGGGGACCCGCCAGGCACGATATTTAAAGGAATATTTCATTTTTATTGTTTCACTTTAAGCATTATTAAAATCACTGCTAGCTGCATTGATACATGTCCCCTGGGGCAGGACCCGGGTCCCGATACACTTTTTATGGCAATAACCTGCATACTGTATAAGCCTTTAAAATTAACACTTTTGATTTTTCATGTTCGCGTCCCATAGACTTTAACCATGTTCGCACAAATTTTTTGTCTGTTCACATGTTCTGCTGCAAACCGAACCGGGGGGTGTTCGGATCATCCCTACTGTAGATCGGTAGTTGATAGTTGAGTTACGGTTAGAAATCATTTTGACCACAAAGTCCTATTTATTTTTGAATTGCTATTTACACAGCGCTGTTATTTACTGACTGAGGATTGTCACTTTCCTCGGCTAACCCCGGAACGGCAGAAGACGATCTGCAAAGCTCATCTCCTCCTGAGCAAACACAGAGATCAATGCTTGGAGCGGGGAGATCAATGCCGAGGCTCTTCATGTCACAGCGTGTCCGGCTTCCTCCGCACCTCACATTACACAAAATCATGTCTTTATGTTTAAGATTGTATAGGCGAAACGCCGCAACGTCCGGTCTCATAAACTGATGCTTAGTTTAATGTACTCCATGGGCTGCTGCCTCACAGCGCCCCCTCCCCAACAGATAAAAACAGCTTCCCCTCCATCACCCCCCAGCACATAAAAACACTGCACCCAGGGCAGCTTCCCCTCCATCACCCCCAGCACATAAAAACACTGCACCCAGGGCAGTTTCCCCTCCAGCCCCCAAGAAATAAAAACACTGGGCCCAGGGCAGCTTCTCCTCCACCCCCCAACACTAAAAAATACTGCGCCCAGGGCAGCTTCCCCTCCAGCCTCCCAACACATAAAGACACTGCGCCCAGGGCAGCTTCCTTTCTATCCCCCCAACACATACAAACACTGCACCTAGGGCACCTTCTTCTCCATCCCCCAACACATAAAAACACTGAACCCAGGACAGCTTCCCCTCCAACACATAAAAACACTGCACCGAGGACAGCTTCCCCTCCAACACATAAAAACACTGCACCGAGGACAGCTTCCCCTCCAACACATAAAAACACTGCACCGAGGACAGCTTCCCCTCCAACCCCCCCAACACATAAAAACACTGAACCTAGGGCAGCTTCCCCTCCTTCCCCCAAAAACATAAAAACACTGCACCCAGGGCAGCTTCCCCTCCAAATCCCCTCAACACATAAAAATACTGTATTTCCGAAACAGATATTTAAAGGAATATTTCACTTTCTTTTTTTTTTTACTTTAAGCATTATTAAAATCACTGCTCCCCAACACATAAAAACACTGCACCGAGGGCAGCTTCCTCTCCCCCCCCCCCCCCCCCAGACACATAGAAACATTGTGACCAGAGCAGCTTCCTGTCCAACCCCCCAACACATAAAAACATTGCACCCAGGACAGCTTCCCCTCCATCCCCCAACACATAAAAACACTGCACCCAGGGCAGCTTCCCCTCCAGCCCCCCCAACACATATAAAACACTGAGCCTAGGGCAGCTTCCTCTCCAGCCCCCCAACACATAAAAACACTGAGCCCAGGACAGCTTCCCCTCCAGCCTCCCAACACATAAAGACACTGAGCCCAGGGAAGCTTGCTCTCCAGCCCCCTGCAAATAAAAACACTGAGCCCAGGGCAGCTTCCCCTCCATCCCCCTCAACACATAAAAACACTGCACCCAGGACAGCTTTTCTTCCAGCCCCCCAATACATAAAAACACTGCGCTTAGGGCAGCTTCCCCTCCAGCCCCCCAACACATAAAAACACTGTGCCCAGGACAACTTCCCCTCCAGCCCCCCAACACATAAAAACACTGCGCCCAGGACAACTTCCCCTCCATCCCCCCCCAACACATAAAAACACTGCGCCCAGGACAACTTCCCCTCCATCCCCCCCAACACATAAAAACACTGCGCCCAGGACAACTTCCCCTCCATCCCCCCCAACACATAAAAATACTGCACCCAGGACAGCTTTTCTTCCAGCCCCCCAATACATAAAAACACTGCGCTCAGGGCAGCTTCCCCTCCATCCCCCCCAACACATAAAAACACTGTGCCCAGGACAACTTCCCCTCCAGCCCCCCAACACATAAAAACACTGCGCCCAGGACAACTTCCCCTCCAGCCCCCCAACACATAAAAACACTGCGCTCAGGACAACTTCCCCTCCATCCCCCCCAACACATAAAAACACAGTGCCCAGCTTCCTCCCATTCCCGGCCCTGTTTGGTAGTTAGCACCCACTGACAAACAGAACATATTCAAGTGAATCAGGCCATGTGGCAATCGCCCTGCAACCATGTGTGATGTGCACAATTGAGGCTCAGTGTTTCAGGCTTTCAAGGGTATATAACAGGTGTGCAGGAGGGGACCTATTACCCCCCCGAGGCACCTTTTAAATGCCTCTGAAAAGCGATCCACTGAAGATCACTTTTTTAGAGAGGCGACCATGATGGCTGCAAGTGTAAGCGCGCCCATGTTTGCTTGTTTACGCACCTTCCCTGCGCCCCGTCCGCGTCAGATGGAAGTTCTATTTTTACCGTCACCCTTAATCCTGACATCATCTCGTAAATGAACTGCAGTAGCAGCAGAGCGGGCCCCTCCGTCTTCCATCTCCCTCACAATTGCTGTTATTTGGAGGCCCTCGAGCTAACAAGGCCTAATCGAGCCGTATCCAGGCAACCAGCTGGCTTGGTCCCCGCTCGGGAGGAGGCGTCCGTGCTGCCGGGGCGCCCTTTTAAGTTTTCTCTGATACATCCGCTGAGTCCCTCATCTGCCATTACTGCCTCCCGGTCACTCCTTCCCCCCCTTCCCCGCGAGATCCCCCCCCCCTCCGCAGGGGATCAAATAGCACAAAATATTAACAGCAGCTGCCTTGCTCGCATTAATTACAGTAATTAATTATCAGATGAGAGCTGTTAGTCGGGGTGTTTGCTTTCAGGTTAAATATTTTCAGGGATTGCGTGACTTAATTACGGTTTAACCTAAGGAAAAAAAAAAGACATCTTCATACTGATGCCGTCGCGGCGTCGACGCCGCCCTCGCATTAGGCTTGTTTGTTATTTTGAGTGACCTCATTAGCGGCGTCATATCACGGGCAATAAAGCGGAATTTTATGCTGAATATCTCAAGTCCGCTCAATGATGAAGAGTTGGAGAAAAGAAGATGGCGGTTTGAGAGACGGAGAGGCGCTGGTCTGGATAACTTTTAAAGATTTGCCCAACCTGTGACCCCAACCCCCACGCCGAAAACTTGGCTGAGACTACAGAGACTACCAATCTCTCATAGGCCCCCTCCGAGTCGCTTGGGAAGTCGTGTGGCGCTGAGTCTCAGGAGAAAATCATTTTTTTTTAACCACTTGTCTACCGGGCACTTTTACCCCCCTTCCGGGCCCAGGCCAATTTTCAGCTTTCAGCGCTGTTGCACTTTGAATGACAATTGCGCGGTCATGCGACACTGTACCCATATGAAATGCTTAGCATTTTTCTCACACAAATAGAACTTTCTTTTGGTGTTATTTAATCACATCTGGGGTTTTTATTTTTTGCTAAACACATAAAAAAAGACCAAGGATTTTGAAAAAAAATTATTTTCATAGTTTGTTATAACATTTTGCAATCAGGTAATTTTTCTCCTTCACTGATGTGTGCTGATGAGGCTGCACTAATGGTCACTGATAGGTGGCACTGATGGGCACTGATGGGCACTGTTGAGGCAGCACTGGTGGGCACTGAAGAGGCTGCACTGATAGGCGGTCACTGATGGGCACTAATAGACAGCACTGATAGGTGTCAGTCTAGGGATAGTGTGAGTGTAGTGAGGAGGACCAACATGTAGCTTTGCATAATGTGCAGCTAGAGTAGGGACAGCTCAGATAGTTTCAGTGTAGTGTAGTGAGACCGTGTCAGTAATCTTTACTTTAGTGTATAGCTAGAGTAGGGAAAGTTCAGATAGCGTCAGTGTAGTGACAGTTGAACACCGTGTATTTGATTGCGTTACTGCCAGTTTAACGCCATTTACTTCTGTGTGCGTTACTGCCAGTTTAACGCCATATAGTTTTGTGTGCGTTACTGGCAGTTTTTTTTTTTTTTAACAGAAGGAATCTTTATTGGATAAAATATTCAGGTTACATGTATAAAGCTGTACACATTAGACAGGAATGAGTCATTTTACCCAACAGGTAGTAATCCAATCATTTTGCATATATGAGACATTTCCGCTTTTATTTCAAGTCTTGAAACAGAATCTTTGAGTCTAGCTGAAAAATCATGTAAACTTCACATTACCTTAGTTACCCATTCACCCACCCTTTCTTGGTGAGGAGTTTTTGTGGTGCACATCATTAGACGCTTGGGGGGGGGGGGGGGGGGCCAGCTTGCTCCACTGTACCAAGAAGTTACACTGTGAGGTTTCCGGCCTCCACCCACGCCGACCATATTTTTTGGAACTTTTTTGGCCAGTTGTGCCCCATGTACGTCAATTTTTATAGTGGCAGGGTGGCATTCACCAGTGCTTTCCATGCAGAGAGCCGAGGTGGCTCGGCAGCCTTCCAGTTAATTAAAATAGTTTTCCTGGCATAATATGCACAGTAGAAAATAAAAGTTTTGGTGTGTGAGTTGGTGGGTATATTATCAGTCACTCCCAGGAGAAGGATCAGGGGATCAAGTTTGATGGGTACTCCACTAATGGAACTAATGTCAGCAGCCACTGCCCGCCAGAAAATCTGTATTAGTGGGCAATCCCAGACCATGTGTATGTAGTTTCCTATTCCCTCTTTGCAGCGGGGGCATTTTTCTTCAACATTGTGGTATATGACTGACAGTCTCTGGGGAGTATACAGTAATACACCCTTATGGAGAAATTTTACCTGGATAAAACGGTCCTTGGCTGCTATCACTAGGGGGATATATTGTTGGAGGCTCTCAGACTAGTCTTCTTCTGTCAGGTTAGGTATGTCTCTCTGCCAAGCTGTGAATGCTCTGTCGGCCCTGTTATTACCTGTACAGGTGAGCCTAAGGTATATGGAGGATAGCGTTTTATCAATATTGCGTGCCGTGAGGAGTTGTTCAACTGAGTGCGGGGCTAGGGCGATCTGGTCCGGAAACTGGACCCCGACTGCATGTCGAAGCTGCAGAAACCGGAAGTACATCCATGAAGGGAGCGAAAATGTATTCTTTAATTCGCTAAATGAAAGGAGTTGGACCCCAGGCATTATATCTCGGAGAGTCTTGACTTCGTGTCTGGCCCATATCTGCGGATTGGGTACTGACCGCAAATGGGGCAACTCTGGGTTACCCCAGAGGGGGGTATAGGGGGAATAGGTCTGGGGCTTCAGTAAAGATCCCGAGGCTCGTCTCCACACCCCAACAGTGGTTCTCATAGGGGTGGTGATCTGTATGCTGGAGCGAGGCCCTCGATACACTAAATTACTGAGTTCTGCATACGATCCTAATATTGCCGCCTCGAGATTTACCGCAGGATTGGATTTATCCTGCGAGAACCACCACCTTACCGAAACCAAAACTGCCGCCCAATAATACTCTTTGAAGTTAGGTAGAGCCAAGCCCCCCTCCGACAGCGAGAGCTGGAGCGTGGATCTAGCCACTCTGGGAACCTTACCCTGCCACACAAACGCACCGATGGCCTGGTCCAGCTGATTAAAAAAGGATAAACGCATAAAGGAATTTAGGTAGGAAGGACATCTTTATCAGGTTTATCCTTCCCACTGATGTGAGTGGCAACGTCTTCCATGTACTACTTTTTTATAAGAATTTCTGTAACATTGGTCATACATTATGCTCAAGGGGGCATTAGGGGGGGGGCATCGGGCTCAAAGGAAACAGCACCGACTTGTCTCAATTGATTTTAATTCCCGAAAACCTGCCAAACCCCTCAAAGATCTCCAAGGCTGCCGCCAAGGAGTCGTGCGGGAGATACAGAAGGGTGTCATCCGCGTACATTGACATTTTTTCTACGAGGGGAGGCACCTGAATACCCTTCACCCTGTCAGAAGATCTTATTATTGCGGCCAGCGGCTCAAAAGCCAGGGCGAAGAGGGTGGGAGAGAGGGGGTAGCCCTGCCTGGTGCCTCGGCGGAATGGGAAGGCTGAGGACAGTATACCACTTGTGCAGACCCGAGCTGTCGGGTCAGAGTACAGCAGCGTTACTGCCAGTTTAACGCCATATAGTTCTGTGTGCGTTACTGCCAGTTTAACGCCATTTACTTCTGTGTTCAATTTTTTTGGCGGGGGGGATTTTTGGTGACACATAATCATACATCTTGGGGGAGGGGGCGATTTGGATTTGGGGGGGACCCCATGCCGCTCATTTCACAGGTTTTTTTTTTGCTGGCAATTTTTGTTTTTACATTCAGCTGTCAGTGGGGAACCCTTGTGACAGCTGATGACTCATCGGTTGTTAAGGATGCGGCGGCCAGCTTCCCGGCTTCTCCTTAGCAACCAGCTATATACAGTGTGTTTAACCACTTAAGGACGGCCCTACGTACATATACTGCGGCAGGGCAGCCCTTAAGCGCAAAATCACGTACCTGGACATGATTTTTCTTCTTTTCAGGTCTTGGGCGCGTGTGCATCTCCGGAGACCCGCTCCTGCTGTGATTGGACACAGTGGGAGCCAATCAGCGGGTCCGGCAGGCCCGATGTCCGCCAGCGATGATTCCAATGGTGGTCTACCTATGTAAACAAGATTGCCGTTCTGCTGGTAAGGAAGACAGAGATCCTGTGTTTCTGCTAGGCAGGAACACGGATCTCTGTTTTCCTACAGTTAAACCATTCCCCAAACAGTTAGAAAGCACTCCCAGGGAACACGTTTAATCGCCCCTGATGTTAACCCCTTCCCTGCCAATGTCATTAGTACAGTGACAGTGCTTTTTTTTTTTTTAGCACTGATCACTGTATTGGTGTCACTAGTCCCCAAAAAGTGTCATATTTGCCCGCCGCAATGTCGCAGTCCCGCTAAAAATCGCTGATTTTTATTACTAGTAATAAAAATTTAAAAAATAATAAGTCCATGAATCTATCCTATAGTTTGTAGACACTAGAACTTTTGCGCAAAGCAATCAATATACGCTTATTGGGATTTTTTTTACCAAAAATATGTAGCAGAATACATATTGGCCTAAATTTATGAAGAAATTTGATTTTTCACATTTTTTTATTGGATATTTTTAAAGCAGAAAGTAAAAAATATTGTTTTTTGTTTTTTTCAAAATTGTCGGTATTTTTTTGTTTGCAGCGAGAGATGATCAAATACCACCAAAAGAAAACTCTATTTGTGGGAAAAAAAAGGACGTAAATTTTATTTGGGTACAACGCCGCACAATCGTGCAATTGTCAGTTAAAGCAAAAAAATGGCCTGGTCAGGAAGGGGGATAAACCTTCCGGAGCTGAAGTGAAAAGAGAGAAAGAGAAAAAAGAATGAAAATGAAAACTGCCTGCAAAAACACATCAAAAACGCGGGTTTAAAAACTTAAAACGCACCTGAAAACCTCATCAACCGCATAGATGTTCACACAGGTAGTGAATTTTTTAAGCAGCCCTTAACACACATTAACCCCTTATCTACCAATGTACGTTTATAAACAGCATTGTAAACAAAGGGGAAAAGTAGGCTTGGTATTGACTTGCTGGCGGGTGGCTTGTACAGGCACAATCATCTATCTGTACGTCGGCAATGTCTTCCGAGTTTAGGGGGCGCAGCCCCCCCCCCCCCGCCCCGGCTGACAATTTTGTCAACAGGTTCCAATCAATGAGTCATAGCTGATCGTCTGTGTCCAATCACAGCACAGAGCCATTTGTTGACAGACACACAGGGCTCTACGTTTCTTATCTCTGCAAAGCAGGGAGAAGGAACAAACAGAGATTTAGTAAAAATCAACACATATTACACACATTAACACTGGTTAGGCACACACTTAATTACCCCAAAATGTTAACCCCTTCCCAGCCAGTGTCATTAGTACAGTGACAGTGTATAGTATTATCACTGTATTAGTGTCACTGGTGATTTCAGTGTCAGTTAGCTAGTTAGTATACTTCAGTTAGTGTCTGATTGTCCGCCGCACTATCACAGTCCCACTATAAGTCGCTAATCACCGCCAATTACCAGTATAAAATTTTTTTATAAATAAATAAAAATTCCAGTATATATCCCATAGTTTGTAGATGCTATAACTTTTACACAAACCAATCAATTTACACTTACTGGGATTTTATTTTTTACCAAAGACATGTAGCAGAATACATTTTGGTCTAAATTTATGAAGAAATTCGTTTTTTTTGTTTTTTTTTTGTTTTTTTATTGGATATGTTTTTTAGCAGAAAGTAAAAAATATTGTTTTTTTTTTCATTTTTCATTTATATGGTTAAAAATAAAACCCCAAATATCAAATACCACCAAAAGAAAGCTCTATTTGTGTAAAAAAAAAAAAAATGGTATAAATTTTGTTTGGGTACAGCGTTGCATGACTGTGCAATTACCAGTTAAAGTAAAATGCTAAATAGGATGAAATGGGGGGGGGGGGGGGGGGCTAGGGTTGCCACCTCATCTCTTTAAACCCGAACACATAATAATTACTTGGGTTCTGTGGCTGATTAAGGTGGTAATTAAACTCACTTGGTACCTTATCTGCATTTAATTAGCCTCAGAACCTGTGTAATTCAAAGGTGTTCGGGTTTAAAGGGATGAGGTGGCAACTCTAGGGGGGACGCCACAAGGAGATTGTAAGAGGTGATCTGTGTTGGGTGGGGGAATTTTGGGGGGCTGCAGGGGGTAAGAATTCTTCTAGGAGGGGACATTTGGGGGAGTCTGTTAGGAAAGGAAGGATTTGTGTTGGGAGGAGGGATGGGGGAAGAGGATTTGTTCTAGGAAGGGGGATGTGGGGATGTTTGTCATAGTAGAGGTGATATGGTAGAGGGGGAGGGGATTTGTGCTTGCAGGGGAATTTTTTTTTTCGGGGGGGGGGGGGATTGTGCCAGTAGGGATGATTGAGGGGTATTTGTGCTGGGAGGGGGGATCTTAAGTTGGGGGAAAAGGATGTGTACTCAGGGGGGAAATTTGAGGAGCAGAGGATTTGTGCTAGGAGCGATTTTCATTTTTTTGGGAAAGGGGGGAATGTGTGCTGGGGGGACTTGGGAGAGAGATGATTGGAGCTGGGAGGGGGGATGGGAGGGGGCAAAGATTTGTGCTGGGAGGAGGGGGAATTTATGCTTGGGGATAAGCATGCAGATTAGTGCTCAATTATCTTTTCGGAGGGGGGGGGGGGTTGCTAACACATAAGGCTCATATAACTTGGGGGGGGCAGTTTGACATGTTCGCCCTGGGCTCTACGGTGCCTTGAAAAAGTATTCATACCCCTAGAAATTTTCCCCATTTTGTCATGTTACAACCAAAAAGGTAAATGTATTTTATTTGAATTTTATGTGATAGACCAACACAAAGTGGCACATAATTGTAAAGTGGAAGGAAAATTATACATTTGTTACAAATAAATATGTGAAAAGTGTGGGGGGGTACATTTGGATGGCGCCCCCCGGAGTCAATACTTTGTAGAACCCCCTTTCTCTGCAATTACAGCTGCAAGTCTTTTTGGGGATGTCTCTACCAGCTTTGCACATCTAGAGAGGGACATTTTTGCCCATTCTTCTTTGTAAGATATCTCAAGATCTGTCAGATTGGATGGAGAGCGTCTGTGAACAGCAATTTTCAAGTCTTGCCACAGATTCTCAATGTGATTTAGGTCTGGACTGTGACTGGGCCATTCTAACACATGAATATGCTTTGATCTAAACCATTCCATTGTAGCTCTGGCTGTATGTTTCGGGTTGTTGTCCTGCTGGAAGGTGAACCTCCACCTCAGTCTCAAGTCTTTTGCAGACTCTAACAGGTTTTCTTCTAAGATTGTCCTGTATTTGGCTCCATCCATCTTCCCATCAACTCTGACCAGTTTCCCTGTCCCTGCTGAAGAAAAGCATCCCCACAACATGATGCTGCCACCACCAGAGGCGTTGCTAGGGGGTGGCTTTTGGGGCTATAGCCCCGAATCTTGGGCCCATAGCCCCGAGTCTCTGCAGGGGTCACCAAGGGGAGGGGGGGCTCTCTGGGGACCCTGATGTAAGTGGGAGGCTCTCTGGGGACTCTCATATAAGAAGGAGGCTCTCTAGGCATCCTGATGTAAGGGGGGGGCTCTCTGGGGACCCTGATGTAAGGGGGGGGCTCTCTGGGGACCCTGATGTAAGGGGGAGGCTCTCTGGCGACCCTGATGACTTTCTTTACTATGCTGCTATGGGCTCTAGCCCCAGATCTTTTGTAGACCTAGCAACGCCCCTGGCCACCACCATGTTTCACAGTGGGGATGGTGTGTTCAGGGTGATGTGCAGTGTTAGTTTTCCGCCACACATAGCATTTTGCTTTTAGGCCAACAAGCTCGATCTCTGCTCTGGTCAATCTCATCTGACCAGATCACCTTCTTCCACATGTTTGCTGTGTCCTCCACATGGCTTCTCACAAACTGCAAACAGGACTTCTTATGGCTTTCTTTCACCAATGTCTTTCTTCTTGTCACTCTTCCATAGAGATCAGATTTGTGGAGAACACGACTAATAGTTGTCCTGTGGACAGATTCTTCCACCTGAGCTGTGGATCTCTGCAGCTCCTCCAGAGTTACCATGGACCTCTTGGCTCTTCTCTGATGAATGTTCTCCTTGCCCGGCCAGTCAGTTTAGGTGGACGGCCATGTCTTGGTAGGTTTGCAGTTGTGCCATACTCTTTCCATTTTCGGATGATGGATTGAACAGAGCTCCATGAGATGTTCAAAGCTTGAGGGATTTTTTTATAACCTAACCCTGCTTTATACTTCTCCACAACTTTATCCCTGACCTGTCTGGTGTGTTCCTTGGCCTTCATGATGCTGTTTGTTCACTAAGTTTCTCTAACAAACCTCTGAGGGCTTCACAGAACAGCTGTATTTATACTGAGATTAAATTACACACAGGTGGACTCTACTTACTAATTAAGTGACTTCTGAAGGCAATTGGTTCTACTAGATATTAGTTAGGGGTATCAGAGTAAAGGGGGCTGAATACAAATGTATGACACACTTTTCAGATTTTTATTTGTAAAAAATGTTGAAAACCATTTATCATTTTCCTTCCACTTCACAATTATGTGCCACTTTGTGTTGGTCTATCACATAAAATCCCAATAAAATACATTTACGTTTTTGGCTGTAACATGACAAAATGTGGAAAATTGCAAGGGGTTTGAATACTTTTTCAAGGCACTGTAGATGGCCTTGTCCCAACGCTGCTTTTTACCGGTGTTGGTCCAGTCTCATGTCATCACAGGTCCTCTTCCTCCTCTGGCAGTGGGCAGATCCTAAATGTTCCAGAGAACGATCGCCAGGTAATAATGTGGCACCACCCTTTGCAACATCCTCCTGTGAGTCCAGGGTGGGAGGGGGGGCGGAGCCTTGACGCCCTAGACTCACAGGAAATGGATTGAATGACGTTGGGTGTCATTCAACCAAGGAGAGGATTGGTGAGTCGTGATGGACAGCACCAAAGGAAAAGAGAGTAATGCAGCCAAAATGGCTTTTTTAATTTTGATTCCTGGGGGGGTCGTTGAATTTTTTCATGCAAAGTTGCTTAACCACTTGCCGACCAGCCGCTGCAGTTTTACCGCGGCAGAATGGCACGGCTGGGTGAAACGACGTTATGTTACGTCGCTTCGCCCGCTGCTCACCCCCGGAGCCGATGCGAGTGCCCAGCGGGCGCGATGACCGCTGGGCTCCCGCGATCGCTCATGACACACTGAGAACCAGGATCTCTGCGTGTAAACACAGAGATCCCGGTTCTCTGAGGGGAGAAGAGACAGATTGTGTGTTCATAAAAAGTATGAACAGCGATCTGTCACCTCCCTTAGACAGTCCCCTCCCCCCTTCAGTTAGAACACAGAGAGGGAACACAATTAACCCCTTGATCGCCCCTAGTGTTAACTCCTTCCCTGACAGTGACATTTTTACAGTAATCAGTGCATTTTTATAGCACTGATCGCTGTATAAATGCCAATGATCTCAAAAATGTGTCAAAAGTCCAATCTGTCCACCATAATGTCGCAGTCCCAATAAAAATCGCAGATCGCTGCCATTACTAGTAAAAAAAAATATATATATATATATATATATATATATATATATATATATATATATATATATATATATATATATATATATATATATAATAAAAATGCTATAAATCTATCCCCTATTTTGTAGACGCTATAACTTTCGCTCAAACCAATCAATCTACGCTTATTGCAATTTTTATTACCAAAAATATGCGATTTTTATTACCAAAAATATGTAGAAGAATATATATATCGGCCTAAACTGAGAAAAAAATAGCTTTTTTTTTTAAAAAAAAGGGGATATTTATTATAGCAAAAAGTAAAAAAATATTGTTTTTTTTTTCAAAATTGTCGCTCTTCTTTTGTTTATAGCGCCAAAAATAAAAACCGCAGAGGTGATCAAATACCACCAAAAGAAAGCTCTAATTGTGGGAAAAAAAGGACGTCAGTTTTGTTTGGGTGCAACGTCGCACGACCGCGCAATTGTCAGTTAAATCAACGCAGTGCCGAATCACAAAAAAAAAATGGCCCGGTCATTCAACAGCCAAATCTTCCAGGGCTGAAGCCCCCTCCCCCGAGTGAAGAACAAACCATAGACTTATACTGTAGCTGTGACATGAGCATTTTGTGCATCTGACACAAATTTACCGCCGAACTGCCGCCGCCGGTTTTCCAAAGGACTGGATGAATTAGTTGTAATCATGTTTTGAGTTTGTGCTGATATCTAATTATATCCTTGCACCGTCAGATAATCAAGCTGTAATTTTTTGCGATTATTACTAATCATGAGCTATTTAATGAGGCTCTGTCGGAGAGAAGGTTTATCAAATTGATTTTTAAGTGTTTTATATATTTAAGATTAATAAAGTCTGAGTGATTTTAATACACCTTGTTGTAAACGGTAAATCTCAGGGACGCAATTTCCCTCCCGGTGAATCGTTTTTATTTTTATGAATAAATATTAATTGTGCTTTGTGGGAAAATATTGAATATTATATAATATATTTTATATAGATAAGGTTATATATAAGTCGTTGAGCTGCTATGGTTCATGGATCCTGAAAATATTGAAGCCGGATACAGCCCAGCATTTTAAAGGAGGGGGTAAGCCAAGGCCAGTGTATGCTAAAGTGTATCTCCAGGAATAAATTAACCACTTCAGCCCCAGAAGAATTTTACCCCCTTAATGACCAGGCAATTTTTTTTTTCGATACGGCACTGCGTCGCTTTAACTGACAATTGCGCGGTCGTCCGACGCTGTACCCAAATGAAATTGATTACGTCCTTTTTTTCCCCCACAAATAGAGCTTTCTTTTGGTGGTATTTGATCACCTCTGCGGTTTTTATTTTTTGCGCTATAAACAAAAAAAAGCGACAATTTTGAAAAAAAAACAATATTTTTTATTTTTTGCTATAATCATCGCGGCCGCCGGCCATGCGCATCGACTCTGGCTGCCTTAAAGCGGCCCACGTACGCCTATGGCAGTTTGCGCAGCCGTGCCAACCTGCCGCAGTATAATGATGGCAGCTGGTCGGCAAGTGGTTAAAGCCCAACTCTGGCCTCAGCTGCCCCCCCCCCCCCCCCCTCCATTTACCCTCTACGACCCATAGGAACAACTTCTACCCCTTAAAAAAAAATAAAAAATCTTTAATCCCTCGCCACCTATGTAACCCATATGTGCAGCGGCAAAGAGGATAGGTTTTAACGCCCACATGCTTCGCATATGTGTCCATGGGTGGCAGAGCTTTCTGTGCTGAGAGTATTCTCATTGGGGTACCCATCCTGTAAATCGGGTGCCAAAGCTGAACAAAGGTTCATTCCATGCTGCAAACTGCATACAGATCCAAAAAATGGCGCTCCCTGGGACCTTCTCTCTGTATGCATTTCATTCAAGGGCTGGGCTTAATCTATGAAGCCTAATGAAGCACCGCCTGGGACCTTCTCCTCTGATGAGTTTCACCCAAGGACTGGGCTTAATCTATGAAGCCTAATGAAGCACCGCCTGGGACCTTCTCCTCTGATGTGTTTCACCCAAGGACTGTGCTTAATTTATGAAGCCTTGCTTGGGACCTTCTCCCTGTACGTCTTTCATCCATGGGCTGGGCTTAATCTATGAAGCCCATCTCGGACCTTCACCTCTGATGAGTTTCACCCAAGGACTGGGCTTAATCTATCAAGCCTAATGTAGCCTTGCCTGGGATCTTCTGATTGTGCACGTTTCATTCAAGGGCTGGGCTTAATCTATGAAGCCTAATGATGCCCCCACCTGGGACCTTCTCCTCTGATGTGTTGAGTAAGCTCTCCTTCAGGGGAGCCTTCAGGCTTCTTCCATTTTGGGGAGGCTTTAGAACTGTCAGGACACTCTCCTACCTACTGCAAGGGTGCAGGATTCCCTCTCGTTGACATCAGGAACTGAGCCAGTCAAGCAGTGTGCCGCCATGAGCCAGTATGGCCGATTATTCACTTTCTTATTGTTTGTGAGTAAAGATGCACACCCTCCCTATAGGGGGCTACTCCTATGCACTCCTAGGCATGGGCTTGTGCCTTGGTTCTGGTTAGGCTGGGCTGGATCACTATTCTGTCCACCGCCAGAGGAAGAAGAGGACCTGTGATAACACGAGACCAAAAACACCTGTAAAAAGGTCATTTAACCCCTTCCTGCCCAGTCATGGCATCGCTTCAAAAAGGGTCCTTACGCCGGGGGACAGGAAGGGTCGGCCAATCACATGACCACTGTAATTGGCTGTCACAGTGATCACATGATCAGGAGATGGTCCTGACAGCTAACAATCATTAGCAGAGAGCTGTCTTTGGCATTTTTTTCAATTGGTTGAACTAGATTGATTTTTTTCAACCTGACCAGTATGCAACTACAGTATGTAACTATATAACTAAGTTACTACTGTATATAACCAGTGGCGGCCCGTCCATACAGGGCTCAGGGCTGCTGCCCCCTTAATCCATGCGCCTTTTAGAAACACGTGATTAGAGCCAGAGGCTTTAATAGGCTTCAAAAAAGGGTGGGCTCGGGTCGCGGAGCCCTGCGCACTGAGCCCACCGAGTTGTGTGACAATAGTGAATTAATATTCGCTATTGCCTTCCTGATTCTCCTCCTGGCCAATCAAGAAGCGGGTCCTGAGACCCCATTGGCTGAGAGGAGAAGCGATCGTATTGGCCACCAAGCCGACGAGGAGGAAGCGATGCCCGCGACCTAAATGGGGTAGCGGGGCTGGTGTGGTGATGATCGAGCGAGGGGGGGGGGTGTTTGGCTACCAAACTACTGATTGTCCTACGGACCAGGGACGGGGGGGAAAATGGAGCACCAGCCGCCACCATATATGTATATATGTATGTTACTACTGTATATAACTATGTAACGATATGACTGTATACACTATATAACTATGTAACTATATACTGTAGCTGTGTAACTACTTTTATATACCTATGTACAGTAATTATATAACTATGCAACTATTGTATATAACTATGTAACTACTGTATATAACAATGTAACTATATACTTTAACTATGTTACTACTGTATATACCGATGTGACTATAAAACTGTGTAACTACCGTGTATAACAATGTAACTATATACAGTAACTATGTCACTACTGTAAATACTTATGTAACAAAAAACTATGTTACTACTGTATATAACTATGTAACTATGTAACTACTGTATATACCTATGTAACTAAAAAACTATGTTACTACTTTATATAACAATGTAACTATATGCAGTAACTATGTTACTACTGTAAATACCTATGTAACTAAAAAACTGTTACTAATGTATATAACTATGTAACTATATAACAACGTAACTATGCAATACTCAGAGTGATGTGCATTACCGCAACACAAAGATGTGTGGGACCTTCTCCTCTGATGTGTTTCACTCAAGGACTGGGACTAATCTATGGCCTGGCCTGGCCTGGGACCGCCTCCTTGTACGCGTTTCATCTAAGGCTGCTAATGCTTCTACAATGCACCAGAAGCTGGACTTGAAGTTAAAGTGGTTGTAAAGCCTTTTTTTGGTGACTTTTACCTATAGGTAGTGGAAATACCTCCTAAGCGTGCGCCGGACCACCGCGCCGTTTCTTCTCCCAGCGTGTGCCGTGACTGACGGCTACCACGCGCATGCGCGGGAGTGACGTCACGCAACACTGGCCAGTCACAGAGCCAGAGTCCGTGGCCCCGGAAGGAAGAGGGGGGAAGATGGACGCGGCCTGCTCAGGGGACAGCGCGGGCTTCGTTTGCAGGTAAGTGTCATATAATGGGGCAGTATGCGATGCATACTAGCCCATTATGCTTTTCATTTGCAGGCATGGAGGGGAGCAAAAGAGGAAGTAAAACCCATCAGGGTTTACTTCCTCTTTAAATTTTACCCTCACACAATGCAGAGTATTCATGTTTTGGGGCGTTGCAGCTCCAGGTCCATCAGCAGTTATTACTGTACTTGTGCGCTGGGGTGCCATTTGTTTTTTTTTTTGCTTTTCTACGGATCCGCTCTGGGTTACTTATATAGAGTTTTTCAATTTATTTATTCTTTTTTTTTTTTTTTATAGTGCTTTGAATAGATGTTTTTTCAATTGAATACTATATAACGATGTAACTTTATAACTTTGTAACTATGCAAAACACACAGAGTGATCTCCATTTACCGCGACACAAAGCTGTGATTAAGTCCTGAAAGGAAAACTAGCGCCGTTCCCGAAAACCCAGACGCGTCACGTCTGCCATGTCAGGAAAAGTCCCAGAAGCTCTTATATCCGCCTTGTACCGATAAGTGAATCTATTCATCAGAATCCATCTCCGTCAATACAGGAAAGCTTATTATCAATTTGGCGTTATTTGAAGAAAATATGCCTCCTTTACTCTCCACCCTCCCTTCCGGCTCTCGCCCTTCTTGTCTGATGTAATGAGGCTCATCATGTCAGCACATTTCCATACAGAACATTTCTGTCTAATAATCGAACCCGGCCCAACAGCCAATAAACTGAGAGAATAAGCGCCAGGCATTTACTGTTCCATTCCAATCTCCGCTGTATCGCAGAGTCTCTCTACGGCCAGCAAAATCACCGCTCTTTTTTTTTTTTTTCCCTCTGAACGCCGGTATGGAAATGCCACAAATACCAGTCAGGCTTGTTTACAGTAAAGGAAATGATTTTATAATATACGGCCTCTCAGACATAGGAGAGGCTTTATTGTGTCGATGAAGGAATGATTTTCTCCGCAGACTTATTTTAATGGAAGAACTTGGCGGATGAGATTTTGAGAACAGGGCGGCTTCCTAAAGCAGATCTGTGCTCACATATTGAAGAGACCCTGTCACCGCACCATTTATTTCAGCAGCAATCATTATATGTACTTTCAATGCAGGGGTCTCCAAACTTTCTAAACAAGGGGTCAGCTTACTGTCCTCCAGAATTTAGGGGGGCCGGACTGTGGTCATTGGGAGCAGAAACTGCCCTGGCGTCAGTGGGAGTAAACAATGCATCTTTGGTATTAGGGGGAGGAATAGTGCCCCATCATTGGTATCAGTGGGAGGAATAGTGCCCCATCATTGGTATCAGTGGGAGGAAAAGTGCCCCATTGCTGGTGTCAATGAGAGGAATAGTGCTCCATCATTGGCTTCAATGAGAGAAATAATGCCCCATTGTTGATGTCAGTAGCAGGAATAGTGCCGCATTGTTGGTGTCAGTGGGAGGAATAGTGCCCCATCACTGGTGTCAGTGGAAGGAATAGTGCCCCATCACTGGTGTCAGTGGGAGGAATAGTGCCCCATCATTGGTGTCAGTGGGAGGAATAGTGCCCCATCATTGGCTTAATTGAAAGAAATAGTGCCCCATTGTTGGTGTCAGTGGGAGGAACAGTGCTCCATCATTGGTATCAGTGGGAGGAATAGTGCCCCATCATTGGTGTCAGTGGGATGAATAGTGCCCCATCATTGGTGTAAGTGGGAGGAATAGTGCCCCATCATTGGTGTCAGTGGGAGGAATAGTGCCCCATCATTGGTGTCAGTGGGAGGAATAGTGTCTTGTATCAGTTGAAGAAAAAGAACCCCAAGGGCCGGATATATATATATATATATATATATTAGTGCGACCTACATATTGGGTTGCATATTCTTTGCAAGTTATCAAATAGATAATGTTTCTGGTGTTGCAATTTATGAAAGATTTGTTTTTAAAAGTCTAAAAACTGCAAGTTGAATCACCTAATTGATTGATTAATTACATGTGTTGTGTTGACATATATATATGGTGGTTGCACTTTGTATGGTTCTGACAAAGCATGCTAGTCATGTGAAACGCGTCACCGGCTTCCCTCTGCCTGTACACCATTGAGTGCTGTTGGCTTGACTTGTCTTCAAAATAAATTGTAATTGCATCGATATGGGAGTGCAATTCATAAGACCTCTTTAACACTGGGGCGATGCGGGCGATAAAGATACAGTTTACCAGTGTTATAGCGCCGCTTTTCAGCCGCTAGCGGGGTGCTTTTAACCTCCTATCCTCAATCCGGCCATTCAGAAGCAGGCGTGAGACCCGTTTTCCGATTGGCCAAAAAGAGAAGACTCCCGATTGGCCGCCGAAGAGGAGGGAGGAAACGGAAGCCGCCGTTGCTGTGATGACCCGCGGAGAGCAGGGGAAGCTGCCGGTGATGGGGTAAGTGCTACGGACCGACCGACCGAGGAGGGGGGGGTGTCATACTGTTCGCCGCCCCCCAAAAAAGTCAACATCAGTGAAATGACCCTAGCACTGTTTTTCCATTCTCCACAACCCTAACCAAAGGCACCAACACCTTCCTCAGTCAGAATTATTGTGCTGTTGGGAATGCTGAGCTGTTCTGCAAATAAGAGTGGTGGGAAAGTCTAAGAAGGGGCCCCAGTGGGGGCAGTGCCTGTGGCCCCTTTGAGAATCCACATCTGACTGTGTCTGAATACCCGCATGAAAATTAGAAACAGGCGGACTGAGCCAACTGAGCCGTGTTAAACATAAAAACTGTTTTTTATGCTTTTAGAATCACATCGAACTCATAAACATTAAAAGCAGTAATCCTCTTTAAATAATAGCTGTACTTTTAAAGCACATTAGAGCTTTTCACATATCCAGGGTGATGAAGCAATCTGAAATGATAACCTATTACTTGTGTTCTTTCCTGTGTTTTCTCTGTGCTTTCAGAGCTGTCCTCAGATGCCGGGGCCAGTGCAAAATTCTTCTGTTTCTATTCCCCCCTGTCTGAGGTCTACACTGATCTGACCAGCAGAGTGCAGAGCGTCTTGTCTGGAGGTCCTGATAATGTACAAAGGTGTTCTATCAGGTTGAGGTCAGGACTCTGTGCAGGCCAGCCAAGTTCCTCCACCCCAAACTCGCTCATCCATGTCTTTATGGACCTTGCTTCGTGCACTGGTACGCAGTCATGTTGCAACAGGAAGGGGCCGTCCCCAAACTGTCCCCACAAAGTTGGGAGCATGAAATTGTACCAAAATGTCTTGGTATGCTGACGCCTTAAGAGTTCCCTTCACTGGAACTAAGGGGCGAAGCCCAACCCCTGAAAAACAACCCCCCCACCATAATCCCCCCCTCCACCCCCCCACACCATAATCCCCCCTCCACCAAATGATTTGGACCAGTGCACAAAGCAAGGTCCATAAAGACATGGATGAGCGAGTTTGGGGTGGAGGAACTTGACTGGCCTGCACAGAGTCCTGACCTCAACCCGATAGAACACCTTTGGGATGAATTAGAGCGGAGCCAGGCCTTCTCGTCCAACATCAGTGCCTGACCTCACAAATGCGCTTCTGGAAGAATGGTCAAACATTCCCATAGACACTCTCCTAAACCTTGTGGACGGCCTTCCCAGAAGAGTTGAAACTGTTGTAGCTGCAAAGGGTGGGCCAACTCAATATTGAACCCTACGGACTAAGACTGGGATGCCATTAAAGTTCATGTGTGTGTAAAGGCAGGCGTCCCAATACTTTTGACAGTGTATGTAAAGCGTCTGCTTCACAGGACTGTCTGATTCAATATCTTCAGGGCCAAGAGCCATTAGTGATCATTTCCATGGTGTCCTCACAGATCATAAACCCTCTGCATGCCAGTGGCGGCTCGTGGTTTTTTGTTTGGGGGGGGGGCGGCAAACAACCCCCTCCCTGCTCGGCACCTCAAAGCCCCCTTCGCTGTCTGCCGGTTGGTTCACTTACCCCATCTAGGCAGCGGGATCGGGCAGCAGTGAAAAACAGGCTGCGGCGGGAATCGGAGGCATCAGGTAGCGGCTCGTGTGTCTTCTCCTCCTCGCTTCCGCCGTCCGTCTCCTCCCCTCTTCTTAGGTGTCCAATAGGATCGCCCGTCCTTTCAGCTAATCAGGTGACGGGTCCACTGCTGCATACTTTATAGCGAACTTACCAAGTGCCCTGATGATTTATATGTTGCACTACACTCATGAAACCCATGGGGGGGGGGGAATCACAAACCACTCCATAGTTTTAGTGAAGCCCCGCCCACCTTGCCAACCATCCAATTATGAAAAGTAGAACGCACATCTAAAAGGATCTAAACACAGGAAAAATTAGGTGGAGGGAAATAATGATATTTGGAAAATTGCTTGGTATCTCTGAACATGGTAAAGGGGTATGAAAATGTAGTTGTCCATTAACCCCTTCATGTCTGAGGGCAAAACAAATCTTAATGCCTAAGCACAATTTTGCAACTTTGACAAGTGTTAGTAAAACCGTACAAATCATCACAACTACACTGTGCATCCAGGTGGATTATACCGCGTTTTGTTCACGACAAATTGGGCTTTCATTTGGTAATAAATGGTTTTGGGTATCTCCTGATTTTTGTTTTATTATCAAAGGAAAACTGGCCCAAAATAGAAAAAGAAAAAATATATATATATTTTTAAATTTAGCTGTATATATCTTGGTACTACTATAACCATCCACCAAAGAACATCCAAAATAAATTCTCCTGGTTCTGATGATCGCAGCGATACCACATATGTGTATGCTAGTTGTTGTCTGTGTGCCCCCCCCACCACTAAAAATTTTGAGCACCAGCCGCCACTGCAAGTACCGATAACTTTTTTCAAGTACCGATCGCTACCGATTACCGATACTTTTTTTTAATGTCATGTGACAGTTTTCAAAGCACAATACAGACTAATTATATCTTCTGGCACTGATATGCAGCACTGATAGGATTAGATGACACCGATGAGCACTGATAGGATTAGGTGGCACTGATAGGATTAGGTGGCACTGATGAGCACTGATAGGATTAGATGACACTGATGAGCACTGATAGGATTAGGTGGCACTGATAGGATTAGGTGGCACTGATGAGCACTGATAGGATTAGGTGGCACTGATAGGATTAGATGGCACTGATGAGCACTGATAGGATTAGGTGGCACTGATAGGATTAGATGGCACTGATGAGCACTGATAGGATTAGGTGGCACTGATGAGCACTGATAAGATTAGGTGGCACTGATGAGCACTAATAGGATTAGGTGGCACTGATAGGATTAGGTGGCACTGATAGGATTAGGTGGCACTGATGAGCACTAATAGGATTAGGTGGCACTGATAGGATTAGGTGGCACTGATAGGATTAGGTGGCACTGATGAGCACTGATATGCAACACCGATGAACATTGATAGGTGGCACTGATTATGAAGCACTGATAGGTGGCACTTATAGGCACTGATGGGCACTGAAATTCAGCACTGATTGGCGATTGCTGGCCTGGCATAATAAATGACATGAATGATGAGAAGAAAGGAAGGATTTTGCAATGCTATATGGCATACAGGCAGTCTCCGAGTTGCGATCGACACTTACTTACAAACGACCTCAAATGCCGGTCACTTGTGCCCCACGCTGGTCCTGGATACCTCCGAGGACCTCCAGGCACATCCCACACTGCAGTACTACATGTACTGCATGGTCAGAAGAGCCCCAGATAACATGACAAGCGCCCGGAACATCCCACACTTACGAACAAACCTACAGTCCTTATTGTGTTCGTAACTCTTGGACTGCCTGTATAGCATTGCGAAATCCTTCCTTTCCTCTCATCATTCATGTCATTTATCATGTAGTATGTAAATGCTGCGACGTCCATCTTGGTACACCCTGCACTCGGCCGCAGTAAGCAGCAGCGGACATCTTGCTACACCCAGCCCGACCTATAAGGCCTGGGTGTAACAAGATCTCCACTGCTGGCTTTCTGCGGCCCGAGCGCAGGGTGTACCAAGATGGGCATCGGGATATTCAACCTTTGATGGAGACACGGAACGTCACTTCTGTTACCAAATGTGACGGCTGCGTTTACCGATTCTGATGGAACATGCGGCTGTGCCCTGCACCCCTGCCCTGGCCAGCTTACCCCAAGTTCCACTGCTGCCAGCCTGTTTAGGACTCGCTCTCCGCTCCGCCCGCTGACTTCTGGTTTGCGAGCAATGGCGCCTCATTCTCAGGTATTGGGTGAAGCATCGAGAGAACTTGTGCCAGTACAAGTCCCGGCGGAAGTGCTCGGTATCGGTATCGGAATAACCCTACTCAGAACCCCTTCTGCATACCTCCCAACATTTTGAAATGGGAATGAGGGACACCTACTATCAAACGTATGTAGACATAGGACACGCCCCCTTAAAGGAGAATTAACCAAAAAAAAAAAAAAAGGTTAATTAAATCCACAAGGGGCTTTTTTTTACCACTACTATTCCTTTATATTGGCTTTTAAAATGTACAAATGCAGAAATGTATAATTTGGATGAAAGGTTTAGCACTGGCGAACACTTTTTGAAAGATAAAAAGTGCATTTTTTATACAACTATATAGATCAGACCAAAATGAGGGACAAATGAGGAGGAAAGAGGGACAGAGGGACATTGCTCCAAATCAGGGACAGTCCCTCCAAATCAGGGACAGTTGGGAGCTATGCCTTCTGGCATACCTCACTTCTCCCTAATCTTATCACCTCTTTCATATAATGTCCCCTCCCCTCCAATAGAGTTGCTTGTGCTGCACCTCCAGGGCTTCACCACCTTTACTGATTGCATATCTCCCAACTGTCCCTGATTTGGAGGGACTGTCCCTGATTTGGAATGTCCCTCTGTCCCTCATTCCTCCTCATTTGTCCCTCATTTTAGTCTGATCTATATAGTTGTATATAAAATGCACTTTTTATCTATCAAAAAGTGTCTCCCAGTGCTAAACCTTTCATCTGATTTCTAAATTGCTGCATTTGTAAATTCCAAAAGCCAATATAAAGAAAAAGAAAAAAAAAAACACTTGTGGGTTTAACCCATCTTGTTATTTTGTACAATTCTCCTTTAAGGGGGCGTGGCAAGGGGCGTGTCCTATGCCTGCACACTTTTACTGATAGGTGTCCCTCATTCCCATCTCAAAAAGTTGGGAGGTATGCTGATGGGACATGTGAAATCTACTCCTGACTGACAGCAGGATCAACTACTCATAGGAGAGGAGTGCACAGAACACTTGTCACTAGAGGGCAGCACTGTGAATTCACAATGGGGGGCATTGGCTGGGCTGTTCAGCCACCTGTTCAGAGTATTGGGGGGTTACAGAAAGCATTTCGATATTGGAAACCCTTTACAACCACTTTGCACTGGATATCTCCTATACCTGCACGGTTTAGGAGATATCCCTGTATTTGCATGTGCCGACATCATCAGCACATGCGCATTTAAGCCAGCTGAAGCAATGGCGCATACGTGCTGTTGCTTTAGTTGTACTGTGTCGTTCCCGGCGGCTAAAGGGGCAATTATAGAAGGAGGAGAGGAAACTGACAATGCTTGAGGTCATTGAGAAGTGCATGTTCCTCCCTGGGTGCTGTAGACTTTATCTGTGCAATCCTCACTGGGTCTGTCTGCAAGCCTTTGCTCTGAATTTGGTGGGAGGGTCTGGCAGGCTCCTGTAAATATCACAGCTTACTCTTTCAAGAGCGCTATATGAAAGGAGCACATTCCCAGAATCCCTTTAGATGTGCATGCGCTTCCTTGGGTGTTGCAGACTTTAGCTATGCTATCTGCTGATCAGTTACTTGATCAAGCGACTGATCAGCAGATTGCACAGCTAAAGCCTGCACCACTCAGTGGAAAGCAGAGAAGCATGCATGTCTAAATGGATGCCAGGGATGTGTTCTTTCATACAATGCTCAGGAACAAAATGATTGATGGTCGACAAAGCTAATTGCTGTGAGAGACTGGTAAAGGGGCAATGACAGGAGGAGGTGAGGGGACTGACGATAATTGAAGCCATTGAGAAGTGCATGTTCCTCCCTGGGTGCTGTAGGCTTTAGCTGTGCAATCCTCGCTGAGTCTGTCTGCTAGTCTTTCAAGAGCGTTAAATGAAAGAACACATTCCCAGCATCCCTTTAGATGTGCATGTGCTTCCTTGGGTGTTGTAGACTTTAGCTATGCTAAAGCAAATGATCAGCAAATTGCGCAGCTAAAGCCTGCACCACTCAGTGGCAAAGCAGAGCAGCATGCATGTCTAAATGGATGCCAGGGATGTGTTCTTTCATATAATACTCAGGAACAAAATGATTGATGGTAGACAAAGCTAATGGCTTTGAGAGACTGGCAAAAAGGACCAACGACAGTAAGGATGAAGAGGAGAGGGGATTGATGATTATTAAAGTCATGAAGGTGGGCTCAAGATCTTCAAAGGGTTCTATTTTGGGGGTGCAAGTTTGCAGTTTCAATGCAGAAAAGGACTTTCTACAAGTGTGGGAAGAAAACCCGGTAAGGCCGGAGTTGAGGTTTAATCTGCTGCCAGGGCCCCTCGCCATGAATCTGATTCTAACCATCCCTGACAACAGATAAGGATGACGCCGGCTCATTCATAGGACACATCTTCACTCCTTCCTTCTCTCGTCTTCAAATTGCCGGCACCACTTGCGGAAGGCTTTCATCTTGCCGGAAAGTAGAAGGAAGGGGAGGTGCTCCACCGCCCGGGCCTTCTCATTGTGCACACATATACATCTCTATCAGAGAGGCTCTAAGAACCAGCCGGAGAGACGAGTGGCCAATCAGTATTCAGCGAGGGAACGCGGAGGGGATTGAGGCTTTTTATGCTGCAAATTCAGCTGACAAGTGGCGTCATGGAGGACCGGGGCTATCAGCGTCTGCCATCACAGAGGGCTCAGGGAAGAATGAGATGATTATCCCCCCCCCCCCACCCAACCTCCTAAACGACCGGCCCCTGATTGCATGATGTGTGCATGACGGATCCCAGGCGACAGGCCTCTTCACCGCGCCCAGCGCTTCTGTTTGCATATGTCAGAATCACACAAGATCCTCACATAGAGAGACGCTGGAGGAGAAGGAATTATTGTGCCGGATCAGGAGCGCAGGTGCCAGATCAGGGCCGGCGGTCAGGAGGAGCATGGTGCAGAAAATGCAAATAAAACCTTTAGGGCGCCCCTTATACCAAGAAAAAAAAAACATTAAAGGGTCAGTCCACCCAGAACTTATATTTTAGTGATTGGGAAATTAAACCATCACCATTATCAGTGACTTAGAACAGCTGCTGTGCCCATTATGAGGGGTTCCCACCATCCCTGTGCTGAGTTCCCAGGTCTGTACACCTGCTGTGCCCATTATGAGGGGTTCCCACCATCCCTGTGCTGAGTTCCCAGGTCTGTACACCCGCTGTGCCCATTATGAGGGGTTCCCACCATCCCTGTGCTGAGTTCCCGGGTCTGTACACCCGCTGTGCCCATTATGAGGGGTTCCCACCATCCCTGTGCTGAGTTCCCAGGTCTGTACACCTGCTGTGCCCATTATGAGGGGTTCCCACCATCCCTGTGCTGAGTTCCCAGGTCTGTACACCCGCTGTGCCCATTATGAGGGGTTCTCACCATCCCTGTGCTGAGTTCCCGGGTCTGTACACCCGCTGTGCCCATTATGAGGGGTTCTCACCATCCCTGTGCTGAGTTCCCAGGTCTGTACACCCGCTGCGGGTCTGTACACCCGCTGTGCCCATTATGAGGGGTTCCCACCATCCCTGTGCTGAGTTCCCAGGTCTGTACACCCGCTGTGCCCATTATGAGGGGTTAATTTTGTTTATTGAAAAATCTTACAAACAACAACTTATATACAATAAAACCATAATAAATAAACAAAACATATTTACAAAATAATTGAATTTGATAATACAAAACAAGAACATTATAAATGGTACAAACCAAATTGCGCACTACATAATCCCTATGGGAGAGCCAGACTAAGGAACATCACCGTCACCATGCATGTAGCCTTTTATCAAAAATATATTTCATTTTAAAAATCTAGGGGAGTGAATCAAGAATACAAAGAAAAGCCGCACACCCCGAGATCAACAGGCAGCAGCTACAGAGTCCTGATATTCCTGCACGCCCTTATCCAGGCCTCCTGCTGCCACCTGCCTTTCTCAAGACCCCGAATCTTCCCAACCTCACCCAGAATGTCCTGCACCACTACTTCGACAGGGAGGATTTTACCCCGTAAGGATACCTGACACCGTGCACTCCACGTGAAATAACGGACTACCAGACTAACTAAAAAAAGTGTTTCCAAATCATAATCCCGACGAGTCTGGAATGCCCCATACACCCACTCTGCATAACTCATATGAGGGAGGAAGGGTATACTCAGAGCCCTCCCAACCCTCTTGTACACCTCTATATTAAAAGGGCATTGAAGTAGAAAGTGATCCATGGACTCCACCACTCCTCCACACTCCACTCTCGGGCAGCCCCGATCACTCATGGAAAGAAACTTCAAGTTGCCCTTCACATATAGTTTTCCATGAAGGGTTCCCACCATCCCTGTGCTGAGTTCCCAGGTCTGTACACCTGATGTGCCCATTATGAGGGGTTCCCATCATCTGTGTGCTGCGTTCTTGGGTCTGTACACCCGCTGTGCCCATTATGAGCGGTTCTCACCATCCCTGTGGTGAGATCCCAGGTCTGTACACCTGCTGTGCCCATTATGAGGGGTTCATTTTGTTTATTGAAAAATCTTACAAACAACAACTTAAATACAATAAAACCACAATAAATAAATAAAACATATTTACAAAATAATTGAATATGACTATACAAAACAAGAACATAATAAATGGTGCAAACCAAATTGCGCACAACACAATCCTTACGGGAGAGCCAGACTAAGGAACATCACCGTCACCATGCATGTAGCCTTTTATCAAAAATATATTTGATCAAATATATCTATATATCAAGGCCAGTGGCTCGCAAAAAGCAGAGCTCATGATCCGCTTCTCAAGAAGTTTCCTTGGAAGAGATCTGACTTCTTCTGCTGTTACTTGCCGCTGCCGAAGCATTTTCAAACACGGGGCAACATAAGCTGGGAGTTTATCATGCTTGATCCTCAGGCTTTTCACTGGCCCACCATTTTCCCAGTCTCGCAGAAAGGGCCTAAACCAGGACTGAAAAACACCAACCCACCAAGGTGGTTTCTCTGCCAACATGTTACCAAGATTGTACTTCACAAACATCAGAGAGAAAAAGACTACAGGGTTGATCATCCCTAGACCACCCTCCGGCCTAGGAGGGTAAGTCACATTCCTTTTGACAAGGTTTATTCTGTTTCCCCATAAAAGCTGAGACCCAACCATTAACAAGAGGAAAGCTTTCAGCCCCTTTGTACAAAATCTTGAGCCAATCAATGAAACCCCCCTCCAGGCCATATTTGTCAAGAAGGAGCCACAAGTACTCATGATTAACCCAATCAAAGGCCTTAGCCTGATCCAATGCCAGCAAAAATTTACCCCAACCAGCAGCCCTACAACGCTCCAAGGCCTCCCGGACAGCTAACACCGCTGAGAAAGTGCTTCTACCTTGGACCGAACAGTGCTGGTGGTGGGATAACAAACTGCCTGCCACTGGTGATAATCGCCAGAAAACAATCTTTGCCAGAAGATGCCGAAGGATCTTTACTCTTTGACAGAAGGATCACTGCAGATTGCCTCATGGAGGGAGGGAGAGAACCCTCATACAAACAGCCATTAAAAACCTCCGCAAGGTAGGGAGCCAGGATCGTCTTAAAACATTTATAAAATTCGGCTGTCAAACCATCTGGCCCTGGCGTTTTCTTGATGGCTAGTTTATCAATAACATGGATTACCTCATCTGCAGTGATTTCATCTGTCAAATTCATCAAAGGAACATTACTTTCCAGTCCTGGTGTAGAGTCCAAAAAACCCAACATCCTTGTCCGATCAAGGTTCCTTCCTCCCAGGAGATCGGCATAGTATGACATGACAACCTCCAGGATCCCTGACCTAGACTTCGTCAGAGAGCCCGTACTGTCCTTCAGGTCATTGACCGTCTTAACTGCTATGCTCTGTTTACAGTTCTGGTAAGGGTCAGGCGAATGGTATTTCCCGTAATCCCTCTCCTGAACCAAAGAGGCGTGCCGGTAATATTGATGTCTCCTAAGGAGGAGCTTCACCTCAGAGATTGCCCCAGAATCTCCTCCATTCGAAACAAGGCGGTCAAGTTTCCTCCGTAAAAGCTGGTAGGTGATATACTTATCTTGCTGCTTCTTCTACCAGACCTGCTCCCCTAACCATCGCATTGAGAAAAAGGCTGTCATAGCCCAGCTTATCTCTGAAACCTTTCCTGTCTTTAGACCTAGTAATGGTGTTAAAATCACCTCCAAAGATAACCTGCTGGGCCATTAAAAGAAAAGGCTTAATCTTCGTAAAGAGGCATTTCCTGTCCCATTTCGTCTGGGGACCATAGATGTTAATCAGGCGCAGGTCCTGCCTCCTCACACAGACGTCCAAGACCATGCAGCTCCCAATCTTTACCTCAATTACCCGCAGGCACGTTACCGTACAAGAAAAAAGGACCGCAACCCAGCTGTAAGGCTCGCCCACAAGAGACCAAAATGAGGGACCACATCTCCACTCCCTCTTTGCCAGATGTATATCGGCCAGACTATTCAGATGGGTCTCTTGCAAAAACAAAATGTCAGCATCAAACTCGCTGAGCAAAAATAAGGCCATATGAAGAGCACTTACTTACTGATCTTAAGCTGGCAACATTATTGGTTGCCACTTTTAACGGAGTAGGAACTGCCATTAGGGTAATTGAGGCAGCCATTTCTTAGCCTGACTACTCCCTCTCCCTGGAGAACCAGCACGCTTCATTGCACCCTGGGACTCATCATCCATAGAGGATGTCGTACTCAACGAGTCCCATTCATCGTCAGCATCTGACAGGACCTCAAACTTATTAGCCAAAGGCAAAACCTTAGGACTTAAGGTAACTGTACCTCTTTTTTTTCTTTCTTTTGCCCAGAATCAACCACAAACCAGAATCAACAGCCTCCCCACTCCTATCCTCCCCTTCACCCTCCTCCCCCACACTCTCCCTTCCCTTATCTACCACCAGGCCAGCCTCTTCACCATCCTCCCCACTCCTCTGCACCCCACGATCCTCAATAGAAACCTTGCAGCGTCGAGGGAGGGGGACTGGCACCGCACTTGATGCACCTGCCTTAGCGCCTCTTGCTGCCTCTGCAATTTTGAAAGACATAGAAGGATTGCACACATTCTCGGTATCTGATAACTTAACTACAGACTGGGAAGATACGGGAACACTAGGTAAATGCACAGACTGGGGCACCACAGACTGGAAAAACACAAGCACACTAGGTAAACGCACAGACTGGGGCACCACAGACTGGGAAGACACAGACATATTGGGTATTGGCACAGACTCAGATGGAATCACAGGCACCCCAGCTGCTGAGCTCTGAGCATCCTCCATGTCCAGGCGGAAGAACTCTCATAAACTCAGGCTTGTTATGCATTGCCTCAGGACACTGACTGTAAGGTTGTCCCACCGCATTGCACAGATTGCAAATTATAATGTTACAATCCTTTGCCAAATGTCCTATACCCTGACACAGAGAGCACTTTATCACCAGACAGGAGGATGCAAGATGCCCTTTATCTCCACACTTGTTGCATAACTTTGGCTGGCCCGGGTAGAAGATGGTCAGCCTGTCCCTCCCCAGGAAAGCTGAGGATGGCAGATGCTGGACGATGTGGTCAATATATCTTAACTGCACAGACCACCACCCCCACCCCCCGTCCATATTCCCCGTTCATCCAAAATCTTCTTTAGGGGGCTCAGGACGTCTCCATACCTCCTCAACCATACAGATAAATCCCCTTGTGGTATGGACTCATTACAGAAAATAATTAATGAGTGGCTGGCGTGATATAAGCTTGGGGATGAGCCCTCTCCAGTCCGGCAGGCCCCTACACACGTGCTCATATTTCTCCCAAAATATGTCCAAAGATTCCGGATGGATAAAGGACAAATCATACTCGTAGGAACCGGCCGGACTGATCAGGGGGAAGATATCTGTGCTCCTCTCTGCAGACTCTTCGCCCAGAAGCTGACAGTTACTCTCACCAATTTTATCTGACGCTTTGTTTTCAGCAGGTAAGACTGCATTGCATGTTGTACATTGTCTATGGGTCTGACTGCCCGTAGCACTACAACCCTCAGCAAGCCCATTGTGATTAGGTCCACATCACCATCTTGCACACACACTGTACCTGCTTGCTGTGCTGTTACCTTTGCGATGTCATGGCTAAGGGTGGGATCAGACTTCCCCCCAGTTGTTGCAGACTTCATGGTGAATCTTGCTCTCTCCATAGGTCTCTCTTTCACAGGGCGAGGAACGGTGTCCATCTCCTCATCATCATCTGAGGAATCCACACCCAAAGGGGACTCCTGCTTAGTGATGAACCCCAGCATGCCAGTACCTCCCTCAACCTCCTGCTCAGATGTTTCATATTGCTGCTGCAGAGGGAGGGGGACAGAGGCCTTCGCCATTGAGGACTCAGCAGATGCCTGAGGTGTTGAACAGCTAGGCTCATCCTCCGGGCCCACTTTCTCACTCTCTGCTGACTCTGTCGGTACCTGCATCTCCTCACTGATTGGGTCACATGCAGGAAGCAGCTCCTCTTCACATTTGGCTAAACTGTTCCTCGTTTCTATATTTTTACTTAAATATTACGCTATTCTCCTTCAGAGAACCCACTAGTTCTTTCTGCTTACTCACAGCTTGCTCCAAGTCCTTCAGCTCAGGCCTCAGAGCCGGTCTCTTTTTACTGTATACTTTGGCACAAATCTGTTTTTTCTTCCTAATTTCAGCCATCAAACCAACTCTCACAAGTTCTCCTCTTCTTCCTCAATTCATTTCAGCTTACCGACAATCCTCTGTCTAAAGGCAGACAGGGACTCATGTCTCCTTGGGCCATGGACTAGGTGTGCATGCCTTGCATTTCTGTTTTTCTTGTAGTTCCTTTCGGATTACCCCATCTGAGGAAGGCAGCATCCACCTATTTTTGGGATACCATATATACCTTTCACACCACCATTTTATTTGACATCTGTTATTCCACACCTTGGAAGACCTATTAGCGCTGGAAGTGACTGTGTTTTTTGTATCTCGAGAGAAGCAACTCTAGCCCCTGGTCTCTGGAAGCACAGGAGCTAAGGAACAAGCAACCTCACACCTCACTGTCAAGGAGCAGAATGGCAGTTTCCCACCATCCCTGCGCTGAGTTCCCGGGTCTGTACACCTGCTGTGCCCATTATGAGGGGTTCCCACCATCCCTGCGCTGAGTTCCTGGGTCTGTACACCTGCTGTGCCCATTATGAGGGGTTCCCACCATCCCTGTGCTGAGTTCCCGGGTCTGTACACCTCCTGTGCCCATTATGAGGGGTTCCCACCATCCCTGTGCTGAGTTCCCGGGTCTGTACACCTGCTGTGCCCATTATGAGGGGTTCTCACCATCCCTGTGCTGAGTTCCCGGGTCTGTACACCTGCTGTGCCCATTATGAGGGGTTTCCACCATCCCTGTGCTGAGTTCCCGGGTCTGTACACCTGCTGTGCCCATTATGAGGGGTTCCCACCATCCCTGTGCTGAGTTCCCGGGTCTGTACACCCGCTGTGCCCATTATGAGGGGTTCCCACCATCCCTGTGCTGAGTTCCCGGGTCTGTACACCCGCTGTGCCCATTATGAGGGGTTTCCACCATCCCTGTGCTGAGTTCCCGGGTCTGTACACCTGCTGTGCCCATTATGAGGGGCTCCCACCATCCCTGTGCTGAGTTCCCGGGTCTGTACACCCGCTGTGTCCATTATGAGGGGTTCCCACCATTCCTGTACTGAGTTCCCCTGTCTGTACACCTGCTGTGCCCATTATAAGGGGTTCCCACCATCCCGACACCCAGGTATGCACACCTGCTGAGTTCACATCACATGTTTGCGTTACCTAGGGTGGTCTGCATGCAAAAGCAGCCTGCCTAGGAACGTCCACTCCTCCAGACTAACACCAACTTAACAAGACATTTAGATACTTACATAACCCATTGCTTGCACCAGGGCTGAGGGCTTTTGAGAGGAGTACTGAGGCAGGGTGCTGTGATGTCTTCAGGAAGCTACAACCACCAACCCTCCCACCAGCCATTATCTGCTTGCACTGCATAAAGACCCAGTAATGTCACTTTACTAGGACCAACAAAAAGGTGTGCAATTAGAACAGGAACATTTTATAAAAAAATGTAAATAGTATGTTAATGAGGGGGGAGGGAGGAACCAGGGAAGGTAAAATATAAGCAGGTTAAACTTCAGCGAATACATATTTTTTCCAGTAGTAGTCAGTTCTTTCCAAATAGAAAAGCACAGCACACGTGACAACACTTTATGTACTGTAGAACCAATGCTTCCACCCCCTGAAGAAAGTGAGAGCGGAATGTTCCTCCTGAGAGGTCAACAGCTAAAAGCTTGGAAGCGATTGTATGTGAGTGGCCGGGGAGCCGGGATAATAGAGGCGGCTGAATTGTGAAATAGAATCCGGCTATTCCATGCAAAATGTCTCATTCAACCCCCAAGTCATTTACTCGTAACATGCTGCAAAAGTCCTCCCGACAGCGAGAGCCAAATTTAAACGGGAGACTTGAGATTCATGCATAGAGATGACAATCATGTACATCCTGTAAGAAGCTCACAGTGTGCAGTGAAATCAGACTAAGTTATTCAGTACAGGAGAAGAGCCGGTACAACTGTGCAAGACTGAAGGGGAGCCTGGAGGGAGGATTTCATGGAAGTGCACAAGATAGTATGTCCTGTCTATCTGCCCCCCTGCTGCCCCCCCCCCTCAACCTCACACTTGACCACAATTCCCAACTCTAAAAATGTCAGGAGGTGTTGTTGTGTAAATACAGGAGCTGTAGAAGTTGCTGCTGTAAAAAAAAAAGTCTGACAGCGTTTATAAACATTGTTTAGACAGAAGATAACAGGAGATACAAAGTCACATTGTACATAAACATTGCTCAGACAGGAGTTAGGGAGATACCAAGCAACATTGTTTACAAATGTTGTTTAGACAGGAGATAGAGAGATACAAAGTAACACTGTTTATAGAGCAAAAAAGGGGGGTGAGTAAAAGAACTGGAACACTCTGTGGTTTCAATGAGGCTAATAGCAGACTTAGGGTGAGGTCCGTACAGGTCTGCATGTAGGTTTGGACACCTGCAAACACCAATCAATAATAGGTGTGTTCCTCAGAATTCAATGCAGCATATATCAAAAAAGAGGGGGAGAGAAAGTGAATTCATGAATGAGGAACAAGCAGGAGTCAATATTAATTAAATGCTTTTTAATGAAAAAGAGACTCACAATAAACACTAATCCAGAAAATATCCTGATAACACAGGTACCATCACCATTAAAAAGACCAAACAGTCATGTGCGGACACAGATAACCACCCGTCACAATCAACCACTTATAATATGTTAAAGAAGACATTCACTTTAAATAAACAGCAATAATAACAATGCATGGAACATATGTGCTAGACATTGATGAAAGTCCAAAGGGTATGGGGGAAGTGATGGCAAATATTATAGTGGATGAATGGGTTGTGGTGACAGCAGGACTTGATCAGCACTAAGTGGTGGTATGGCGGACAAAATTCGCCGTGTAAAGGGGGGACAATAATGTCAGGGGGCCTTGCTGGAGAGGTCCAAAAAGGAATAGATAGATGAAATCACAGCCGCTGCAGGATGCAGGTGTGTGTAGGCTGGCAGGACGGAGCCTCTCTAGGCCAGGGATGGCTCACAAGGCTGCAGACCAGAAGGTGTGGATGGAACTGGCAGGCGGCTAGAATTGGAGAGGTGAAATAATTGGTGAGCTGACACTGCAGTATAGAGGTCAATGACCACATGCGATGAGAAACTGTAAATAAGAGTCCCGAATCAGGGATAAGGTAAGGAAGGATCTCACCCAATGTTGTTTGCCGTCCGTATCAAGGAAGCAGGATTGCAGCTGTCACCATCTCCGATTTGTCAGTGCCTTTCAGTAGATGAACCGGTCAGGTAGGGAGTCATCCGGACAGTGCCTCAGTGGTAAGTGGCGGGTTGGTGCTGGGAGTGAGTAAGCTCACGTAAGTTCTGCATATAAAGTCCAAGCAGTTTGAGGCAACAGTTTCCCCTTTCGGCTAGCCGTTATGGCGCTGTGGCGAGATCAAACAGTCGCTGGTCTAGCGGGTCAGGTGATCGGCGTGATCAAGGCTGGTGGTGGGTCTGTTTGTCAGCAGGTACGCTGAGAGCAGCGTGTTGGCGTCATGCTGACGCGTTTCATCCGTAAACCGGATTTCTTCAGAGCATGCGCAGTAGCAAACTTCATCAACTTAAGTAGTGTTGAGGGAGGATCACATGGGTTTCGCGTTTGGTTACCAAGGCTACCGCGCTGTTCACTGACAGCCATACACAAGAGAAAAACATATAAAACATGACTAACAGAGCGAGTCCGTGAAGGCAACCAGGGAATAGAGAGAAATAGGAAAAAGGGGAGGGAGGGGAGAAGGGAAAGAAACAAAAAGGAGGGGGGGGTCAGTCAGAAATGATAAGAAAAAAATGGAAGGAAATAGAAAATAGCATAAAAATGGTAAAAGTAAAAAATAAAATAAAGGGATGATGAAAGAATAAAATAAAATAAAATAAAATAAAATAATATAGGAGTGGTTCTTAGCACCAATAATCAGGTGCAGTAGGCAAAAATAATATAGATAGTATTATAAAGATGACTAAGATACAGAAGATATCAATATGAAAAGTCAGGAACAGGGCTAGGAGTTTATCAGGGGGAACTATAGGTAGTGAAATCCCAACCAAGAAGAGGGGAAAAGAAGGAAAGAAATGCGGACATACAACCACCGATGAATTATGGGGTCAGGAATACACTGAGGTTGCACTCGTTATTTAACCCATACGGGTGCATACTATTGGTGTTGTATATCCACATTTTCTCCTTCTGGTAAAGGATCCTGTCGAAATCGCCCCTTCTCAGGGGGAGGTTAAGCCTATAGATACCTTTGACAGTAAGTCCTTTGGGGTTACCCCCATGTGCCTGCAGGAAGTGTAGGGGGATTGGTCGTTCGTCGTCCTTACTTAAAATGGACTGGATATGTTCACTCACTCTTACCCTCAGTGGTCTCTTAGTTTTCCCCACGTAGTGTTTCCCACAAGGACAGGTGAGCATATAAATCACCCTAGTTGTGTTGCAATTGATAAAGTTATTAATTTTGAAAAGTTTTTTTCCCTCAGAATCAGAAAATGTACTTGTACGTTCAACGTACTTGCATACTGAGCAGCGACCGCACTTAAACATCCCCTTCAGGGGCGGAAGTTGTGTCAACCAGTTGGGAGTAGGTGATCTTTGATACTCAGAGTGAATTAAACTATCTTTTAAATTTTTGGAACGCCGAGCCGTTAAGAGGGGTCTGGTGCCCACAATCTTGCCTAGGAGGGGCGACTCAGACAGAATATGCCAGTGTTTGTTAAGTATGGACCTAACTTGGTCCCAATGGGCACCAAATTTGGTAATGATCCTGGGTAATCCACCGGATTTCGAAGGTTTAGGGTCCTTTTTCTTTTTTGAAAGAAGTGTTAACCGATCTGTCTGAGTGGCCCTTCTTCTGGCCTCCCTGATACATGAGTGGGAATAGCCTCTCTCTCTGAATCTATTGTAGAGATCTTTAGACTCAGTGATAAAGTCAACTGGGTCAGAACAGTTTCTTCGGGCCCTGAGGAATTGGCCTACTGGAATGGCCTTAATCAAAGATTTAGGGTGGTCACTGGATGCTAAAAGTAGGGTATTGGCTGCTGTGGGTTTTCTGAAGGTTTTGGTCTTAATTCGACAATTATCAATGTAGATGGTTAGATCAAGAAATGAAAGTGTGTTGGGATGGAAGGTGTAGGTGAGTCTAATGTTTCTGTCATTAGAATTTAGCTCATTCATGAAGGTATGTAGCTCATGTTCAGAGCCCCCCCAAATCATTAGAACATCATCTATGTACCTCAGCCATGTGAGGCAGTGGCTGAGGTACATGGACGAGGGGTACACCAGGTCTTCCTCCCACAGACCAAGGTGTAAACATGCATAGGAGGGCGCCCAGGGTGCTCCCATGGAGGTTCCCCTTATCTGCTGGTAGAAGTTTCCCAAAAATTGAAAGCAATTATGTTCAAGTAGAAATGTAAGAGTATCGCCTATGAATTCATTATGCTGTCCTAGGGAAGGGAACCTACGTTCAAGAAAAAATTGGACTGCACGCAGGCCCCAGGAATGTGGTATTGAGGTGTACAGCGATTCAACATCTATCCCCACTAAGAGGGCCCCAGATGGCATTGTTAAAGTATTTAGTCGCCTTAGTACATCCATAGTATCTTGTACAAATGAAGGTAACTCAGGGACCAGGTCCCTGATTGTGTGTTGATTGTGACGGGTGGTTATCTGTGTCCGCACATGACTGTTTGGTCTTTTTAATGGTGATGGTACCTGTGTTATCAGGATATTTTCTGGATTAGTGTTTATTGTGAGTCTCTTTTTCATTAAAAAGCATTTAATTAATATTGACTCCTGCTTGTTCCTCATTCATGAATTCACTTTCTCTCCCCCTCTTTTTTGATATAACACTGTTTATAATCATTGATCGGACAGGAGATAGAGAGATACAAAGTAACATTGTTTATAAACATTGTTCAGATGGGAGCTAGAGAGATATAAAGTATCATTGTTTATAAGCATTGATCAGACAGGAGATACAAAGTAACATTGCTTAAAAATATTGTATAGACCAGAGATAGAGAGATACAGTACAAGGTAACATTGTTTATAAACATTGATCAGACAGGAGATAGAGAGATACAGTACAAGGTATCATTGTTTATAAACATTGATCAGACAGGAGATAGAGAAATACAAAGGAACATTAATACAAAAGACAAATCTTGCGAGCTACCCAGCCTTCACCAGATAAAAAATGTGTAAGATAAATAGTGTATAAATGAACCAGACCAGCTGCTAACACTGATCACATCCCCATATACATGTGCAATTATAGTGTTGTCTTACAAAGTGTAGCACTATGTCAAAAACAAAATGTGAATCTAAAAAAGCTCAATCATTGAAAAACATTAACACATACAATGTGCATCCCTGAATATCATACAGATAAAAGTACAACAAAGTCAATGTAAATGTGCAGACCAAATCTACCACAATCTAATCTATGTCTGTAAGTGTAACACAAAGCCATACATCTAATTTCCTGATCAGCTGCTAAAAACTCTTTAGAGCCCTAGCCCCTCCCCTACGTGTGTCGACACAGGGTCACCTGTCTTCCTCAGGGGGATTTGGATAATAAAAAATCATCTAAATAAAAAAATATACATAGTTTTTTTATATAGATGATTTTTTATTATCTTTTGTCAGTGCCTTTGTATTATATGTATTTATATTGAATAAAATTGATTATATTGTTATTTTGATTATGCTTTCTCAGGTTTGTTGTGCCTCTAAAGTCCGCTCAGGAGGTCCTTGTTAAACCCCCTTCTCTTTTCCTATGACATACAATTTATACGGATGTGGCCGTAGGAGTGTCCTTTTTTTTTCTATTTTTTTGTCCCTATTTAAAACTAGAGTTTGGTGTCACTTTAACTCTTTCCTGTGAAGACCGGAAGTTCAGGGAAGCAGCACCAAGACAGCAGAAACCAGCAGCATTAAAATAGTTTACTTGGGAATGTTTATTTTGTTGTCCTCAGTGTGTTAAACTTTAAAACTCTGGGGGTTTAATGTGGTATATGGGGGGGGGGATGTTGCTTTTATAACACAATGGCTGGCTGTGCCGTATATGTTGTAGCATTTATAGAAGAAGTAAAAATAATAACATAAATCCTGCTTACAAATATGATCTATTCTTTCCCTTTACAACGGATCATTGCAGTGAACAAGCAGAGATAGTGTTTCCAGTCTATACGTTATCCATTATCCACAGTGAATGAGGCATTTACTACAAATCCATAACTGTTATATGATCTCAGTCCTGCTTCCCCATACACATCCAAGTAACATCCTTCTGATTATTCCGCACACAGGGGACAATGGAGATACACTGCCATCTGTTGGCTGCTGGTATATTGCAGCTCATCTCCCCAGCTGCAATGTTTTTCCCCTCCTGTTCAAGGACAAATAAACTATCTGTCTTCCCGGGTTGAGGCCATGGTGCCTTTAAATAAAAGGAGGGTGCCGCCTCGAAGAGCTTCTGCCTCGAACAATACGGAGAATGGGAATGGGATGTTATGTATCAAGGGAGCCGTGCCGCTGTGTGACTTTCACATAATGACAGTTACACTTGTTACCAAGTCATTAGAGGCTGTGATTTGTCTTTTCGAACACATTGCTCAGTATTTTGTTCTTTTTTTTAAAGAAACAGATTAAAAGAAAGTGGAAATGAATTGGTAGCAATGCACTGCCTGGCATGTGAGTGTGCCTAGGCCAGTGATGCTGAACCTTGGCACTCCAGATGTTTTGGAACTACATTTCCCATGATGCTCAACTACACTGCAGAGTGCATGAGCATCATGGGAAATGTAGTTCCACAACATCTGGGGTTCCAAGGTTCACCATCACTGGCCTAGGCTCTCCAGGGCCCACAGCCTCATGCTGCAAAGATTCGTCCATACTTACTGGAATCTTCCTTTTTTTTTTTTTGGCGCCTGCTCATATGTGGTACAAGTGTTGCCTTATGAGTTTATGTGAAATCTCCATGAATAGCTGTAATTATGAATATATTTAATTTAGCTTGTATCTATGTAGGGGGGGGTAACCTAGCATCACAGGAGTCTCCTTTAGACAGACAATTCAGTGCCTAGGCTTGTGTATCTAAACAATGGGACCCAAACCTCATTGTTCTACAAATATTCACTTCAAAGGATCCCTCGTTTAGATATGCAGTGAGGGTCGTGGCCAGCCCTTCATGAATACTTCATTTCCCTGAAAATGTCTACTTACAAGGTTAACGCTCACGCTCAAAAGTCTGGGCCAAAGATTTGCATTAAAGGGGAGCTGACTTATGCAAAGTATAGGGATTGGAGATGTAGCCAATCGCTAACCAGGAATAGGGAAGTCCACCAATCAGAGCCACGCCATGCCAACCAAAGAGGCATCAGCCTGTAATGATATACACAGACTAGATGGGAGAACACACACTCTATGGTAGAATGGAACCTTGGTGGAAATGGTAACTATGGGAAATGTCTACCTTGTACTTGTAACTAAATATGTTTATCTTATGTCTTTTCTGTCCTACTGTTTGTAGATTAAGGTTTTAAGGAATATACTCTGTATTCCTTCATGTAATCCATGATTTTTACCCTTTCCCTGTACAAATAGATTGTGTGTATTCGTCTAAGTACAATAGATGGGAAATACCAGGATCATAAACAATAGCCAGGCCAGGGTCATACACAGCAAATCAGCAGATGGAGAGGGGATGTTCCAGAAACCTAAACGTAAGTCAGGCCAAGGTCATACAGAGGGAGATCAGGAACACAGGACAGGGAGAGGATGTATGGAACAAACTGCAGGGCAGGGATGCAAGGTAACAGGTGGGACAGGATAGGGATCAGGACAGGGAGACAGGATCAGATACACGGGTCACAGGTTCAGGGCACAGGAATAGGATCAGGATCAGATCAAAAGCTAGCAGGTCAGAGCTCAAGGACAAAACCAAGGCAAACATGTGAGTGCTTGCCGGGTATTTATAGGCCTGTGATTGGCCTCAAGTGACACCTGATTGTAGGAGGTGCTGTCTGCTCCACACTGCCAGCATCCGTCCGCTGGTGGACGCCAGTACTGCGGCCCAAAGATGACTTAAAGTGGGGTTCCACCCAAAAAAAAAACTACATGAAAGATCCTAAAAAAAAAAAATACAAAAAAACAGTTGGATATTTATTTTTTTTTACTCACCTCTAAATGCCTGTTGCTAGGGGGTCCCTCGTAGTCTGCCTCTTCCAGTGCCTGGGCTGGTGACATCACTTCCCCCTCGGCAAAGGAAGGGCTCAGCTCTGCTCCCTCCCTCCTGTCAATCATCTGGGACCCATCACAGGTCCCAGGTGACTGAGCGGCCAATCACGGCACTCGGCGCCGCTCGCCAATGCGCAGTGGGTGCCAGGCTGTGAAGCCACAGCCCAGGGCCCACAGTTGCAATGCCGGCGCTGCCGAATGGAGGGGGAGACAAGCGGGGCTTCGATCCCCCGCATCGCTGGACCCAGAGAGAGGTAAGTGTCCAATTAAAAGTCAGCAGCTGCAGTATTTGTAGCTGCTGACTTTTATTTATTTTTTTTCTTGACTGGAACTCCTCTTTAACATCAGCAGGGAAAAGCTCTCCTGACAGTTCCAAACTGGCAGGAGACACCTGCTGGTGGACCTCAGTACTGCACGCTAAATGACAGATTACCAGCGGATGGAACATTTCCTGACAATCCATCTTGCTTGTGTCTTGGGGTCTAAGCAGCATGCCCCCACGTCCCTTGCCACTCACATTGGTGATAACTGCGATCATCGAGTCCAGACCTAGAGTCTATGAACACAATAGGTTTTCTTCTTTGGTCCACCACCACAGATTCTGTCTCATGCAAAGAATTATTTTGATTTATTGTAGAAGAGAGGTCCTTCAGCGCTGCTTAATAAAGCCCAGTTTAGAAGGCTGAAGGCACCAATATGACCACTTCACTATCAGTGCAGAAGAGAAGTCCTGCAGCACTGCCTAAAGAAGCCCGGTTGAAAAGGCAGGAGGTGCTAACTTGTCCATTGCACCATTGGTGCAGGAGAGAAGTCCTGCAGCACTGCTTAAGAAAGCTCAGTTGAGAAGGCTGGAGGTGCTAACTTGTCCATTGCACCATCAGTGCAGAAGAGCGGTCCTGCAGCACTGCTTAAGGAAGCCCAGTTGAAAAGGCTGATGGCACCAATGTGACCACTGCACCATCAGTGCAGAAGAGAAGTCCTACAGCACTGCCTAAAGAAGCCCAGTTGAAAAGGCTAAAGGTGGTAAATTGTCCATTGCGCCATCAGTGCAGGAGAGAGGTCCTGCAGCACTGCTTAAGGAAGCCCAATTGAGAAGGCTGAAGGCACAAATGTGCCCACTGCACCACTAGCACAGAAGAGGGGACCTGCAGTGCTGCTTAAGGAAGCCCAGCGGAAAAGGCTGGAAGTGCTAACTTGTCCATTGCACCATCAATGCAGAAGAGTGGTCCTGCAGCACCGCTTAAGGAAGCCCGGTTGAGAAGGCTAAAGGAACCATGTGGCCACTGCACCATTAGTGCAGAAGAGAGGTCCTGCAGAACTGTTTAAGGAAGCCCAGCTGAAAAGGCTTAAGGCACCTATGTGACCACTGCACCATCAGTGCAGAAGAGAAGTCCTACAGCACTGCCTAAATAAGCCCAGTTGAAAAGGCTGAAGGTGCTAAATTGTCCATTGCACCATCAGTGCAGGAGAGAGGTCCTGCAGCACTGCTTAAGGAAGCCCAATTGAGAAGGAAGAAGGCACCAATGTGCCCACTGCACCACTAGCACAGAAGAGGGGACCTGCAGTGCTGCGTAAGGAAGCCCAGCGGAAAAGGCTGGAAGTGCTAACTTGTCCATTGCACCATCAATGCAGAAGAGTGGTCCTGCAGCACCGCTTAAGGAAGCCCGGTTGAGAAGGCTAAAGGAACCATGTGGCCACTGCACCATTAGTGCAGAAGAGAGGTCCTGCAGAACTGTTTAAGGAAGCCCAGCTGAAAAGGCTTAAGGCACCTATGTGACCACTGCACCATCAGTGCAGAAGAGAAGTCCTACAGCACTGCCTAAATAAGCCCAGTTGAAAAGGCTGAAGGTGCTAAATTGTCCATTGCACCATCAGTGCAGGAGAGAGGTCCTGCAGCACTGCTTAAGGAAGCCCTATTGAGAAGGAAGAAGGCACCAATGTGCCCCCTGCACCACTGGCGCAGAAGAGAGGATGGGCAGTGCTGCTTAAGGAAGCCCAGCTGGAAAGGCTGGAGGTGCTAACTTGTCCATTGCACCATCGGTGCAGAAGAGAGGTCATGCAGTGCTGCTTAAGGAAGCCCAGTTAAAACAACTGAAGGTGCCAATGTGTCAATTGCATCGGTATGCAGCAGGCTAATATGATTTTGAGGCAAGATAAAGCTGAGAGGTGGCTATTGTGTAAGACATGGTGAACCCTGTGCTGGATGGCCAGGACTTCCTGAAAGACTGTCATGTTCAAAATGTCAAAAAGAGCCCCCAGGTACTGTAAATGGTCCTCTCATTTGGGGAGAACTATTTTTGAGAATCGGGGGTGGAACTCTCTAGCCTTTTTTTATAGTTATCTCAGGTCATATGGGTTGGGTTAGGGTGGTGCATAGTACCATATGTGTAGCGCTTACCCCTGCAGGAGCCGCTGGTGATGGTGGGTCGTCTGTTCTGCCACAACTCTCTTAACTGCTTGATCCCCACTGACACGCTCATCGACTTAAAACTGTTTACACTTGTGTGACTTAAGAGTTAGTAAGCAGAAATCGGTGAACAGATAATTACACAGAATTAAATGAATTAAAATGGATGAACAATCAATGACCCACTAGCTGGCACTCAAAGACTATAGCAGGTTAAACTGAACTTTTACAGGTGCAACCAGAGTCCTTAGAACAGCATCAACCAACTCAGAAGAAAAATAGGGTCCTTGTGTGCATGCTATACATACAATCCTAATAACTGGTGAGCGTATGTGTTTTTAGTGTAGGGGTATTACTGAAGGTGGCAAAAAGTACCTGGCGCCTAATAGTTAACATTGGCTTTTAGTAGGGCCCTTCTTTAGGTGGTGCACTGTGCCTTTAGGAGTGTTAGCGGTGAATGTAGCTAAACGGCTGTGTAAAACCAGTCTTTAAGGCCTTAACTGTGTGTGACAAGGGTTTAAGATGTGTAGTTTAGCTCACCAGTCCAGGCAGGCAAGCAGCAGGTTCCAGAAGTCAGGTCCCAAAGGCTGAGTCTCTCGGCTCAGATCCTCACATAGGGTGCAGTCCCTTAGCTCCAGTCCTGGGGGTGTAGTGACTCTTGGCTTCCCTCCTTGGCTCTGGTTCCCCAGGCTCTAAGCACAGACACTGACTATAGGTCCACACCTGTATGCTGCCATGTAGGTGCCAGGAAAGCTGTATATCTGCAGTGCTAGATCATCACTGCTGCTTATGACTATTAGTCTCACCAGATTTGGGGTGAGATTTGATGACGTCACAACTGTGCTGCACACTGTTCTCTTTGCTGGAGACTCTGAGAAAGCAAAGCCCTGCCTCTACCAAGATGGCCGCCTCTTTACAGACAAGCAGTGCAGAGGGGAGCATGAGCTTTTCTGATTGGAGAGCTCTAGCTTTGACTCAGCAGGGGGAGTGTTGAACCTCTGCAGAGAGACTGCTGCTTCCATACAAAGAGCAAGAGTCCTTATCTGCAGCATGCTGTCAAGGGACAAGCCTTTCTACTTAGGCTGTAAGGCTTGGCACACCTTTTGGTTTGAGTCACCCTCTTGAGGGCTAAATGGGAGGTCCCTCTACTGGTTCGGCATCTTAGATAAATATCTCGTCTTTATATCTATGATTCTGCATGACCCATGACTGTTGATCGGCGTGCCGTGAGCAGACCGTGCACGCAGGAGATGCACGGTATATTATCAGTCTGGAGTTCATTTGTATGGCTTTCAATGAGCAGGTCTGGTGAACGTACAATATAATTATTGGGTACACCTATCACTGTGCTGCTGCTGCTGTCCATATGACAAGGAGTGTGTTATTTGTGTTGTCACTGGGCTACTATTGATTTATTGATCTGATGACAAAACGGTACCACACATGTCTCCTCACCAATGCACTAACTGAACTAACTCAGCTGGCAAAGGAAAAGAGATGGACTGTGTGCTGCTCGGCAGCTGTGATGGCACTAGAAGACCCAGCAGTCATTCAGCTTCCAAAATTGGTCCCGCTAATTAGGCATATTTGCAGCACTTAAAGCTTTGGCACCAATAAGTTCCTTAATATTGCTGTAAGCCATTTGTATTTAGCACTGACAGTTACACTGCATATGATATTTCATCCCTTCCTGCCCAGCCCCGATGTCACTTTATCAGGGTCTTTTGCACCCGGTGGGGGTGCTGGAAGGACCAGCTATTCCCAGCAGCCCTTACGGGGCTAGCGCTACATGTAGGGGGCTTGTTCCAGGATTTCTCTCAGTACATGCTGCTGTCGACAATAGAAACTGTCAAGAAGATTGAGAATTTCATGTAGAACTAGCCCTGTAAGGGCTGCTGGTAATAGATGGTTCTTCCCTAATAGTATAGACCAGGGGTCTCAAACTAGCGGCCCTCCGGCTGTTACGAAACTACAAGTCCCATCATGCCTCTGCCTGTGGGAGTCATGCTTGTAACTGGCAGCCTTGCAATGCCTCATGGGACTTGTAGTTTCACAACAGCTAGAGGGCCACCAGTTTGAGACCCCTGGAGAGACTACCAGCCAGCCAACCAACAGTCTATTTGCTGTGGCTCTAATAAACAGTCTACGGATTGTCTTTTTGTAATTTATTGCTTGCAATACTGATAACAGGAGAGGGAATAGGGCATTAGGGCAAGGGATACTCCAAAATGTTTAGTATTCAGCCATGGGAGGGCAATTCTCTTCCTGAGTAAATGTGCATGATAGAAAGTCTATTGTCTCACAGATGGGGACTATACAGCATGTCTCTGAGTAGTCTCAGGCTTCACAGCTGAAGACCATGAAGCAAGTGTTTGACATCTGGTTACTTTGTGCCTATGCACAAATGCAGGTACCCGTTGCACACAGTCACAGGAATCAGTATGTGGTCTTTACTCACAGCTGCAACCTCCCAGATTCCTCTGGATACAGCCCAGTGAGTGAGAAGGCACATTTCTAGACCACATCCCCTGTGGTAAAGTCCTGCAATCAGTTCCAGATCAGCTCCAGGACCCAGCCCTGCCACCGCTGATACGTCACAGAACAGCAACACAGTCCAAAGGCTGCCTCAGGAACAATAGCCCCCTGGGGCTTGGAACTGTCCCTGCTAGGAAAAGACCCTCTCCAGGGCTCCATTTATCAGCTTCCCAGCCACCATCTGGGCACACCACCCCAGGGATTGGCTAAGCTCTAATTAATATTTAGGCTGTTTATTTGAATTCCACCCCCCCCCCCCCCCAAGGCTCTAGAAACTTCTTCCAGAGGCAGGGGGAAGCAATCAAACTTCCAGCCTGTGAAACCCTGAATAGACCAGACCAACAATCACTGCTCCCTTGACTGCAGGAGGAGCCAAAAACTCAGTTGGCCTAGCATCCTACGCTAGGAGTGTGCTACATTCACGCCCCCCCCCCCCCCCCACTAATATTAGGCCTCAGGCCCTGTCCTCATGGGCCAAGTAACACGACAAACGGGCTTTTTCTCCCAAAAGCATCCCATATTAAAATAGAGGATGGGGAGAGGGAAAAATAACAATGTAACAATAACAAGAATGTGGCAAAGTAAACATTCTCAAGTTGAGGTATAATAAACTTTGCACATTACTTTCAGGACACTGTCACCAGGTCAGATAAACATTTTGTCAAGTGACAGAATTCCTACAGTACAGTATCTCACTGTAAACCGCTGGCAACAAAAGTGAGTACATCCTTTGGAGGGGTAGCGTTGAATCTCTTGATTCATTTTTCAGGGATTTGAATGACAATGATAGAGGCATTTCCCTATCCTACACAGCCAGTAGAGATAAAATTAATTTTTTGGATTTGGAAATAGGAATACGTAAGGGTGGATTTCATTTTCAGACGCATTTTAAAGCCACGGATCGCAACAGCTTCATACCACCAGACAGCTGTCACCATCGATCCTGGCTTGATTCGGTGCCACGTAGTCAATTTCTCAGACTACGGAGAAATTGCTCTGATATTGACACCCTTAGATCACAGTCTGAACTCTTAAGAACAAAATTTATTGATAAGGACTATGACCCCAGTCTTGTCGATCGCGAGTTCCAACATGCCCTTGCGGTTAACAGGGAGTCTTTATTAAAGAGAAAAACCCAAAAGAGAACAAGGAGATATCTTTAGATGGTCCATGCTCACCTCTTTCTCCACCCAACATAAACAAATTAGGGCTATCCTTTCAAAACATTGGGACATTCTGAAAAATGACCGAGTCCTAAATACAGTTTTGCCTGACCGGGCCAAAGTCATCTTCAGAGGAGCCCCAACCTTACAGAGCAAAATCGCTCCAAATATTATCAACCCTCCTATACGCCAGCCTTTCTTCCACGAGATGGAAGGTTTCTACTCGTGTAGAAAGTGCACAGTGTGCCAGCATAATTCTGGGATAGGACGGAAAACTGTGTCATTTACATCTACAGTCACCCAAAAACGATATCCCATCAAGCAGTTTTGTACGTGTACTACCAGCTACATTGTATACCTAATTACATGCCATTGTGGGAAACAGTATGTAGGTCGCACCATCCGCTCTTTTGCGGTTAGAGTAGCGGAGCATATTGCTCTCATCAAGAACGGTGACACCAAACATACTGTCCCAAGACATTATAAGTTAAATCACAATCGTGTAATTGAAGGCACACAATTCGTGGTGATTGACAAATATATTCCTCCCTGGAGGGGTGGTGCTAGGACCAGAGGGGTGTCTCATTTAGAGACCTTCTGGATCCATGAGCTCCGTACATATTTTCTTCTTGGCATTAACGTAGAGCTCGACATCAATGCCTTCATTAATAGGGCTTGATGCCCAGCTACATTATTTTTCATTAGCTCCCTCTTATTTGATTACCTATCTACACAACTTCTTCCAATATAGTTGACCCATATGTAAAAGTGTGTCGTTTTAGGTTTGTATGCAATATCCATGTGCGTTTTTTAGATTATATATGTGTGAATCTGGCCTGTGTGTTATGTGAGTCCACTCCACACATATATATTCACACAATTTTGTGAGTCATTGACATTGCCCATATATTTTTATATATTTTCATCTTATTTTCCAATATCACTTTTTGATAAATCACATTGGCTTACACTTACGTGTCTGCACATAGTTTGTTCCCATATTTTAATACTGACTACGGCTATACAAATAGTATGCATCGTTTGTCATAATGTAAATAGACATACACCATTACTTTAAAATTATTTAAAATTATTTCTCTTTATATGTCAACTTCATTACACAGTTGTAATGTACATGCAGCGCTGGCCCCATCGCATTGTTCGTTTGGGGCCACCGCACTACACATACGTCACTACGTTGCCCTTCATTTGCAGTATGTCATGTTCCATGTATTGCTTTTACCGAGTTGTTGCGCATGCGCATGGTGCGTGCGCACATCAACGGGGATTCGATCTGGTCATACGTACGACCTAACTGGTGCGCATGCGCATGGTACGCGCGCACACTATCGTGGGTCCGAATAGGACGTGCTTACAGCACAGACAGCTGCAAGAGTATTCATTTTCACTTTCCATTTTTACTTCATTTATCAATGTGCACTTGAACACAAAGTATATACAAAATTTGAGCTCACGGAAATCAGGGTTTGACACAAACCTACACAGGACACTTTTAGGTGATCTTATTAAATACACTATTAACCTCAATGGTTTCACTTCCGGTGGGTTATTGACCTCAGGGCGAGGTGTGGAACGCACGCGGAGCGGCCATCTTGCCCGAATACCGGAAGTGGCTTTTTTACACAATGTGGAGTGGCCTCTCATCAACAAGACCACTTTCTCTATATATACCTTTCTGGCTGCAGTGGGGTGACCCCCCAGACGATGTCTAAGAGGATGAAACGCGTTGGGTAGGACCCCACTGCCGCCATACTTGTACAGCGCTGTTTTTACAAGACGTACATGTGAGTGTATTTCTTATTTTAATAAATTTTGTTACTTGTTTTACGGAAATACGCTATGTGGCCTTTTTCCTCCTTGTTTTATATCATCACCATCCACTCCTCAATATTACCTTGAGGGACACACAAGTCCACGGCTTACTTCTAGATGTCCATCCCCACCATCTCTCTGGAACATCTACCATCACCCACCACCCTAGCCTGATTTGACCCATTCGGGCGTATGCCCTCTTAGGTCCACGAGATCTGGTAAGCCTTCCGAAATTCGGTGGTGGTGTGGTTCTTCCATCTTCACTTTTGATGTCACGCATCTGAATTGTTGTTTACACGAAGTCACTATATTTATATGGACTGTTAATCTTCACGAGTCTGTTAAATATTGAGGACTCTTTTTCGTTGTTTTCTCTCAGTTGGTGTTTCATTACCAGGTGAACTTCATTGAACTTTTTTTGAACTCTTTTGTTTGGTAGCACTACACATATTTTTGTTTTAAACATTTTGTCAAGTGACAGAATTCCTACAGTACAGTATCTCACAAAAGTACACCCCTCACATTTTTGTAAATATTTTATTCTATCTTTTCATGTGACAACACTGAAGAAATGACACTTTGCTACAATGTAAAGTAGTGAGTGTACAGCTTGTATAACAGTGTAAATTTGCTGTCCCCTCAAAATAACTCAACACACAGCCATTAATGTCTAAACCGCTGGCAACAAAAGTGAGTACACCCCTAAGTGAAAATGTCCAAATTGGGCCCAAAGTGTCAATATTTTGTGTGGCCACCATTATTTTCCAGCACTGCCTTAACCCTCTTGGGCATGGAGTTCACCAGAGCTTTACAGGTTGCCACTGGAGTCCTCTTCCCCTCCTCCATGATGACATCACGGAGCTGGTGGATGTTAGAGACCTTGCGCTCCTCCACCTTCGGTTTGAGGATTCCCCACAGAAGCTTAATAGGGTTTAGGTCTAGAGACATGCTTGGCCAGTCCATCACCTTTACCCTCAGCTTCTTTAGCAAGGCAGTGGTGGTCTTGGCGGTGTGTTTGGGGTGGTTATCATGTTGGAATATTGCCCTGCGGCCCAGTCTCTGAAGGGAGGGGATCATGCTCTGCTTCAGTATATCACAGTACATGTTGGCATTCATGGTTCCCTCAATGATCTGTAGCTCCCCAGTGCCGGCAGGATTCATGCAGCCCCAGAACATGACACTCCCACCACCATGCTTGACTGTAGGCAAGACACACTTGTCTTTGTCCTCCTCACCTGGTTGCCACCACACACGCTTGTCACCATCTGAACCGAATAAGTTTATCTTGGTCTCATCAGACCACAGGACATGGTTCCAGTAATCCATGTCCTTAGTCTGGTTGTCTTCAGCAAACTGTTTGCGGGCTTTCTTGTACATCATCTTTAGAAGAGGCTTCCTTCTGGGACAACAGCCTTGCAGACCAATTTGATGCAGTGTGCGGCGTATGGTCTGAGCACTGACAGGCTGACCCCCCACCCCTTCAACCTCTGCAGCAATGCTGGAAGCACTCATACGTCTATTTCCCAAAGACAAACTCTGGATATCGTAAATTTAGATAAAGGACCTCTCCGCTATTAGAGTGAACTACAACAATTAACCAATAAATAAAATAAGAGTAGAAATGCTGCAAAATCCAACAGTGATCACTAATCACCTAATGTAAATAAAGTGTGTATAAATAATTATATGTGATCTTGCGCATAAACCTCAATAACAATCACTAATTAAGAGAATGTGCTAATGATAATAGTGATAAAAAATAATAAAAAAATATGATATTGGTGATGAATAATATTAAAAAATGTATACAATAAGCCACGTGTATATGGGAAAAAAACAGGCTGATGTAGGACTTCACACTGATGACAAACTAATATAACAAAGTGCTTCAATTTGCAAGAAATAATCAATAAAAACGCAAAAGTGTTCAAAAAATGTTCAAAAATGTTCAAGAAATAATCAATAAAAATGCAAAAGTGTTCAAAAAATGTTCAAAAAATAATCAATAAAATTGCAAAAGTGTGTTCAAAAAATGTTCAAAGAAATGTGCAAGCTGTAACTAGTGTATCAAATAAGATACTAAAGTTCAAAATAAAATTCCAATGTGCAAAAAATTAAGAAATCTTCACCATCAGATAGAAGAAGACATATCATGTTAACTGTGATTCAAATGGTAACAACACCTCTTCAATGTGCTCTCAATGCTCTTACCTCAAGGGCATAAATAAATACCTTAGTCCATTGCTAGGACGAACACCTTGATAACGGGACCCAGACTCAGTCAGGATAGGAGATGGGTACTTGATGGAAAAGGCATCGGTCACCTCCAAACCGGTATCCGGATCCACATGGAAAGAAATAGCCTCCAATTGTGTATTACCACAAAAAAACAATTTATTAAAAAACTAAAATGTGCTTACATCAAAAAGATGGAGGATAAGCCAAACAGAGACCAGAAACAGCGTTTTTCGCCACCTCATATGTCACTTCCAGTCCGCAGTAGCCACTTCCGGTTCCCGGTAAACAACTTCCGGTAACGTTATTGCTTCCTATGCGTTACGTCACACCCTCGTGACTTCCTCAGGTCCCTGAGGCTTATTGTATACATTTTTTAATATTATTCATCACCATTATCAAATTTTTTATTATTTTTATTATTTTTCATCACTATTATCATTAGCACATTCTCTCAATTAGTGATTGTTATTGAGGTTTATGCGCAAGATCACATATAATTATTTATATACACTTTATTAACCTCTGAATATGATGCTGAGCATGTGCACTCAACTTCCTTGGTTGACCATGGCGAGGCCTGTTCTGAGTGGAACCTGTCCTGTTAAACCTCTGTATGGTCTTGGCCACCGTGCTGCAGCTCAGTTTCAGGGCCTTGGCAATCTTCTTATAGCCTAGGCCATCTTTATGTAGAGCAACAATTCTTTTTTTTTCAGATCCTCAGAGAGTTCTTTGCCATGAGGTGCCTTGTTAAACTTCCAGTGACCAGTATGAGAGAGTGAGAGTGATAACACCAAATTTACCACACCTGCTTCCCATTCACACCTGAGACCTTGTAACACTAATGAGTCACATGACACCGGGGAGGGAAAATGGCTAATTGGGCCCAATTTGGACATTTTCACTTAGGGGTGTACTCACTTTTGTTGCCAGCGGTTTAGACATTAATGGCTGTGTGTTGAGTTATTTTGAGGGGACAGAAAATTTACACTGTTATACAAGCTGTACACTCACTACTTTACATTGTAGCAAAGTGTCATTTCTTCAGTGTTGTCACATGAAAAGATAGAATAAAATATTTACAAAAATGTGAGGGGTGTACTCACTTTTGTGAGATACAGTATATACAGTATATATACTGTATATAAATTAATATAGCCAAACTGAGTAGAGCCCTACCACTAGCTAACAATAAATGGTTAGTGCATTCAATGAACAATAACAATATTATTACTGCATTCAAAATATCAAACGAAGTGTAAACTCCCTTGTTGCTTGCTAGACTGTTTATTGCAGCGAGAGCAAATGGACTGTTGCTTGAGTGGTTGGTATTCTTTATACTATTAGGGAAGAACCAGCTATTTCCAGCAGCCCTTATGGGGGTGGCGGGACATGAAGATGACATGTGTTATCTTTATGTAGCGGCACACATGTAAGGACTGCTGGTAATTGCTGGTTCTTCTCTAATCTCTGTATTATTAAGGACTACAGAGGTTACTGATGACACTGACCAGAGGCGTACCTAGAACCTTCAGGGCCCCGGCGCAAGAAACCATGAAGGGCCCCCCTAACCTCCGGCTGGGGCCCTTCCCTATACTCCGGTTGTGATTCCCTTTATTGCAGTCCCGCAGCGGGACCCTATCACATGTTCTGCAGTGGGCTCCCCTCCTGCAATCTTGGGGCCACCCTGCCCCCTCCCCCCATGTGAATGAGTATAGGGTATGGGGTGTGGGATACCCATTCACCCCTTAAAAAAAAAGCCCTGTGAGCATGGCCATATGGGGTCCCAGAGACCCGACCCCGGAACCTTCCATCCATGGCTGCTGGAGACTCCCACATCATTGTGAATGCAGTTATGGCCACAAATTCTGACCATCTCTTGTATCCTCCCTGCAGTCTCTGCGCCTAATATTTTCCCTGAGATCTGTTTAAATAATCCAATGTATATCTACCATATGTTTCCTTAAAACTGATTGTAGTTTTTTAAAACTTTATCAAGCCTTGCCACAAATACATGGAGACATATTGAATAAAATTGGTTTGTCCACAGGTTTTAAGATGCTACGTCAGGGACGCTGTCATTGCTACCTGCACTATATGAATGTTTAATTTGCGCAGAAAAAACAATTATGTTTATGGTAATATATACAGAGAAAAGAGTCTAGCTTGGAGATAACTGGAATTTAAAGGAATCCCTTTATTATGAAGTTCCGTGTACTTGTTGCTCATATGAAAGGTAGCCATTTTGTATGTTGACCCAACACTCGGCCAACCTATTTACGTAGCTCTAATATTGTGGCATGAGACACAGAGCCACCCTTTCTCCTGCCTTGCGGATGTCACCGAATCTAGTGACTTAATTGGCCGCTTTTGTTTGACATCAGTCTTGGTTACAAAATGGCTGCTATTTGGCTCTTTCTGGCTCAGGTACTCATTGATAACGGGAGGCCAAGGAATGATTTTTTTATGTTTTTGTGCCAATTGATTTTTATTCATTGTGTTGTATATTTTCTTGATTTATTGCACTGATATTTTATTTTTATTTTTCTCTACCCCCCAAATAAATGCACCATATCATAAAACCAACCCTCAGGGCCCCGGGGCTTCCATGTGTTCTTCCGCTCGCTAACTTTTCCTGCTATGCTGCTTTGTCACCTCACAAGCCCCCTGTGCACTATGACTTCCTGCCCTGTCTGTCCTTGTTGTTAAAGCTAATGTACGGAAATCTGAGGGCTGAACTGCTTCCGCTTTAGGTTTTGTATGACAGCAGACCACTAACTGGGAAGATGTATGCAGGTGGGAGTTCTGATTTCAGTGGCAGAAATTGTTCGAGGTCCATGCATCTATTGATCCGCATAAAAGTCAGAAATAGCAAGTACCTCCATTTTTATATGCTAGGGGTTTTTGTGTTGACCAAAGTTATAGGAGGGAAGGGTTTTGAAGCTCTACCCATTACTATATATAGTGATCATGACATTATCACAACTGATAGGTAAAACAAATAACAATGATTATCTTGTTACAATAGAATCTGAAAGTGGGTAGCAGGAAGTCAGCGAACAAGTGAACATGTTGATCAACTTTGACAAGGGACAAATTGTGATGGCTGGACAACTGGGTCAGAACAACTCCAAAACTGCAGCTCTTGTGGGATGTTTCCGATCTGCAGTGCTCAGGACTGAACAAAACTGGTCCAAGCAATAGGGTCATGGGCGGCCAAGGCTCATCGATGTATATGGGTAGCAAAGGCTGACCTGTGTAATCCGAACCCAATAGAAGAGCTCTTGGAGCTCAAATTGCTGAAAAAGTGAATGTTGGTTCTGAACACACAGAACATTGCCGTTTGTTGCGTATGGGGCTGTGTAGCTGCTCATTGGACAATGTGTCTAACTGTCCAGGCATTACAATAGTTCAGTTGAATCCTGAAACTTTAGAAACCGTTAATCGAACAGACTCATTGTTTGGAGTATCTGAATTTGGTCCTGGACGCATCTCAAGCCAGAGTGTTTCTTCCACATGAGATGTTTCAGACTCTGGTCTCAAGATCAAACACTCCAGTCCAAAAGCCATTTTTGCATGCGCTCATTGAGTTTGGAGCTGATGGTAGCCTCTTTCGAGGCAGAACCTTATCCTCCGTGTCGCTCCAGACATCTGAAATATAACATTCTGTTGTTGTGAAACAGGTCAGTCCTGTCTCTGGCCAGGCCAACTTGGTTGTGGCAGAGGACCAGGTTGTCTCTGGCTTGGTGACTTAGGAATCTGGCTCTGGAGTCAGGAAAGTCATTTCTTGCTGTCCTTTGGAAGATTCTTACAGTGGACACCAACTTGTCAGCTGGGGAGTAGGGATGAGCTTCGTGTTCGAGTCGAACCCATGTTCGAGTCGAACATCGGCTGTTCGACCGTCCGTCGAATTGCGAACGATATGGGCCGTTCGCGCCAAATTCGTGTGGCGCGTCACGGCCCATAATTCACTGCGGCATCGCAGTGCATTGCTGGCTGATGATTGGCCAAGCATGCACTATGACCCGCATGCTTGGCCAATCACAGCGCCGTCAGTAGAGAGAGCTGTAATTGGCCAAAGCCAGGGTGGCTTTGGCCAATTATGGCTCAGGGGATTTAGTACACACCCCACACTATATAAGGCCGCCTGCACGGCGGCCCTGTGTAGTGTGTGTTCCGGTGTGCTGAGCGATAGAGAGAGAGAGAGACAGTGTCATTTGATTTGAGTTAGATAGATTAGGCAGAACAGTCAGTCAGTTAGCTGCACTTACAGTGTATTGTGTATATATATGCATCCCAGGTGTTGCATATATATATATACACTGTATTCAGTTTAGCTAGATCCGTTCCTGTTATCTTCTATCTAGACTATTTACATTCAGTGCAGTGTGTCCTGCTCACAGTGTTCAGCTAGATCCGTTCCTGCTATTTACATTCAGTACAGTGCTTCCTGCTCACAGTGTTCAGCTAGATCCGTTCCTGCTATTTACATTCAGTGCAGTGCGTGCTGCTCACAGTGTTCAGCTAGATCCGTTCCTGCTATTTACATTCAGTGCAGTGCGTCCTGCTCACAGTGTTCAGCTAGATCCGTTCCTGCTATTTACATTCAGTGCAGTGCGTCCTGCTCACAGTGTTCAGCTAGATCCGTTCCTGGTATTTACATTTAGTGCAGTGCGTCCTGCTCACAGTGTTCAGCTAGATCCGTTCCTGCTATTTACATTCAGTGCAGTGCGTCCTGCTCACAGTGTTCAGCTAGATCCGTTCCTGCTATTTACATTCAGTGCAGTGCGTGCTGCTCACAGTGTTCAGCTAGATCCGTTCCTGCTATTTACATTCAGTGCAGTGCGTCCTGCTCACAGTGTTCAGCTAGATCCGTTCCTGCTATTTACATTCAGTGCAGTGCGTCCTGCTCACAGTGTTTAGCTACATCCGTTCCTGCTGTTTACATTCAGTGCAGTGCGTCCTGCTCACAGTGTTCAGCTAGATCCGTTCCTGATATTTACATTCAGTGCAGTGCGTCCTGCTCACAGTGTTCAGCTAGATCCGTTCCTGCTATTTACATTCAGTGCAGTGCGTCCTGCTCACAGTGTTCAGCTAGATCCGTTCCTGCTATATACATTTAGTGCAGTACGTCCTGCTCACAGTGTTCAGCTAGATCCGTTCCTGTTATCTTCCTACTGACAGGCAGGCTTGTCTGGTTACAGTATATAAAGCTACCTGAAGAAAATTACAGGTGTTCTTTTTGATCCTATTAGTACCACGGTCAGGCAGCTAGACTATTTACATTTAGTACAGTGTGTCCTGCTCACAGTGTTCAGCTAGATCCGTTCCTGTTATTTACATTCAGTGCAGTGCGTCCTGCTCACAGTGTTCAGCTAGATCCGTTCCTGCTATTTACATTCAGTGCAGTGCGTCCTGCTCACAGTGTTTAGCTACATCCGTTCCTGCTGTTTACATTCAGTGCAGTGCGTCCTGCTCACAGTGTTCAGCTAGATCCGTTCCTGCTATTTACATTCAGTGCAGTGCGTCCTGCTCACAGTGTTTAGCTACATCCGTTCCTGCTATTTACATTCAGTGCAGTGCGTCCTGCTCACAGTGTTCAGCTAGATCCGTTCCTGCTATTTACATTCAGTGCAGTGCGTCCTGCTCACAGTGTTCAGCTAGATCCGTTCCTGCTATTTACATTCAGTGCAGTGCGTCCTGCTCACAGTGTTTAGCTACATCCGTTCCTGCTGTTTACATTCAGTGCAGTGCGTCCTGCTCACAGTGTTCAGCTAGATCCGTTCCTGCTATTTACATTCAGTGCAGTGCGTCCTGCTCACAGTGTTCAGCTAGATCCGTTCCTGCTATTTACATTCAGTGCAGTGCGTGCTGCTCACAGTGTTCAGCTAGATCCGTTCCTGCTATTTACATTCAGTGCAGTGCGTCCTGCTCACAGTGTTCAGCTAGATCCGTTCCTGCTATTTACATTCAGTGCAGTGCGTCCTGCTCACAGTGTTTAGCTACATCCGTTCCTGCTGTTTACATTCAGTGCAGTGCGTCCTGCTCACAGTGTTCAGCTAGATCCGTTCCTGCTATTTACATTCAGTGCAGTGCGTCCTGCTCACAGTGTTCAGCTAGATCCGTTCCTGCTATATACATTTAGTGCAGTACGTCCTGCTCACAGTGTTCAGCTAGATCCGTTCCTGTTATCTTCCTACTGACAGGCAGGCTTGTCTGGTTACAGTATATAAAGCTACCTGAAGAAAATTACAGGTGTTCTATCCCAGCTTAGTGCAGCTACAGGCCATTAGTATGTCTGGAAGGCCAAGAAGGAGAGGCAGACAGTCACAAGCCAATAAGAGAGGGCAAGCAGGCTCTGTGTCTAGTGCTGGTCGTGGAGACGGTGCATCCTCATCAGCACGTGGCCATGGGACACGCTTGGCCTTTTTTTCGGCAGCTGGCCGTGTTGAGCCGCAACATGCGGAAGACTTGGTCGAGTGGATGACCAAGCCGTCCTCATCCTCCTCATCCTCTCTCACCCATGCCCAGGGTGCTTTGTCTGGCAAAGCAGCGGCCTCTTCCCTCAGCTCAATGTCATCAGTGACTCCTTCCCTAGCCCCACCATGTCCTCCTGAGGATTCCCTCGAACTGTTTGACCACAGTGTTGGGTACATGCTCCAGGAGGATGCCCAGCGTTTGGAAGGCTCTGATGATGATACTGAGCTCAATGAAGGCAGTAACATGAGCACGGACAGAGGGGGTGCCCAAGAAGGACAGCAATCTGGCAGTCATGCTCCCCCTGCTGCAGCATACTGCCAGGTTTGCTCCAGTGATGAGGAGGGAGGGGATGATGAGGTCACTGACTCAACGTGGGTGCCTGATAGGAGAGAGGAGGAGGAGGAGGAGGAGGAGGAGGAGGAGGTGGCACATCACCAACTAGGCAGGATGCCCTCCAGGGGCCAGCCTAAGGGCAGCACATTGACTGCATCACACCCCAAAGCTCCACATGTGCAGGGCGCTGCAGTCTCTGCGCGTTATTCAAAAAGTTCTTTGGTGTGGGCCTTTTTTGAGACGAGTGCATCAGATCGCACCGCTGCTATTTGCAATATATGTCTCAAGCGTATCTCGCGTGGCCAAAACATCTCCCGCTTGGGTACCACATGCTTGACCAGACATATGTTGACCTGCCATGCAGTTCGTTGGCAAGCGTATCTAAAAGACCCACACCAAAGAACAAAGACGATCTCTCCTTGCTCCTCATCAGCTGAGATTTCCAACCCCACTAGACCTTCAGTCCTCTCTGCGACCTGCAGTGAGAGGAATGAAGGTGTAGAATTAGGTGTGTCACAGCCAAGTACTTATGGGCAATCTGCTTTTGGTACACCGACGTCAGATTGTACCAGGCAAATTTCCCTGCCCCAGCTGCTGCACCGCCGAAAGAAGTTTGCTCCCAGCCATCCACATGCCCAGCGGTTGAATGCTAGCTTGGCAAAATTGCTAGCACTTCAACTGCTGCCTTTTCAGTTGGTAGACTCTGCCCCCTTCCGTGAGTTTGTGGAATGTGCGGTTCCTCAGTGGCAGGTACCCAAACGCCACTTTTTCTCACGGAAGGCGATTCCGGCTCTCTACCGGCATGTGGAAGGCAATGTCCATGCCTCGCTGGACAGGGCGGTCAGCGGTAAGGTGCATATTACCGCTGACTCATGGTCCAGCAGGCATGGACAGGGACGTTACTTAAGTTTCACGGCGCATTGGGTGACTCTGCTGGCAGCTGGGAAGGATGCAGGACAAGGTGCAGTAGTGTTGGAGGTTGTTCCGCCACCACGCCTCCAAAATGCTGATTGTGACACACCTCTCTCCTCCACCCCCTCCTCTTCTTCTTCCTCCATGGCCTCTTCCTCGGAACCAGCGGTGCTCCGTAGGCGTTCAAGGGGCTACGCAAGTACGCAGGCCAAAAGATGCCATGCGGTGCTTGAGCTGGTGTGCTTGGGGGACAGGAGCCACACTGGGGCAGAGGTTCTGTCAGCTCTGCAGGGGCAGGTTCAGAGGTGGTTGACGCCACGCCAACTTAAGGCAGGAATGGTGGTTTGCGACAATGGCACCAACCTCCTCTCTGCCCTCCGACAGGGACAACTGACCCATGTGCCCTGTTTGGCTCACGTCCTTAACTTGGTGGTGCAGCGGTTCTTGGGCAGGTACCCGGGCTTACAGGATGTCCTGAGGCAGGCCAGGAAAGTCTGTGTGCATTTCCGCCGGTCATATAATGCCAGTGCTCGGCTGACGGACCTCCAAAAGGAGTTTAACCTGCCCAAGAACCGCCTAATCTGTGACATGCCCACCAGGTGGAACTCGACGTTGGCCATGCTGCAGCGGCTGCACACGCAGCAGAGGGCCATCAATGAGTACCTGTGCGACTATGGCACCAGGACAGGGTCAGGGGACCTTGGTTTTTTTTCCCCACGCCAGTGGGCCATGATCAGGGATGCATGCACTGTCCTGTCACCATTCGAGGAGGCCACGAGGATGGTGAGCACTGACAGTGCATGCATCAGTGACACTGTCCCCCTTGTCCACCTGTTGGAGCACACGCTGCGTGGAATAATGGACAGGGCACTTGAGGCAGAACAGAGGCAGGAAGAGGAGGACTTCCTTAGCTCTCAAGGCCCCCTTTATCCAGACAGTGTTCCTGCGTGCCCGCCGATCACACAGGAAGAGGACGAGGAGGAGGAGGAGGAGGAGGAGGAAGATTGTGTCAGTATGGAGGTGGAGCCTGGCACTCAGCATCAGCAGTCTTTAAGGGATCAGTCCCAAGGAACACATGGACTTGTACGTGGCTGGGAGGAGGTGGCTGCGGACGTTGTTGTCCTTAGTGACCCAGAGGACTCCGGACCGAATGCCTCAGCAAACCTACGCTGCATGGCCTCCCTGATCCTGCAAAGCCTGCGTAAGGATCCTCGTATTCGTGGTATCAAGGAGAAGGACCAATACTGGCTGGCAACCCTCCTTGATCCACGTTACAAGGGTAAGGTTGCGGACCTTATCTTGCCATCGCAGAGGGAGCAGAGGATGAAACATCTTCGGGAGGCCTTGCAGAAAGGTCTGTGCAACGCGTTCCCAGAGACTGGGAGGTTACAAACTCCTGTTTCTGGACAACGTGTTGCTGAGGCTTCGGTCAGTCAAAGAAGGAGCGGTGGAGAAGGTGGCCGTCTGACCGATGCGTTCAGACAATTTTTTGGTCCGCAGCCCCAAGGTATGATCGGTTCCAGCAACCATCGCCAGCGTCTGTTTTACATGGTGCAGGAATACCTAGGGGCAAGATCAGACTTGGACACCTTTCCCACCGAAAATCCTCTGGGTTACTGGGTCTTGAGGATGGATCACTGGCCAGAGCTTGCACAGTATGCAATTGAGCTACTGGCCTGTCCTGCATCCAGCGTTCTTTCGGAACGCACATTCAGTGCTGCTGGAGGCGTGGTAACCGATCACAGGGTGCGTCTGTCCACCGACTCGGTCGATCGGCTGACCTTCATAAAAATGAATCAGTCTTGGATCACCACCAGCTACCAAGCACCTGATGCAGATGTAACCGAATAATTTTTTTTGAAATCTCAGATCCCTTCAAAGACTGCCTATGCTGATGCTGAGTGACTATCCCTGAGTAATTATCCTCTTCCTCCTCAATCATCACGCTGATAGCTTGTAAGAACATTTTTGGTTCTGGGCGCCACCACCAGTGCCTAAGGCACAATTTTTCAGCCCCTGTTTAACAGGGGCGTGTAATTACAATTTTTGATGTAATACTTTGCAGCAGGGCTCGTTCCTGCATTCCAACTAGAGTGTCTGTGAGGGGTTGCAGTGTTGTGGCACCAGCACCAGTGCCTAAGACCCAATTTTTCAGCCCCTGTCTAACAGGGGCGTGTAATTACAATTTTTGATGCAATACTTTGCAGCAGGGCTTGTTCCTGCGTTTCAACTAGAGTGTCTGTGAGGGGTTGCAGTGTTGTGGCACCAGCACCAGTGCCTAAGACCCAATTTTTCTGCCCCTGTCTAACAGGGGCGTGTAATTACAATTTTTGATGCAATACTTTGCAGCAGGGCTCGTTCCTGCGTTCCAACTAGAGTGTCTGTGAGGGGTTGCAGTGTTGTGGCACCAGCACCAGTGCCTAAGGCCTAATTTTTCAGCTCCTGTTCAACAGGGGCATGTAATTACAATTCTTGATCTAATATTTCACAGCAGGGCCCTGTGAGGGCTTACAGTGTTTTGGCCACAGCAACACCTAAGGCCCAAATTTCTGCTGAGTATATAGGGCAGGACCCTACTTTCAAACATCTAACTTACAAACGACTCCTACTTGCAAACGGAAGGAGACAACAGGAAGTGAGATGAAATCTACCCCTAAGGAAGGGAAATTCTCTCCTGTAAGAGTTAATATGGGAAAACAATTTTTCCTTTCCACTGATGCTTTCCAATCCTTGTTCCACAAAAAAACACAAATTTTCAAAAAACATTTTTCATTGGGACAAAAAAGTGAGGTGAAATCTTCTGAAGAGGAGGAAAGACGCAAAACAAATGTCACAGGGGTGATAACCCTTCCCTATGTTTTCCAAAAAGCTTAGAAAAGATTTTTTGGCTGGAGCTAAACACATTAAAAATGTTCAAAATTACAAACAGATTCTACTTAACAACAAACCTACAGTCCCTGTCTTGTTTGCACCGCCTGTATACTGCTGTTCAGAGTATATAGGGACCTTTCCTTATTTTAATTTGGGTGCGGGGTTCCCCTTAATATCCATACAAGACCCAAAGGGCCTGGTAATGGACTGGGGGGTACCCATGCCGTTTGTCTCACTGATTTTCATCCATATTGCCATGACCCGACATGACATTAAACCCGCAAGCAGTTTTAAATGAGATTTTTTCCTTTAAAAATGACATTTGGTGCAGGGACTGTTCTAAACATGGGAAACACGCGTCACTTTACAGGCATACAATAGACACCCCCCAGGTACGATATTTAAAGGAATATTTCACTTTTTTTTTTTTACTTTAAGCATCATTAAAATCACTGCTCCCGAAAAAACGGCCGTTTTTAAAAGTTTTTTTTGCATTGATACATGTCCCCTGGGGTAGGACCCGGGTCCCCAAACCCTTTTTAGGACAATACCATGCAAATTAGCCTTTAAAATGAGCACTTTTGATTTCGAACGTTCGAGTCCCATAGACGTCAATGGGGTTCTAACGTTCGTGCGAACTTGCGGTCCGTTCGCGGGTTCTGGTGCGAACCGAACCGGGGGGTGTTCGGCTCATCCCTACTGGGGAGGAGTCCTGAGCATGTCTGTGCAGGGGACTTGGCCATGACATGGTGGTGGTGTACATAAACCATCGGGAAGGAACCAGATATCTTACTGTGACAAAATAGGTAAAGTGGAACCTGCCCTGGGCAGAATGTCTCTTTCCAGCCATGCTAAATGAGCAGGCAGAGTCAGCTAACAGCACCTGGACATGGGGGATGGGTTCCTACATATAGAGGTGTTCCAAAACCTGTGTTACATGTGGGGATGCTGAGTATGGACCTCTAGATACAAGGATCCTCTAGCAGAAGCAGTGGATACTCCAGGTGGGATCAGTACATCCTAATCTATCAATTTCCTCCCCTGAAAGTTCTACTGCCTCTGCTCCACAGGATCAAGATGGAGGGCATTTTGGTGATCCCCATTGCTTCAGACTGGCCCAGGCACATGTGGTACATCAACCTGGTAAGACTCCTGGCATATGGTGTGTGGGCACTGCCAAACTGTAAAGATATTCTGCCCCAAGGACCAAATTGCCATCCTGCTTCTTGGTTGCAGACTTTAATAGCATGACTGTTGAAGCCAAGGTTCTGAGGGACAGGGGCATACATGAGTCTGTGCTTCCTAGGATGCTTAAAGCTAGGTACTCTACGTCCTGTGAGGTCTCTCATTGGATGTGGAAGGTATAGTTCACTTGGTGTGGGTTTCTGCCATTGCTATTTTGTTTCAGAGAGTGTGGCTTCTCACTCTTTATAAAAAAAACTTTATGGGGGCTACCCGTCAATGGGCCTTTGAATCTGATTCTCTGTGCTTTTGAAACTTCCATTTGAGAAAGACTTTACCTTTTTGTTATGCTGCCTGAACTATATCTAGGTGGCTTGGATAGACCACAATTTAAGCTTATGGTCTCAAGGATTGGATTCTTCACTTTTCTTGGCAGGGATTACTGTTACTAGCCCTGTAAGCACCTTTTGGGTTTCTCAGATTTGCTGTCACAATCTGAGATTTAAAAGCTATGCCATTGAAGCCAGCACCAAAAAGGATGGCAAATCAGTCCTTGGGGCAGAGAATGCTGACTAGCTGTCAGTGCCTACAGCACATCGTGTGAGTCCATGTACCACATCTGCTTGGGCCATATGGAGCAGTGAGGATCCTTGGAATGTCCTTCATATCAATCCTGTTTATTTGAAGTCTAAGGGTCAGAAATGCATAGATCATAGTGTACCAACCCTCTGCTGCTACCTGGGCATCCACTGCTTCTGCTAGAGGATCCATTGCCCTGGATACAAACCTGGCCAATTTGTTGTAGAATCTAGCAGTTCACATGTGTTGTCCCCCACCTGCAATGCAATGGTCCAGGTGCTGCCACCTGAGAATTTACCTGGCAATTATCTACACTGGGAACGTACATGGCTGGAACATGATGTTCTATCCAGGACCTGATCTGATCTACCTCTTCACACAGCAACCTTCTAGCTCTTCTTGGTAGCCGATGCATGCCACTACCATAACATTGTCCAACTAAATCTGGTTCGGATAACTCTCCGGCAGGCTACCCCAATGTTGCAGAACAGCCAAATCACCCGAAGCTCCAGGAGGCTGATCTAGAGCTGAGATTCCTCCCATGACCAAGTGCTCTGTGCCAACAGGGTGCCCATGAGTCCTGATGAGCCTGGCATCTATCATGAGGATGGTGTCCAGGAGGAATTAGTATAGGATAGACTTGTAATGTCAAAGAAGAACATTAGTACCGTCAGTACTGCAAGCAGCCCCAGAACCCTTAGTAGAAGGTGAGCTGGGGGTACCTGGTGCAGCAGGACTGCCCTATGTCTGCATGAGCGCACGAAACCAGGATAAGTGGTAGCAGTTGAGGGTTGGGTGGCCAGAGGTGACCAAAGTCACATGGCTCTTACAAGTAGGGCCAGCAGAGAGGTGCTTCCTTAATACCCTATATGGTGGCAAAAAGCAAAGGCAACACTCCACTGAGCAGATGACATCAGCACTCAATTCCACAGCATTAACATATGCCTTGGTAAAACTGGTGGGATTATTGGTGCCCACTGACCTATAAAAATGAGATTGCTCCCAGTGTTCAGCCTACCCAGTAAGTCTTCGGGGACAGGGCAATGCCAGTGGCTTTTTGGACCTGGAAAGGTAGTGTTCCTAAAGGAAAGATTTAAACTGAAAAATAAAAATAATAAACATGTTATACTTACCTGCTCTGTGAAATGGTTTTGCACAGAGCAGCCCCGATCCTCTTTTTTTGGGGTCCTACGCTAATGGTCCTGGCTCCTTTCCCAGGCCAAGTGCCACCAATAGCAAGCCTCCTCGGAAGGGATGTGGGGCGGGGCACTCAAGCAGGTTCGTTCCCAAGGTGAGCTCTATTCATACATGAAGTGCAGCTTTGACCCTGCTCTCTCCTCATTGGCTAACTGGCTGTGAGTGACAGCAGCAGGAGACAATGGCTCCAGCTGCTGTGTGAGCCAATGAGGAGAGAGATCCCGGAGAGCCGCTGCTCTAATGCACATTGCTGTATTAAGATGGGGCTTAGTTAAGTAGAAGGAGGGGAGGCAGGGCCGGGGAAAAGCTGCACCCAGAAGGTTTTTTACTTTAAAGCAGTAGTGGTCTCCAAACTGTGGCCCACGGGCTGGATGCAGCCCTTTGCTTTGCATTTATCTGACCCTTGGGGCACTATTCCTCCTGCTGACATCAGCAATGGGGGCATAATTCTTCCAACCGACACCCAATGATGGAACAATATTGATCCCACTGATACCAATGATAGGGCATGATTCCCTCCACTGCTACCAATGTCTGGGAATTATTCCTTTCATTGCCACTAATGGTGGGGTTCAATTAATAATTTTTTTACTCCCACTGACCATCAAGCCAGAGACATTGTTTACTCCCACTGACGCTTTTCTCATCCCACTGGCATCAGTCCGGCCTCCCTAAAGTAGGAAGGACAGTAAACTGGCCCTTTGTTTAGAAAGTTTGGAGACCCCTGCCTTAAAGGATAAGCTCACCTTTGGGAAAAATGTTAGATGTTCCACGTGTTTTTACGGTGTAAAATGTTCCCACTCCTACATCTCCCTGATCCGCTGCATCTAGTGACAGCAAATAGGAGATCTTCTCCCCCCGCTCGTTGTCATTATTTAAAAAGAACAAATATGCCCGTGCGGGGAATGAGTCCGCCAGTTACCCGAGTCTTCAGGGTTACTGAGGACAATAATGTCCCCAGCTACCTGTCCCCAGCCACATAAAACTCCTGGGGTTTGTGAGGGATGAAACTAGAGCCGAAACAACTAATTGATTAATCAACAACTAATCGATTATGAAATGAATCGATTACTATTTTCATAATCAATTAATTGGGCAGTAACATAATGGGGTTAAAAAAACTAAAATTAGCCCTTTAGAGTACAAAAAGAGCAAATAATCGCTACTGTAAATATTACTTTCACTGTTGCACAGTAAAAAAAATGAACCCCTTAGAGTAGCGATTATTTGCTCTTTTTGTACAATAAAGGGCTAAATTTTTTATTTTTTTTTAACCCCATTATGTTACTAAACGTCTAAGGCCTGGTTCACACCTATGTGTGTTTTGGTGCTTTTTGCAGAAACTCACTACAGTTCATTTAACGTTCACATCTGTGCTTTTTTCAGCTGCTGCGTATTTGGAAAGGGTCAGGGACTTTTTTCAACGCAAAACGCTTTTTTGGTTCATTATACTTCAATGGAGAAGCTGCATGTAATGCGTTTTTGCAGCAATCTGTGTTTTTTTTTTTAAATGCCCAACAACAAATTGGCCAAAAAAAGGCATAAAAAAATGCAAAAACGCAAATCGCAGCAAAATCATGTTGCGCAAAAATTCAAAACGCACAGCAAAAATCACTGCAGAAACAGATCAAAAGCAAACCACATAGGTGTGTACCGAGCCTTATGCTGGCCACACAGATTAATTTTCAGACGAGAATATTCATACGAAAAATCTTTGTACATTCGCTGAATGAAAAAATGTCGTTTGAAATTTTCACTTGCTTTCTAACATTCTGTTTTAAAACGAATGTAATTTGTGAACGAAAACCACATCCACTGTCTGAAAATTCCTTTGACCAAGAAGTTTTCTATTATTTCTAAATTTTCCCATCACTGTGGTTGAAAACGAACGTCGATTTGACCCCACTAACGATTAGAAAATCGAACGAACGTTCTTAAAATTAAATAATTTTTCTTGAAGGAAGACATTGTCTTTGTATGGCCAGCATATAATATATTACAGTTCTGTTTGAAAATCTGCAAAACAGTCTAACTTTTTTTCTTTTAAATAAAAAAATTGGTTCTCTGAGTCTGATGATATTTTCTATATCTCCTCTAATAGTATATACAGTATATCTCCTCTAACAGTATATACAGTATATCTCCTCTAATAGTATATACATTATATCTCCTCTAACAGTATATACAGTATATCTCCTCTAACAGTATATCTCCTCTAATAGTATATACAGTATATCTACTCTAATAGTATATACAGTATATCTCCTCTAACAGTATATACAGTATATCTCCTCTAATAGTATATACAGTATATCTCCTCTAATAGTATATATCTCCTCTAATAGTATATACAGTATATCTCCTCTAATAGTATATATCTCCTCTAATAGTATATACAGTATATCTCCTCTAATAGTATATATCTCCTCTAATAGTATATACAGTATATCTCCTCTAATAGTATATACAGTATATCTCTTCTGTCTGTTATTCTCAGAGTGGATTCAAGATTTTACTTCCTAACCATAAAGTTGGTTATTTATATTTATATACCACTGCATATAGATATGTTTAAGAATAAATTGCCTTTTTTTTTAAACTTTGCATATTAACCGCTTCAGCCCCGGAAGATGTTTATCCCCTTCCTGACCAGAGCACTTTTTGCAATTCGGCACTGCGTTACACCAAAACAAAATTGACGTTCTTTTTTCCCCACAGATAGAGCTTTCTTTTGGTGGTATTTGATCACCTTTGTGGTTTTTATTTTTTTGCGCTATAAACAAAAAAAACCCGTCAATTTTGAAAAAAAAAAAAAAAAGCAATATTTTTTACTTTCTGCTATAATAAATATCCCCCAAAAATATATAAAAAGACTAAATTTTCTCCTCAGTTTAGGCCGATATGTATTCTTCTACATATTTTTGGTACAAAAAAAAAAATCACAATAAGCGTATATTGATTGGTTTGTGCAAAAGTTATAGCGTCTACAAAATAGGGGATAGATTTATGGCACTTTTATTATTAATTTTTTTTTTTATTAGTAATGGCGGCGATCTGCGATTTTTATCGTGACTGCGAAATTATGACGGACACATCGGACACTTTTGACACCATTTTGGGACCATTGTCATTTATACAGCGATCAGTGCTATAAAAATGCATTGATTACTGTGTAAATGACACTGGCAGAGAAGGGGTTAAACACTAGGGGGGCAATCAAGGGCTTAAGTGTGTCCTAGGGAGTGATTCTAAGTGTGGGGGGGGGAAATGGGCTACCACTGACATGACACTGATCACTGCTCCCGATGACAAGGAGCAGTAGACCCCTGTCATTCATGTCACTAGGCATCTCCCCGTTCTGCCTCTCCGTGACACGATCGCGTGACACCGGCGGACATCGAGTCCACAGGCACTAGCCCCGCAAATTAAAGGGGACGTACAGGTACGCCCATTTGCCCACTGCTGCCATTGTGCCGACGTATATCGGCGTGTGGTGGTCGGCAAGTGGTTAACTATTATACACCACACTTTTTATAAGGTTATTAACCGATTAATATAAACAATAATCGGCCAACTAATCGATTATGAAAGTAATCGTTAGTTGCAGCCCTAGATGAAACCCATGACTGGAAACCTGCCCAATGCCTTCCCCCCTCCTAAACACAAGCACAGCAACCATCCTTCTCCTCCTCATACTGCTCCTGTATCTACTGAACCCTCACAGGGACAGCGTCTGAATATAGTAGGGTCCTGAGACACCAGGAAACTCTCCTCCTACGCCTGCTGCTGTTTCTCCAGTGCCCTGTCTATAATGCCAAGTAGTGATGGGCTCGGAGTGTGTTCGGATTGAACCCGCCAGGAAGCTGTCGCTGCACACCGCCAATCCTAGGCAGTTTCTCGACCAGCAGCTGCACATACACACGCTTCCTATGATTGGTGGTGTGCAGTGGCGGGTTCAATCCGAACATGCCCGATCCCATTCCTAATGCCAAGTAGTGTCTACTCCAGCAGGAACGCCACAGGAATAGTGGCACTGATGCCTGCATTGTCACAGGTCACCATTCTGGTTGCCTCCTCAACCAGAATGACAATAAAATGCATGCTCCCTGTATGAGGAGCCACTGATATGGGTAGAAGGACCTCAGCGCCCCAGAGTCTGTCCTCGTGCCATACTCACACAAGTACTAATTTATCCTGTTGGCGCGTGTTCAACTGCTACAGCAATGACCAAGGTAGAGTTCCACCAGGTGGACATGTCACATATCGGGCAGTGTGCAGGCAAATGGAGTTCCCACTAAATTTACAATAACTGGGTGTGGCCACCTGAAACTACTACGGCCTACCTCAGAAGATCGTGTAAGTCCGGATACGATACATAACCAGGTTGAGGATGTGTATCCTGATGCCATACTTGCACACAACCTTTCCTGCCATAAGATGGAGTAGGGCAAAACCACGTCTGGGCAGAGCTGACGGAATCTCTTCCCTCAGTGTGGCTCCTGTCCCCCAGACATACCAGCTGCAACACTGCATGGCATCAGTTTCCATAAGCCACTGCAAAGCCTCTTAAACACTTGCAGGGAAATGGTATTTCAGAGGAGGACTCACCCAAAGGGGGCATTGTGGAGGAGGAGATGACTGCTCTGTCACCAGCTGTTAGGACGCCAACTGGCACAACCAACTCCAACAGTCTGTCATGTTTTGCATCCCTCCCAGCTGCCAACAGAGTTACCCATTAAATAACATACAATATATGTGTAACATTCCTGCCCATATTTGCTGGAAGGCTGCATTGATGGGCACTGGAAGGCGGCATTGATGGGCGCTGGAAGGCTGCATTGATGGGCGCTGGTGAGGCTGCATTGATGGTCGCTGGAAGGCGGCATTTATAGGCGCTGAAAGGCGCATTAATGGGCGCTGGAAGGCTGCATTGATGGGCACTGGAAGGCGGCATCGATGGGCGCTGGAAGGCTGCATTGATGGGCACTGGAAGGCGGCATTGATGGGCGCTGGAAGGCGGCATTAATGGGCGCTGGAAGGCTGTATTGATGGGCGCTGGTGAGGCTGCATTGATGGGCAATGGAAGGCTGCATTGATGGGCACTGGAAGGCTGCATTGATGTGCGCTGGTGAGGCTGCATTGATGAGCACTGGAAGGCTGCATTGATGGGCACTGGAAGGCTGCATTGATGTGCGCTGGTGAGGCTGCATTGATGAGCACTGGAAGGCTGCATTGATGGGCACTGGAAGGCTGCATTGTTGAGCACTGGAAGGCTGCATTGATGGGCACTGGAAGGCTGCATTGATGGGCACTGGAAGGCTGCATTGATGTGCGCTGGTGAGGCTGCATTGATGAGCACTGGAAGGCGGCATTAATGGGCGCTGGAAGGCTGCATTGATGGGCGCTGGTGAGGCTGCATTGATGGGCACTGGAAGGCTGCATTGATGGGCGCTGGAAGGCTGCATTGATGTGCGCTGGTGAGGCTGCATTGATGGGCACTGGAAGGCTGCATTGATGGGCACTGAAAGGCTGCATTGATGGGCACTTCATTAAAAAGGTGGGGTATACATGTGCAGGGCAAAGAGGGTGGAGTCAGGGGTGGAGCCGGGGGGGGGCAAAATGAGGTTTTGCCTAGGGAGTCAAAAATCCTTGCACCAGCCCTGCCTGGAAGCTGATTGGCTCCCATACACAACTGCACCCGATTCTGAGTGCTCCAGTTTTAGTAAATCTCTCCCATTGTATAAGGAGGGGGGAGAGGAGTTCAGACCTCCAAAGCATGTTGTTGTATTTCTGCTTTTTTTTGGTCATCTGATGAACGATTAACTGCTTTGAGACCAGCCGCCGCCGTTCGACGGGGGCACAATGGCTCTCCTGCGTGAATCGCCCTATCTGTACAACGGCTCGCGCAGGCTCAGTTGCGGGTGGGCGTGCGATCGCACTTGCTGCGGGGCATTGCCCGTGGGTCGGGAGGACTCGATGTTCTCCGGCGGCCCATGATTGACTTGTACACAGGCAGAGCGGGGATGTAAACAAGGCATTTCCTCGTTCTGACGGGTGACATGACAGGGATCTACTGTTCCCAGTGATCTCTGCCATGTCCCACTAAGCCCATCCCCCCCCCCCTACAGTTAGGGAACACAGTTAACCCCTTGATCGCCCCCTAGTGTTAAACCCTTCCCTGCCAGTGACATTTATACAGTAATCAGTGCCTATTTTTTAGCTCTGATCGCTGTTTAAATGTCGCTGGTCCCCAAAAAAGTGTCCGATCTGTCCGCCGCAATGTCGCAGTCCCGATAAACATCGCAGATCGCCGCCATTACTAGTAAAAAAATTTTTAAAAATAATAAAAATGCCATAAATCTATTCCCCATTTTATAGATGCTATCATTTTTGCTCCCCATCCAATCGACATACGCTTATTGCGATTTTTTTTTTTTTATATACCAAAAATATGTAGAAGAATATACATCGGCCTAAACTGATGAAGAAATTTGTTTTTTAAAAAAATGTAAAAAATATTGTTTTTTTTTTTTCAAAATTGTCTTTTTATTTTTGTTTATAGCGCAAAAAATAAAAACAGCAGATGTGATCAAATACCACCAAAAGAAATCTCTATTTGTGGGGAAAAAAGGACATCGATTTTGTTTGTGTACAACGTCGCACGACCGCGCAATTGTCAGTTAAAGCGACGCAGTGCTGAATCACAAAAAATGCTCTGGTCATTAAGGGGGTAAAGCCTTCCGGGGCTGAAGTGGTTAAGGTTTCCTTGGACTCATTTTGTAGGTTGGCGCTCTTCATGCGATCTTCCTCATTCTGGCAGCTGTGGGGTTCGGCGGGGTCACCACTGAGGACACATTTTCAGTGTGATTTGTCTGGCAGAGAAGGTTCGGTGCCTAAGTGCTCCAGTATTAGGAAATCTCCCCCATTGTGTCAAGGAGAGATCTATTTAGGTTATGTCAACTTCATATACAGTATCTCACAAAAGTCAGTACACCCCTCACATTTCTGTAATTGTGGAATAATTTCATGACATCGATCGATGACAAACCCCTCCCCCCCATCATTCCCCCACAATGGAGAGCTGTGAATGGGCCCTACATTTTATTTTATAATGAATGGATGAGAGGTATAAATGGGTCTCTTATATCTGCCTGGAGTTCTGTTTTAACACTAAACTCCAGGCAGACATCTAAATACACAGATTATTTACCTGTGACAACCCCCTCAGAGATTACATACATGACACACGGGACAGTCAGAGTCAGAGATTACATACATGACACATGGGACAGTCAGAGTCAGAGATTACATACATGACACATGGGACAGTCACAGATTACATACATGACACACGGGTCAGTCACAGATTACATACATGACACACGGGACAGTCAGAGATTACATACATGACACATGGGACGTCACAGTTTACATACATGACATATGGGACAGCCAGAGATTGCATTCAAGACACACAGGATGGTCACAGATTACATACATGACACACGGGAAGGTCATAGATTATATACATGACACACGGGACGGTCAGAGATGACATACATGACACACGGGACAGTCAGAGATTACATACATGACACATGGGACGGTCACAGTTTACATACATGACAGTCACAGATTACATACATGACACACGGGACGGTCACAGTTTACATACATGACACACAGGATGGTCACAGATTACATACATGACACACGGGACGGTCACAGATTACATACATGACACACGGGACGGTAAGAGATTACATACATGACACACGGGACGGTCACAGATTACATACATGACACACGGGACGGTCACAGATTACATACATGACACACGGGATACATGAGAAGGAGATGGCACCCCATTGGTCAGCATAGAGGAGCCTGGAAAGTAATGCACCTCCAGGAACTCCTCCCTCTTCCAGGCCACACCCCCATTTGTCTGCTCTGGTTGGGTCTATTCTGTGACTGATCGATATTTCACCAATAAAGCTTTCTATACTTCTCTTACCTCTACCATGCTTGTCCCTCCTCTTTTTTACCTCTCTTGGTGACATCTCTTTGTCCCAACCATGTTGTGATTATACAGTAACCTGCTGCTACTGGACGTGATATCCCGTCTGATAGACGAATGGCTCAGAGCTGAAGTATTACTTATCTTTCTACCATCTCGGTGCTGAGGACTCAGGAATGTTTACACTGTGTTTAATTACACCCCCATCCCGCCCACTCAAGCAGCAGCCTGCAGGAGATAGGCTGGGAACCTGCAGGGGGCGGAGACTCCAGTGTCTGGCATTTATGGGGCTAATGGTTTCCATGGAAATCATCACCTCGGCTTGTTTACCTTCTGCCGTTCTCTGATCCGCACATGCGCATTAGCTGCAGGGAGGATTTCATGCTTCTTCTCCTGTGAAGTCACGTGGCCTCGTTCTGACCGTTACGTGCAACACGTGACTCCCGCAGAGAGCGACCTAACGGCTCAGGTGGGAGTGGGCGTGATCAGCGCATGGGACGGACGTGACCAGAGGATGAATAGCCAATCAGGAGCTGGAGGCTGGAGCCGTGACACTTGTGACGTCACGGCTTGATCAGATAAATAGCCGAGCGGGGGAAGGGAGCGCGTCAGTGTGAGGAGAGCGCAGAGGAGGAAACATCTCCACCACGGAGCTCCGGAGGGAGGAGCCATTGTCCGGACTACATCCGGGTCACAGCGTGTCTGTGTGTCCGGGGAACCTGCCTCCTCTGCTCAGCCTCTGAAGAACTACAACTCCCAGCAATCTCTGTCCACATGAGGAACTACAACTCCCAGCATGTACTGTGTAAGTGATGGGGGTTCAGCTCCCAGCCTGGAATAGGATGTTACAGGACTACATATCCCAGCATGATTTCTCCTATAGATGTACTACAAGTCCCAGCAATCTCTACATACCCCAGCCTGCTTCCCTCCCCCTCCTCAGGGTTAATTGCACCCCACCATCCTCTCCCACCACAGGTGGTGGGTCCCCTCCCCCCAGGATGGGGGAGGGCTGGTCGGGACTGGGGAGGTGCAATTCCCCCTGAGGAGGGGGAGGGGCCGGGGAGCAGACTGGGGTATGTAGAGATCACTGGACCTGTAATATCTCCATAGAGAAAATCATGCTGGGATATGTAGTCCCACAGCATCTTATTCCAGGCTGGGAGCGGAACCCACATCACTTACACAGTGCATGCTGGGAGTTGTAGTGCCTCATGTGGACAGAGATTGCTGGGACTTGTAGTTCCTTTAGAGCCTGAACAGAGGAGGCAGATCACACAGACACGCCGTGACCCGGCTGTAGTCCGGACAATGGCTCCTCCCTCCAGAACTCTGTGTGGGGGATGGTCCCTCCTCCCCCGCTCTCCACACACTGACACCCACATCTCCACTCACCTACCACCGAGGGTGGGGCTCCAATTGCCCACCCTCCCCCACACACAGGGGGCCGATCCAGGAAACATCTCCACCACAGAGCTCCGGAGGGAGGAGCCATTGTCCGGACTACATCCGGGTCACAGCGTGTCTGTGTATCCGGGGAACCTGCCTCCTCTGCTCAGCTTCTGAAGAACTACAACTCCCAGCAATCTGTCCACATGAGGAACTACAACTCCCAGCATGTACTGTGTAAGTAATGGGGGTTCAGCTCCCAGCCTGGAATAGGATGTTACAGGACTACATATCCCAGCATGATTTCTTCTATAGATGTACTACAAGTCCCAGCAATCTCTACATACCCCAGCCTGCTTCCCTCCCCCTCCTCAGGGGTAATTGCACCCCACCATCCTCTCCCACCACAGGTGGTGGGTCCCCTCCCCCCAGGATGGGGGAGGGCTGGTCGGGACTGGGGAGGTGCAATTCCCCCTGAGGAGGGGGAGGGGCCGGGGAGCAGACTGGGGTATGTAGAGATCATTGGACCTGTAATATCTCCATAGAGAAAATCATGCTGGGATATGTAGTCCCACAGCATCTTATTCCAGGCTGGGAGCGGAACCCCCATCACTTACACAGTGCATGCTGGGAGTTGTAGTTCCTCATGTGGACAGAGATTGCTGGGACTTGTAGTTCCTTTAGAGCCTGAACAGAGGAGGCAGATCACACAGACACGCCGTGACCCGGCTGTAGACCGGACAATGGCTCCTCCCTCCAGAGCTCTGTGTGGGGGATGGTCCCTCCTCCCCCGCTCTCCACACACTGACACCCACATCTCCACTCACCTACCACCGAGGGTGGGGCTCCAATTGCCCTCCCTCCCCCACACACAGGGCTGATCCAGGAAATATTCGATTGCCTCTCGGGGGATCAGGAAGGAATTTTTTCCCCAGCTGGAGCACATTGGATCATGCTTTGCTGGGGATTTTCGCCTTCCTCTGGATCAACTGCCTCACAACCCAATACACCCACTCTTCTACCACCAAGGGGGGATGCTACCACCCCGGGCATGGGGTGAGTGTGGCCAGTGGAACTTCCCCCCCAAGTTTCATCTGCCCTCACTCCCCCATGCCCAGCGTAATGGTAATACCCCCTGCCCCCACCTACACCCACCCATCTACCACCAAGAGGGGACGCTACCACCCCGGGCATGAGGTGAGTGTGGCCAGTAAAAACTTCCCCCCAAGTTTCATCTGCCCTCACTCCCCCATGCCCAGCGTAATGGTAATACCCCCTGCCCCCACCTACACCCACTCATCTACCACCAAGAGGGGACGCTACCACCCTGGGTAGGGGGTGAGTGTGGCCAGTGGAACTTCCCCCCAAGTTTCATCTGCCCTCACTCCGCCATGCCCAGCGTAATGGTAATACCCCCTGCCCCCACCTACACCCACCCATCTACCACCAAGAGGGGACGCTACCACCCCGGGCATGAGGTGAGTGTGGCCAGTAAAAACTTCCCCCCAAGTTTCATCTGCCCTCACTCCCCCATGCCCAGCGTAATGGTAATACCCCCTGCCCCCACCTACACCCACTCATCTACCACCAAGAGGGGACGCTACCACCCTGGGTAGGGGGTGAGTGTGGCCAGTGGAACTTCCCCCCAAGTTTCATCTGCCCTCACTCCCCCATGCCCAGCATACTGGTAATACCCCCTGCCCCCACCTATATGCAATCATCTACCACCAAGGGTGACAATGCCTCAGGCTCTGCTATACCCACTCATCTACCACCAAGAAGGGACGCTACCACCCTGGGTAGGGGGGTGAGTGTGGCCAGTGGAACTTCCCCCCAAGTTTCATCTGCCCTCACTCCCCCATGCCCAGCATACTGGTAATACCCCCTGCCCCCACCTATATGCAATCATCTACCACCAAGGGCGACAATGCCTCAGGCTCTGTTACACCCACTCATCTACCACCAACACAGGGCTGATCCTGGAAATATTTGATTGCCTCTCGAGGGATCAGGAAGGAATTTTTTCCCCAGCTGGAGCACATTGGATCATGCTTTGCTGGGGTTTTTCGCCTTCCTCTGGATCAACTGCCTCACAACCCAATACTCCCACTTTTCTACCAACAAGAGGGGACGCTACCACCCTGGGTAGGGGTGAGTGTGGCCAGTGGAACTTCCCCCCAAGTTTCATCTACCCTCACTCCCCCACGCCCAGCATACTGGTAATACCCCCTGCCCCCACCTACACCCACTCATCTACCACCAAGAGGGGACGCTACCACCCTGGGTAGGGGGTTAGCGTGGCCAGTGGAACTTCCCCCAAGTTTCTGCCCTCACTCCCCCATGCCCAGCATACCCCCTACTCCCAACTACATACACTCATCTACCACCAATGGTGGCAATGCCTCTTAGGTTCCACAGAAAATGGGGTGCCTTGCCGTGGCTCTGTGGCTTACGCATGCATTTGTAAATGTGTGCAACTAAACCCCTGTCTTTGACACATACTGCTCGACAGGACAGTTTGGTTGGTCACAGGCTGGTCGGTAAGTTGAGTGTGGAAATGCCTTATTTTTATGTGTTTGCCTTTGCAATGCTCCTTTCTGCAGTGACCAGTTACAGGTGGGGGCGGATAGTAACCACTTTTTTGTACCAGCAAGGGTGGCAATATCTCTTAGGCTCAGCTTCACCCACTCATCTACCACCAAGGGTGGCAATGCCTTTTACTGTAAAGTGTTTTCTACATTTGCAATATAGCCCCATCGTTGGGATTTTTTATTGGATATTGTAATAAAATTTGACGACTTTTACTTAACAATACTGGTGTGGTACTGTTACATTTCTATATAAAACTGTGTTCTTTAGGGTGTTTGTTTTATGTAAACAGATTGGGATGGGGATTCCATTTGGTTTTTCCGATCCGCCAACTGCCCGATTGAAAAAAAATACACTTCTATGGCCAACCTTAAGGACTTTAGCAGCCCATAGATTATGCAACTTTCTTTCCGTCCACAATGGGTGAATGGAAAGAAAATTGCTTGATTTCCCCCATCAACACAGATGGGGGAATCCCTCCCATAGTGCTATTGTGTTTTGCCAGCGGGGTGCTTTCCCTGCTGGCAGAACAGAATGATCATTGCCAGCTGTGATTGCCTGAATAAAAATCCCACAGACTGGTTGTACTGAAGTCAATCGATTTCAGTACAACCAGCCTGCCCATGGATAGATTGAATCTCAGGCCTGTCCCTGCTGAACCAGCCGAGGTTCAATCCTTCTGTGGCCGGCTATAGATTGTAAGATCCGATAGGGCTGATATGAATGTGCAATATAAATGTGTAAATTGTCGGCATTATAGAAATACTTGTGATAAATAAAGTACATTTATGCTTCAATAAAATCCTGTAAATCGAAAAGTTGTAGCTGGTGACTGGGTATCTTTATAGGATATTTAGTGAAAGCAATAAAGAGTAACAATCCTATGTAGGGACAAACCTGCAACTAAACATATATATATAGAGTTAGGGCCGCACTTTACAGAGGAGCCTTGGCGGGGCGCTGCGGCTTCCACATAGATTTTCAAATGAGTGCAACAAAAGCCTCTTTTTTTACCCTTAATTGTTAGAAACAACAATTTGTTTCTTTTGCTGGCTGGCTGGTAAGTCTGCTGGGAATTTTTTTGCCTATATTGTGCAATCTCCTTCCATGTGCAACCATAAAAAGACAGAGAGGGCGCCCAGACCTAGTGCTTTATCCTAAAACCATCCCTTTATTAATATAAAAAGTGGTAAGTATTATACTCACAAGATAATAAATGTATCGAGCACATCTCATAGTACACCGTCATCCAATCCACATTGCATCAGATCATGTGGTAGGAGAAGGTGAAGAGCCAATAGGCTAACATGTTTCGAGGACTAGCCTCTTCAGGGCTCTGAAGAAGAGGCTAGTCCTCGAAACATGTTAGCCTATTGGCTCTTCACCTTCTCCTACCACATGATCTGATGCAATGTGGATTGGATGACGGTGTACTATGTGATGTGCTTGATACATTTGTCATTATGTGAGTATAATACTTACCACTTTTTATAATAATAAAGCGATGGTTTAAGGATAAGGCTATTTTCACATTGGGACCGCGTTAGCACTAAAGCGCCGCTCGTTTTAGCGATACTTTAGCGCTGTTTAAGCGGCGCTTTTCGGCCGCTAGCAGGACGCTTTACCCCCCCCCCCCCCCCCGCTAGCGGCCAAAGGGGTTAAAAACGCCCGTGTTGCAGCCCTTCCAAAGCGCTTTTCAGGCACTGCGGAATCACTGCCCATTCATTCCAATGGGCAGGGGCGTTTTGGGAGCGCTGTATGATGCCGCTTACAGGACTTTTTGTAACATCCCACAAGCGCACCGTCCCAGTGTGTAAGCACTCAGGCTTTCACATTCGGGCGGCATGGGAGGCAGGTTTCTAATGTGTCCCTGTACCTTTAACACCTTCCCGCCCGGCCGTAAAATGAGGGCTGGACGGGATATTCGCCAATCTGGGTGGACGTCATATGATGTCCTCCCCAGAATGCACCTCGCTCGCCCCACATTCTGTGCTGCAGCCGGACACAATGGGTGACAGATCAGTGTACTGGCATGCTGCTGGTGCCATGTGTTTACTGTGACCAATCACTGCTGACCACATGACAATTGTACGCAATGAACTACTACTATTTATTGTGTACTATTGTGTTGCTCTCTGTGATTGGCCACAGTGATCACATGGCACAGACAGGGCCAATCACAGCCTATCTGTACCATGTGATTAGCTGTGGCTAATCACAATAGTAAACACGGAATGAATAAATTTCATTCAGCAAAAATGGTTGCTTATACCAGTGAAATATAAGCAAATCATAGTGTGTAAAAAATAAAAATCCTGATCACCTCCCCAGAGTAGTACAGTATTACTATGTATGAGAAGACTGTATTGCTCTGGTCACAGTATGTAAAAAGGAAATCATAAACACAAAAAAAATCATTAAAAAATTGTAATAAAAAATGAAAACAAATGTAGAAAATTTTAAAAATTGTAGAAAATGTAAAAAAACAATATTAAAAAATTGTTTTTTTTGCATACTGTCACCAGTCAGTGTCCCTGATCACTGCCACACCAGTTATATGAGGACACTGTACTGCACTGGTTACAGTATGTAAACAAAAACAAATGGGTAACATTTTTTTTTCTTCTTCATTTTCCAAAATATTGCAACAAAAGATTACCACTTCAAAAAAAACCCACTGTGCCTCTTACTAAATACCTCAGACTGTCTACGTTCCAAAAAGGGGGTCATTCAGGGGGTATTTGTACTGTCCTGGCATTTTTGGGCCTCAAGAAATGAGATTGGCCGTCAGTACTTCAGGATTGATCCATTTTCAGATAGATATCCCACAGCTTGTGGACTCTCTAACTTTCCTACCGACTAAATAATATACACTGATTTGGGTTATACTCACCAAAGAAATGTAGCAGAATACATTTTGGCCTAAATTTCTGAAGAATTGTTATTTATTTGTTCCGTTTAATAACAGAAACAAAGAAAAATGTGTTTTTCAATATTTTCGGTCTTTTTTTGTTTATATAATAACCAAAAAAAACCGAGTGGTGATTAAATGCCACCAAAAGCTCTATTTGTGTGAAAAAAAAAATTATAAAAATTTAATTTGAGTACAGTGTTACATGATCGCGCAATTGTCATTCAAACCGTGATAGCGCTGAAAGCTGAAAATTGCCCTGGGCAAGAAGGGGCTGAAAGTGTCCGGTATTGAAGAGGTTAATGAAAAGAAAAACAGTAAAATGGATCCCCTGCAGCTGACCGACCCCCCCCTCCCCCAGAAACAACAGACCCCCTCCCCCAGAAACAACAGACCCCCAGCAAGAACAGAATTCCAGCATCAATAGAGCCCCCCACAAGCACTCTTGTATCCTCTCTGCAGTCTCCGACCATCTCTTGTATCCTCTCTGCAGTCTCCGACCATCTCTTGTATCCTCTCTGCAGTCTCTGACCATCTCTTCTATCCTCTCTGCAGTCTCTGACCATCTCTTCTATCCTCTCTGCAGTCTCCGACCATCTCTTGTATCCTCTCTGCAGTCTCTGACCATCTCTTCTATCCTCTCTGCAGTCGCCGACCATCTCTTGTATCCTCTCTGCAGTCTCTGACCATCTCTTCTATCCTCTCTGCAGTCTCCGACCATCTCTTGTATCCTCTCTGCAGTCTCTGACCATCTCTTCTATCCTCTCTGCAGTCTCCGACCATCTCTTGTATCCTCTCTGCAGTCTCTGACCATCTCCTGTATCCTCTCTGCAGTCTCTGACCATCTCTTGCATCCTCTCTGCAGTCTCTGACCATGTCCTGTATCCTATGTGCAGTCTCTGACCATCTCTTGTATCCTCTCTTCACCCTCTCTGCATTCTCTGACCATAACTTGTATCCTATCTGCAGTCTCTGACCCTCTCTTGTATCCTCTCTGCAGTCTCTGACCATCTCTTGTATCCTCTCTGCAGTCTCTCACCATCTCTTGTATCCTCTCTGCATTCTCTGACCATCTCTTGTATCCTCTCTGCAATCTCTGACCCTCTCTTGTATCCTCTCTGCAGTCTCTGACCATCTTTTCTATCCTCTCTGCATTCTCTGACCATCTCTTGTATCCTCTTTGCAATCTCTGATCCTCTCTTGTATCCTCTCTGCAGTCTCTGACCATCTCTTCTATCCTCTCTGTAGTCTCTGACCATCTCTTGTATCTTCTCTGCAGTCTCTGACCCTCTCTTGTATCCTCTCTGCAGTCTCTGACCATCTCTTGCATCCTCTCTGCAGTCTCTGACCACCTCTTGTATCCTCTCTGCAGTCTCTGACCATCTATCCTCTCTGCAGTCTCTGACCATCTCTGCTATCCTCTCTGCAGTCTCTGACCCTCTCCTTTATCCTCTCTGCAGTCTCTGACCCTCTCTTGTATCCTCTCTGCAGTCTCTGACCATCTCTTGTATCCTCTCTGCAGTCTCTGACCATCTATCCTCTCCACAGTCTCTTACCATCTCTTCTATCCTCTCTGCAGTCTCTGACCCTCTCTTGTATCCTCTCTGCAGTCTCTAACCATCTCCTGTATCCTCTCTGCAGTCTCTGACCATCTCTTGTATCCTCTCTGCAGTCTCTGACCCTCTCTTGTATCCTCTCTGCACATCTCTTCTATCCTCTCTGCAGTCTCTGACCATCTCTTGTATCCTCTCTGCATTCTCTGACCATCTCTTGTATCCTCTCTGCAATCTCTGACCCTCTCTTGTATCCTCTCTGCAGTCTCTGACCATCTCTTCTATCCTCTCTGCATTCTCTGACCATCTCTTGTATCCTCTTTGCAATCTCTGACCCTCTCTTGTATCCTCTCTGCAGTCTCTGACCATCTCTTCTATCCTCTCTGTAGTCTCTGACCATCTCTTGTATCTTCTCTGCAGTCTCTGACCCTCTCTTGTATCCTCTCTGCAGTCTCTGACCATCTCTTGCATCCTCTCTGCAGTCTCTGACCATCTCTTGTATCCTCTCTGCAGTCTCTGACCATCTATCCTCTCTGCAGTCTCTGACCATCTCTTCTATCCTCTCTGCAGTCTCTGACCCTCTCTTGTATCCTCTCTGCAGTCTCTGGCCATCTCTTCTATCCTCTCTACAGTCTCTGACCATCTCTTGTATCCTCTCTGCAGTCTCTGACCATCTATGCTCTCCGCAGTCTCTTACCATCTCTTCTATCCTCTCTGCAGTCTCTGACCCTCTCTTGTATCCTCTCTGCAGTCTCTGGCCATCTCTTGTATCCTCTCTGCAGTCTCTGACCATCTCTTGTATGCTCTCTGCAGTCTCTGACCATCTCTTGTATCCTCTCTACAGTCTCTGACCATCTCTTGTATCCTCTCTGCAGTCTCTGACCATCTATGCTCTCCGCAGTCTCTTACCATCTCTTCTATCCTCTCTGCAGTCTCTGACCCTCTCTTGTATCCTCTCTGCAGTCTCTGGCCATCTCTTCTATTCTCTCTGCAGTCTCTGACCATCTCTTGTATCCTCTCTGCAGTCTCTGACCATCTATGCTCTCCTCAGTCTCTTACCATCTCTTCTATCCTCTCTGCAGTCTCTGACCATCTCTTGTATCCTCTCTGCAGTCTCTGACCATCTATCCTCTCTGCAGTCTCTGACCATCTCTTCTATCCTCTCTGCAGTCTCTGACCCTCTCTTGTATCCTCTCTGCAGTCTCTGGCCATCTCTTCTATCCTCTCTGCAGTCTCTGACCATCTCTTGTATCCTCTCTGCAGTCTCTGACCATCTATGCTCTCCGCAGTCTCTTACCATCTCTTCTATCCTCTCTGCAGTCTCTGACCCTCTCTTGTATCCTCTCTGCAGTCTCTGGCCATCTCTTGTATCCTCTCTGCAGTCTCTGACCATCTCTTGTATGCTCTCTGCAGTCTCTGACCATCTCTTGTATCCTCTCTACAGTCTCTGACCATCTCTTGTATCCTCTCTGCAGTCTCTGACCATCTATGCTCTCCGCAGTCTCTTACCATCTCTTCTATCCTCTCTGCAGTCTCTGACCCTCTCTTGTATCCTCTCTGCAGTCTCTGGCCATCTTTTCTATCCTCTCTGCAGTCTCTGACCATCTCTTGTATCCTCTCTGCAGTCTCTGACCATCTATGCTCTCCTCAGTCTCTTACCATCTCTTCTATCCTCTCTGCAGTCTCTGACCCTCTCTTGTATCCTCTCTGCAGTCTCTGACCATCTCTTGTATCCTTTCTGCAGTCTCTGACCATCTATGCTCTCCTCAGTCTCTTACCATCTCTTCTATCCTCTCTGCAGTCTCTGACCCTCTCTTGTATCCTCTCTGCAGTCTCTGGCCATCTCTTGTATCCTCTCTGCAGTCTCTGACCATCTCTTGTATCCTCTCTGCAGTCTCTGACCCTCTCTTGTATCCTCTCTGCACATCTCTTCTATCCTCTCTGCAGTCTCTGACCATCTCTTGTATCCTCTCTGCAGTTTCTGCACATCTCTTGTTTACTCTCTGCAGTCTCTGACCCTCTCTTGTATCCTCTCTGCAGTCTCGGACCCTCTCTTGTATCCTCTCTGCACTCTCTGACCATCTCTTGTATCCTCTCTGCACATCTATTGTATCCTCTCTGCAGTCTCTGACCCTCTCTTGTATCCTCTCTGCAGTCTCTGACCCTCTCTTGTATCCTCTCTGCAGTCTCTAACCATCTCCTGTATCCTCTCTGCAGTCTCTGACCATCTCTTGTATCCTCTCTGCAGTCTCTGACCCTCTCTTGTATCCTCTCTGCACATCTCTTCTATCCTCTCTGCAGTCTCTGACCATCTCTTGTATCCTCTCTGCATTCTCTGACCATCTCTTGTATCCTCTCTGCAATCTCTGACCCTCTCTTGTATCCTCTCTGCAGTCTCTGACCATCTCTTCTATCCTCTCTGCATTCTCTGACCATCTCTTGTATCCTCTTTGCAATCTCTGACCCTCTCTTGTATCCTCTCTGCAGTCTCTGACCATCTCTTCTATCCTCTCTGTAGTCTCTGACCATCTCTTGTATCTTCTCTGCAGTCTCTGACCCTCTCTTGTATCCTCTCTGCAGTCTCTGACCATCTCTTGCATCCTCTCTGCAGTCTCTGACCATCTCTTGTATCCTCTCTGCAGTCTCTGACCATCTATCCTCTCTGCAGTCTCTGACCATCTCTTCTATCCTCTCTGCAGTCTCTGACCCTCTCTTGTATCCTCTCTGCAGTCTCTGGCCATCTCTTCTATCCTCTCTACAGTCTCTGACCATCTCTTGTATCCTCTCTGCAGTCTCTGACCATCTATGCTCTCCGCAGTCTCTTACCATCTCTTCTATCCTCTCTGCAGTCTCTGACCCTCTCTTGTATCCTCTCTGCAGTCTCTGGCCATCTCTTGTATCCTCTCTGCAGTCTCTGACCATCTCTTGTATGCTCTCTGCAGTCTCTGACCATCTCTTGTATCCTCTCTACAGTCTCTGACCATCTCTTGTATCCTCTCTGCAGTCTCTGACCATCTATGCTCTCCGCAGTCTCTTACCATCTCTTCTATCCTCTCTGCAGTCTCTGACCCTCTCTTGTATCCTCTCTGCAGTCTCTGGCCATCTCTTCTATTCTCTCTGCAGTCTCTGACCATCTCTTGTATCCTCTCTGCAGTCTCTGACCATCTATGCTCTCCTCAGTCTCTTACCATCTCTTCTATCCTCTCTGCAGTCTCTGACCATCTCTTGTATCCTCTCTGCAGTCTCTGACCATCTATCCTCTCTGCAGTCTCTGACCATCTCTTCTATCCTCTCTGCAGTCTCTGACCCTCTCTTGTATCCTCTCTGCAGTCTCTGGCCATCTCTTCTATCCTCTCTGCAGTCTCTGACCATCTCTTGTATCCTCTCTGCAGTCTCTGACCATCTATGCTCTCCGCAGTCTCTTACCATCTCTTCTATCCTCTCTGCAGTCTCTGACCCTCTCTTGTATCCTCTCTGCAGTCTCTGGCCATCTCTTGTATCCTCTCTGCAGTCTCTGACCATCTCTTGTATGCTCTCTGCAGTCTCTGACCATCTCTTGTATCCTCTCTACAGTCTCTGACCATCTCTTGTATCCTCTCTGCAGTCTCTGACCATCTATGCTCTCCGCAGTCTCTTACCATCTCTTCTATCCTCTCTGCAGTCTCTGACCCTCTCTTGTATCCTCTCTGCAGTCTCTGGCCATCTTTTCTATCCTCTCTGCAGTCTCTGACCATCTCTTGTATCCTCTCTGCAGTCTCTGACCATCTATGCTCTCCTCAGTCTCTTACCATCTCTTCTATCCTCTCTGCAGTCTCTGACCCTCTCTTGTATCCTCTCTGCAGTCTCTGACCATCTCTTGTATCCTTTCTGCAGTCTCTGACCATCTATGCTCTCCTCAGTCTCTTACCATCTCTTCTATCCTCTCTGCAGTCTCTGACCCTCTCTTGTATCCTCTCTGCAGTCTCTGGCCATCTCTTGTATCCTCTCTGCAGTCTCTGACCATCTCTTGTATCCTCTCTGCAGTCTCTGACCCTCTCTTGTATCCTCTCTGCACATCTCTTCTATCCTCTCTGCAGTCTCTGACCATCTCTTGTATCCTCTCTGCAGTTTCTGCACATCTCTTGTTTACTCTCTGCAGTCTCTGACCCTCTCTTGTATCCTCTCTGCAGTCTCGGACCCTCTCTTGTATCCTCTCTGCACTCTCTGACCATCTCTTGTATCCTCTCTGCACATCTATTGTATCCTCTCTGCAGTCTCTGACCCTCTCTTGTATCCTCTCTGCACTCTCTGACCATCTCTTGTATCCTCTCTGCAGTCTCTGACCATCTCTTGTATCCTCTCTACAGTCTCTGACCATCCCCTGTATCCTTTCTGCAGTCTCTGACCATCTCTTGCATCATATAAAACCAAAAAAAATGAGAGAGAGAGGAAATCTGTCCCCCATAAGGGTGATGGGATTTTCACAGATACATATTTCTGTCGCTAAGGTAAACACAGCCACAGAGGGATAAATCGAAAAATATAATTTATTACAAAGTGTACATGATTAAAATAATAAAAACATTCGGTCATATTTGTTTGTGACCAAAATTGATACTCCGTTCTAAGAGCTTGAACAGATGCTTGTGTGTATGGAGAACTGACGCGCTTCGCAGACTGATTTGCTGCCTCTTCGGGGCTGTTCACCGTGCATCTATATCATTGTCCAAGTTGTAAAGAGATATAACATTAGTATCAAAACTAGACAAAGTTTTAATAATCATATTAGCAATGTTAACAACATTTTATTAACGTGCTCACCAAAACATCCTGGCATTGACAGAAAAAGGTTACCGCAACATCAGAGAGAGCAAAAATGAGCCACATCCCGTGACAACAAGGCGCTGTCACAATCACCAATGTGGTCTTGTGGACCTCGGACCGTATATAGGGCTTTGATAGTTGGATCAACGATAATCTAAAAGTTCAAGACATATATGTTGAGATGCAAAAAGCATCATATATCGACGTATATGTACCTAGTAGGTACAAAACTGGTTCAAAATGTCTATTATCCAGTGAACAGCCCTGAAGAAGCAGCAAATCAGCCTGCGAAACGCGTCGGCTATCCATACACACAAGCATCTGTTCAAGCTCTTGGAAACTGAGTATCAATTTTTGGTGACAAACATACATGACCCAATGTTGTTATTATTTTAATCATGTACACTTTGTAATAAATTATATTTTTTTCGATTTATCCCTCTGTGGCTGTATTTACCTTAGCGACAGAAATATGCATTCGTGAAAATCCCATCACCCTTATGGGGGGGGGGGGGGCAGATTTCCTCTCTCTCTCATTTTTTTCTTGTTTTTATCTATACAACAGGGATGTGGATGCAATATTCTGTCCCTAGAATCTGTCCAACACAATTATCTACATCTCTTGCATCATGTCCGTGGTGGTGGTGGTAGGGGGTAGGGGGTGGGGGGGGGGTAGTGTGACATCATCATGTTTTATGGCAATGGGTGACACCAATTCTAGTGATGCCACTGGCAGGCATAAATGATGCTGGATGCCCTCCAGCCAGGAAATGGGGCGGGGCTCTATCTGACTTGCTGCAACTTCTAATGCACATTGTGAGAAGCTCACAGTGTGCGGTGAAATCAGAGGAAGCTATTTCTGGCGCTTGCAGAACTGTCATTGCTTAATATCTCCCAATAAATTTTCCTGTGAGAAAGGATTTTCCTGAGCTGTCAGCAGAGTGTCGGTGAGCCTCGGCGCCGCCTGCTGAGATCAGAGATTATCCGTCCCTCCCGCCCCGGTCTGAGAGCCCTCCGCATGTGCGCAACGACCCGCTACGCCCGCCACAACCGGCTGTGAACCTGAAGATTTGATCAGGTCATATTTATGTATGGGAGAGAGAGAGCCGAACGATAGAGGCAGCGGGATCTGGAAGAAGGACCGTCCCCCTCCCATCCGTAACCATAGAAACGCTGCAACCTGTGGCGATGCTGCAGATGATACCTCGATGTAAAACGCACTTTTCGGGAAGAATCGCCCAGGACCCTCCTACTCCACACCAGTCAGTTCTGGTTTCCTCTAGCTGACCCATCTAATGTCTCCTATAAGAGGAACCTGCCAATATGGGCAGTGCCAATGCTGGCTGCTCCTTCTGAATAATGCCGTCTGCCTGGTCTTCATGATGATCTGGCAAAGTCTATGCAATTATAGTCACTGACCTGAGACAAGTCAGATACAAAAGTTCTAATCTTCCTCTCACTTTCCTGGTCTGGATTTTGGTTGACAAAGTACTAAAAGGCCGCACAACAGCCAGGAAATCGGCATTTTCAGAATGAGGTCTGCAATATCCTTACTGAAAATCTATTGATTTTAATCAGATTGGTGGATGTTAGAGAGTTAAATACGCTGACATTTTCTGAGATCTTTGCATTGAGTTACCAGGTTTGCATACCTGCTCTGCCCATTATGAGGGGTTCCCACCATCCCTGTGCTGAGTTCCTGGGTCTGTACACCCGCTGTGCCCATTATGAGGGGTTCCCACCATCCCTGTGCTGAGTTCCAGGGTCTGTACACCTGCTGTGCCCATTATGAGGGGTTCCCACCATCCCTGTGCTGAGTTCCCGGGTCTGTACTCCTCCTGTGCCCATTATGAGGGGTTCCCACCATCCCTGTGCTGAGTTCCAGGGTCTGTACACCTGCTGTGCCCATTATGAGGGGTTCCCACCATCCCTGTGCTGAGTTCCCAGGTCTGTACACCCACTGTGCCCATTATGAGGGGTTCCCACCATCCCTGTGCTGAGTTCCCAGGTCTGTACACCCACTGTGCCCATTATGAGGGGTTCCCACCATCCCTGTGCTGAGTTCCCGGGTCTGTACACCCGCTGTGCCCATTATGAGGGGTTCCCACCATCCCTGGGCTGAGTTCCCGGGTCTGTACACCCGCTGTTCCCATTATGAGGGGTTCCCACCATCCCTGTGCTGAGTTCCTGGGTCTGTACACCCGCTGTGCCCATTATGAGGGGTTCCCTCCATCCCTGTGCTGAGTTCCCCGGTCTGTACACCCGCTGTGTCCATTATGAGGGGTTCCCACCATCCCCGTGCTGAGTTCCCGGGTCTGTACACCCGCTGTGCCCATTATGAGGGGTTCCCACCATCCCTGTGCTGAGTTCCCGGGTCTGTACACCCGCTGTGCCCATTATGAGGGGTTCCCACCATCCCGGTGCTGAGTTCCTGGGTCTGTACACCCGCTGTGCCCATTATGAGGGGTTCTCACCATCGCTGTGCTGAGTTCCCGGGTCTGTACACCCGCTGTGTCCATTATGAGGGGTTCCCACCATCCCCGTGCTGAGTTCCCGGGTCTGTACACCCGCTGTGTCCATTATGAGGGGTTCCCACCATCCCCGTGCTGAGTTCCCGGGTCTGTACACCCGCTGTGTCCATTATGAGGGGTTCCCACCATCCCCGTGCTGAGTTCCCGGGTCTGTACACCCGCTGTGTCCATTATGAGGGGTTCCCACCATCCCTGTGCTGAGTTCCTGGGTCTGTACACCCGCTGTGCCCATTATGAGGGGTTCCCACCATCCCGGTGCTGAGTTCCCGGGTCTGTACACCCGCTGTGCCCATTATGAGGGGTTCCCACCATCCCTGTGCTGAGTTTCTGGGTCTGTACACCCGCTGTGCCCATTATGAGGGCAGTCCACAGCACTGGAAGATAGCTACACAGAGCAATATCCGGCAGCTATAAAGGAGGCACTGAAGGGAAGATTTTACCAAGATTCAGCCTACTGCAGATAATTGGATTCCCACCATTACTAGACTGCAAATTTACGGGACCCTGCTAATGGGGTTTAATGACACCAGTCATGTGTCCTGTCCAAGGTGCTGTAATCTGGTCTGTATTGTCAAATGTGTTATATCCCATCAAAGGCCAGCAGAGAGAAGAGATTGAAATCTGACCATTTTTGTCGCTGACTTGTGAATTGCGAAGAAATGAGGATGGCACTCTGCTCCGAATGAATCCCCATTCTCCACCTTCAGGTTGGGGCTCATTAGATGTCATTATCATCACACCCCCAGGTGGTCAGGAACAGAGCTGAGAAATATGGCTGGGAGATTTCACCATTGGAATATCCAAGACATAGAAGAAGCCAGGGGCTGACTAGAGAATGATGACATCACTGAGAATGGAGCCTACCCATTCGCTGGAGACTGGTGACATCACTGAGAATACAGCCTATCCATTCACTAGAGACTGGTGACATCACTGAGAATGCAGCCTATCCATTCACTAGAGACTGGTGACATCACTGAGAATGCAGCCTATCCATTCACTAGAGATCGGTGACATCACTGAGAATGCAGCCTATCCATTCACTAGAGACCGGTGACATCACTGAGAATGCAGCCTATCCAATCACTAGAGACCAGTGACATCACTGAGAATGCAGCCTATCCATTCACTAGAGATCGGTGACATCACTGAGAATGCAGCCTATCCATTCACTAGAGATCGGTGACATCACTGAGAATGCAGCCTATCCATTCACTAGAGATCGGTGACATCACTGAGAATGCAGCCTATCCATTCACTAGAGACTGGTGACATCACCGAGAATGCAGCCTATCCATTCACTAGAGACCGATGACATCACTGAGAATGCAGCCTATCCATTCACTAGAGACCGATGACATCACTGAGAATGCAGCCTATCCATTCACTAGAGACCGGTGACTTCACTGAGAATACAGCCTATCCATTCACTAGAGACCGATGACATCACTGAGAATGCAGCCTATCCATTCACTAGAGATCGGTGACATCATCGAGAATGCAGCCTATCCATTTACTAGAGACCAGTGACATCACTGAGAATGCAGCCTAACGTTCACTAGAGACCGGTGAAATCACTGAGAATTCAGCCTATCCATTAACTAGAGACCGGTATCTGTACTAATCTGGGGGGGATCTGTACTAATGGAGGGGGGGTTTTGTCCTGGGGGGGATCTGTACTAATGGAGGGGCGGTTTGTCCTGGAGGGGTCTGTACTAATGGAGGGGGGGTGGTTTGTCCTGGGGGGTCTGTACTAATGGTACGGGGTGGTTTGTCCTGGGGGGGGGTCTGTACTAATGGAGGGGGGCAGTTTGTCCTGGGGGGGATCTGTACTAATGGAGGGGGGTGGCCCTGCAGTCTGTCACTGTCATCAGTGGTGTGCGCGCAGTGCAGCAGGGCCAGTGCTGCATTTTCTCGATCGAGGAGCGGGCCGCGGGTGGGGGTGGGGGGGCTTGAGCTCCACTGACACTCTGGCCCCGCCCCTTGCTATGCATGCACAGTGTACCTGATCGCAGGAGCGGAGACCTCAGTAGGAGGAGTCAGACTGTGTGTGTCTGTTTTCTGAGATGTTGGGGTAAAGAGCAAAATTGCATGGGGGGGCAAAAAAAATGTTTGCCCCGGGCCCAAACCATATTAAAGATGGCCCTGCCTGCGGACTTTACGGCAGACTTTGTCCGGCGGACTTTTCGACGGACATTACGATGGACTTTCTTAATGAACGGACTTGCCTACACACGATCAGCCAAAGTCTGACGGATTCGTACGTGATGACGTACGACCGGACTAAAACAAGGAAGTTCATAGCCAGTAGCCAATAGCTGCCCTAGCGTCGGTTTTTGTCCGTCGGACTAGCACACAGACGAGCGGACTTTTCGTCCGGACTCGAGTCCGTCGAAAAGATTTGAAACATGTTTCATTTCTAGGTCCGTCTGACTTTTGGGGGGAAAAAAAAGTCCGCTGGAGCCCACACACGATCGAATTGTCCGACGGACTGCGGTCCGCAGGACCGAGTATGCCGTAAAGTCCGGTCGTGTGTGCGCGGCATAAGTGTCATTTTGTTTTTTAGTCCCCCTTTATTTATTTATTTTTGACCTTTTGTAGGGTTTGTACATAATGAGGAAAGCCCAGCTGTCCACCATGGAGGGACGACAAGCCTATCATGCAGCGTATTGGTCAGATGTAGGAGTGGGGGGGGGGGGCGCCAAGTAGTGGGTTTCACTAGAAGACCTCGCTTTGTTCCCGTCTCGCAGAGTCGGGCGGTTCGCCGGGTTGCCGCTGCGTCGCGGTATAAAGCGGAGTTTCCGAAGAGGAGAGTCGCAGCGTGGGGCGTTCTGATCCTCTCTCCCCCCCCCTTCGTTAGGAAGCTTCTTTTCATCTCTTATCAGAAAATTCCTTGCTTTACATGCACGCTATATTTAGCGAGATTTGCGAAAATGTCAAATCAATACACCTGATGTTTTTCTCTGGTCGCGGATTACCCTCTGCGTGCGGCGGGGACGCCAAAAACATGAGGCGGCATTTAGCGCTGTATGAGATACATAAACAAGTTCCACTTCATTTGTCCTCATTATACATCCCCTTTGATGTCTAATAGTCGGTTTTTATCAGGACTGACTGTCGGAAGGGAAGGGAACTTTTCTCGTCCCCCCCCCTGAGGACCGCCGGAAGAACGCCGGGAGAAGGACGAGGAAATACATAAATAATGGAAAGCAGCCGAGATTACCCGAGACTAATATTCCTAATGAGAGACGGTTGGAGAACTCTCCCAAAAAAAGAGACGCTCTCCACCGGGCCCTGAGCACCATTATTAAAGGCAACAAAATAAATCCTATATGGGGGGGGGGTTAATATAAAGTCAGCTACAAGGGGGGGAGAGATTAAGAATAATAATTGTTATATATTTGTTATTATTTTATTTGCTAGAAAAATACACAGAACCCCCAAACATTATATATGTTTATTTTAGCAGAGACCCTAGAGAATAAAATGGCGGTCTTTCCAACTTTTTATCTCACACAGTATTTGTGCAGCAATTTTTCCAAACGTGTTTTTTTTTTTTTTTTTTGTAATTAATTTGTTTCATGCATTAAAAAAAAAAACAAAACAGTAAAGTTAGCCCAATTTTTTTGCTTAATGTGAAAGATGATGTTACGCCGAATAAATGGATACCCAACAGGGACGCTTTACTTTTTTTTTTTTTCCAAGGGAGGGAGAGATTAAGAATAATAATTGTTAAATATTTTTTACTAATTACAATAATAATAATTATTAGTATTATTAACCACTTGCTACCCAGGCCAATTCTAAAATTTCTCTCCTACATGTAAAAATCATCATTTTTTTGGCTATAAAATGACACAGAACCCCCAAACATTATATGTGTTTATTTACTTATTTATTTATTTATTTTTCGTTTTTTTTATTGAGAATTTTAAGAGCAAAGTACAAATAATTGTTACACAATCGTTATCTTATAATCTGGGCCAACATGACCCTATCATGAAGGAAAAAGACGTAGTGAGTACATCAGCAATAAACACTATATATGTTTATTTAAGCAGAGACCCTAGAGAATAAAATGGCGGTCTTTCCGAACTTTTTATCTCACACTGTATTTGCGCAGCCATTTTTCCAAACTTGTAATTTGTTTCATGCATTAAAAAAAAAAAAAAAAAAAAAAAAAACGAAACCACCAAACATTATATATATGTTTATTTTAGCAGAGACCCTAGAAAATAAAATGGCGGTCGTTCCAACTTTTTAGTTCACACGGTATTTGCGCAGCCATTTTTCCAAACTTGTTTCTTTTTTTTTTTTTTTTAATTAATGCATTAATTTGTTTCATGCATTAAAAAAAAAAAAAAAGAAACAGTAAAGTTAGCCCAATTTTTTTGCATAATGTGAAAGATGATGTTACGCCGAGTAAATGGATACCCAACAGGGACGCTTTACCTTTTTTTTTTTTAAGGGAGGGAGAGATTAAGAATAATAATTATATTATATTTTTACTAATTATAATAATAATAATTATTATTAGTATTATTAACCACTTGCTACCCAGGCCAATTCTGATATTTCTCTCCTATATGTAAAAATCATAATTTTTTTTTGCTAGAAAAATACACAGAACCCCCAAACATTATATATGTTTATTTAAGCAGAGACCCTAGAGAATAAAATGGCGGTCGTTCCAACTTTTTATCTCACACAGTATTTACGCAGCAATTTTTACAAACTTGTTTTTTTTTTTTTGTTGTAATTAATGCAATAATTTGTTTAATGCATTAAAAAAAAAAAAAAACAGTAAAGTTAGCCCAATTTTTTTGCATAATGTGAAAGATGATGTTACGCTGAATAAATGGATACCCAACAGGGACGCTTTACTTTTTTTTTTTTTCCAAGGGAGGGAGAGATTAAGAATAATAATTGTTATATATTTTTTACTAATTACAATAATAATAATTATTAGTATTATTAACCACTTGCTACCCAGGCCAATTCTAAAATTTCTCTCCTACATGTAAAAATCATCATTTTTTTTTGGCTAGAAAATGACACAGAACCCCCAAACATTATATATATGTTTATTTTAGCAGAGACCCTAGAAAATAAAATGGCGGTCGTTCCGAACTTTTTATCTCACACGATATTTGCGCAGCAATTTTTCAAAACGTGTTTTTTTTTTTTTTTGCGGGGAAAAAGAACAGTTTCATGCATTAAAAAAAAAAAAAAAAAACAGTAAAGTTAGCCCATTTTTTTTTTTTGCATAATGTGAAAGATGAAGTTACATCGAGTAAATAGATCCCTAACATGTCACACTTTAAAATTGCACGCGCTTGTGGAATGGCGCCAAACTTTGGTACTTGAAAATCCCGCTTTAAATTTTACAGGTTGCATGTTTTTAGTTACAGAGGAGGTCTAGGGCTAGAATTATTGCTCTCGCTCTAATGTACGTGGCGATACCTCACGTGTGTGGTTTTAATGCTGTTTACATATGTGGACGCGACTTACGTATGCGTACGCTTCTGTGAGCGAGCACGCCGGGACAGGGGCACTTTAATTTTTTTTTTTTTTATTGTTAATTTTACTTTTACATTTTTCTTTTATATCACTTTTATTCCTATTACAAGGAATGTAAAGATCCCTTGTAATAGGAATATGGCACGACAGGTCCTCTTTACAGTGAGATATGGGGGTCTATAAGTCCCCACATCTCACCTCTTGGCTGGGAAGCCTGAAATAAAAAAAATAATACAAAAATAATTAAAAAAAAAGATCTCAGCTTCCGCGCCATTTTTTCAAATGCAGAGGCCGGGAGTGACGTCATAACATCGCCAGGGCCGTCTTTAATATGGTTTGGGCCCCGGGGCAAACATTTTTTTTGGTGAAAAAGTATGACTCTTAGGTGCAAGTTGTGTGAATCCTGGGTAAAAAAAATTTGTAATCACTTTTTAGTCATGGTGACCTTTCAGAGATGGGAAAAAGGCTTCCAAACAAGGACACAAACAGCGATATAAACCTGAGAAAGGTTCTAAAACAAAAATAATGACTTTCCATCATATCTGCAGATTTAAGAAGATTGAGAACAACTTCAAAATTCCTTTAATAGCCGAGAACGGCGTAGAAGTCTCCTCTACCGCAATGGTCCTCGCTGTCTTCTGGGTCTCATTCCGAGCAGATGCCCTTCTGAATGGTGACGAGAAGTGGGTTGTTCGATCAGCAAGGGAGCCATTCATAGAACGGGTTGTATGTTTCTCAATGGATACAAGGCATTCTCTGATTTGATGAGGTGGTGGTAGTGATGTGAGCACCCCGTCTCTACACCTTGTCCATTCAGAGGACACTTTCCCTATAGCAGAGGACCCAGAAGATAGTGATGATCACTGGAGTACTGGAGGCCACTACAGCGATTCTCTGCTTCTGTCTGGATCACCAAAGTATGGACCATGAATACTCCAAACTGGATCAATAAAACCATGAAAAACTCTCCACACCCGGAGTGCAGCTTTAAAGCTTGTGTGATATTTTATTCATCTAAACATCCAATGTGCCCACCTGGGAATATCCAATTTTCCTAATTACCAAAAGAACGCGGTTAAAATATTGTACTTTCATCGAATACAAAGAGTTTTTTTTTTTAATAAAAAATAAAACACAAATCCTCTTCCTCATCCCCTCCAAACACAAACCCCCTTCATCAATCAATTCTAACACCCTCCCCCCCAATACCCCCCCCCAGAACAATTCCCCCCATATCACCCTCCCAGCACAACCCCCTCCCCCATCACCCTCCCAGCACAAATTTCCCCCATTACCCTCCTAGCACAACCCCCTCAATATCCCCCCCCTAGAGCAATTTCCCCCATATCACCCTCCCAGCACAACCCCCCCCCCCCCCAATCACAAATTCCCCCACCCCCACTACCCTCCTAGCACAACCCCCCCCCCAATATTCCCCCTAGAACAATTCCTCCCCATATCACCCTCCCAGCACAACCCCCCCCAATCACAAATTCCCCCACCCCCACTACCCTCCTAGCACAACCCCCCCCCCCCCCCCCCCAATATTCCCCCTAGAACAATTCCTCCCCATATCACCCTCCCAGCACAACCCCCCCCCCAATCACAAATTCCCCCACCCCCACTACCCTCCTAGCACAACCCCCCCCCCCCCCAATATTCCCCCTAGAACAATTCCTCCCCATATCACTCTCCCAGCACAACCCCCCCCAATCACAAATTCCCCCACCCCCACTACCCTCCTAGCACAACCCCCCCCCCAATATCCCACCCTAGAACAATTCCCCCCATCACAACCCCCCCTAGAACAATTCCTCCCCATATCACCCTCCCAGCACAACCCCCCCATCACAAATTCCCCCACTACCCTCCTAGCACACCCCCCCAATATCCCACCCTAGGACAATTCCCCCCATCACCCTCCCAGCACAACCCCCCATCACAAATTCCCCCACCCCCATTACCCTCCTAGCCCCCCCCCTCAATATCCCACCCTAGAACAATTCCCCCCATCACCCTCCCAGCGCAAATCCACCCACCCCCATTACCATTCTACCACAACCCCCCTCCAAAAAAAGTCCCCTCCTAGCACAATTCCCCTTCCCCCCTCTACCATATCACCTCTACTAACACCCCCCCCCCCATCTATCACACATCCTCTTTCCCCACCCCCTCCAAACACAAATCCCCCTAAATCACCAATTCTATCACCCCCCCCTAGAACAATTCCCTCCCTATCACCCTCCCAGGACAACCCCCCCCAGCACAAATTCCCCCATTACTCTCCTAGCACAACCCTCCCCATCCCAATACCCCCCCCCCAATCACCCTCCCAGCACAAATTTACCCACCCCCCATTACCCTTCCAGCACCCCCCCCCCCCCAAAAAAAAAGTCCCCTCCCAGGAAAATTCCCCTTCCCCCTCTACCATATCACCTCTTCTAGCACAAATCCTCCCCCCCCTCATTCAGGACAAATCCTTTTCCCCCACCCCCCTCCAAACATAAACCCCCCTAAATCACCAATTCTAGAACCCTCCCCCAGAAACAATTCCCCCCATCACTCACCTAGCACAAATTCCCCCCCCCCCCATACCCCCCAAGCACAAATTCTCACCCACACCCCTAGCACAAATCCCCCCCCCCCCAAAATTTTTCCTCCTAGCTCTAATACCCCAATTCATCCCTACTAGCACAATTCCCCTCCCCTTTATCATATCACCTCTTCTAGGACAAATCCTCTTCCCCCATCCAAACACAAATCCCCCTAAATCACCACTCCTAGCACCCCCCCAATTCCCCCTCCTAGAACAATTCTTACCTCCTACGGCCCCCAATTCCCCCTCCCAGCGCAAATCCCCTCCCCCAATCTCCTTGTGGTGCCCCCCACCACCTCACATTATACCACAGTGCCTAGGGCAGCCGTCCCTCCTGCCCACCCTATGCCCCGGCTCTGGGCGCGGGCACAACTGTGCAAGACTGAAGGGGAGGCCGGAGACAAGGTCTGATGTGTTTTCTGTTACTGCCCATTGGATCCGTCATCCTGGTCCTTGCAGGTCACAGAACGCTCTAAGAAAGGGGTTAACCGGCCGTCCCCGGGAGACTTTCCAATTTCCGGACAATCTGTCATCAAACATCTTTTTTTTTTTATTTGAAATAAATTCCATTTTATTACATCGGCCTCCCTGACGTTCGGTACAATTATCGCCGGGCCCCTGGAAGTCTGCGCCCGGCCTCATTAGCGGCACAGGAAGTCAGTCCTTGTTACCACGTCTGCCTGTTAGGAAGAATATCCAATATGAAAAGTGTGAATATAATTAAATCTTGATTCAGGCGAGGCGGCAGATGCGAGGTGCTGAGCGCCGCCGAGGAGAGAAATCGGGGACAGGCGCGGGGACGGCGCGGCCAGGAGAGACCAGACGGTGTCAAGCGAGGTCACCGGAGAAGACGGTGCCAAACTCATCCGTATACGGCGTATACCTGCCGGGAGAGCGCCCGAGCGATAGGACTGCGCATAATCAGACGGCGAGACTTTTCTCGGCTTCACGCTGATGACAGAGATTACAGACGCAGACTAATCAGACGTGCTACAGAGGAAAGCTTGTAATGGAAAAATAGTGTTATATTTATATTTAGTACATATCAAGGGTTGTATTAATAAAAAAAAAAAAAAGAAGAATTCACATAGCCGTTCCTTCCATTTACTGCATGTAAATTCGTTCTGTGTGAATGGGGTAAAATCGAACGTTCTCAGGCTGTATTCTCAGCAATTCAAAAGTGGAAAATACCGCATTATGCCCACTAGATGGCACTGACTATCATATGGAATAAGTATGCTCCTCAGCTCTATCTAGTGGTCATAATGAGGTATTTTCGAATGCCCCTCAATTGGATTGAAGGGCAGGCAGTCATTGTTGTGCTATATTTTCATTTAGTACAAACCAAGGCTTGTATTAAAAAAAAAAAGAATTCACATAGCTGTTCTTCCATTGAAAACTGCATGTAAATTAGTTCGGTGTAAATGGGAAATAAAATAAAATCGAACGTTCTCGGGCTGTATTGTGTAAATGTGGAAAATACTGCATTATGGCCACTAGACGGCACTGGCTAACATGAAATAAGTATGCTCCTCCTCAACTGGGTACAGGGCAGGCGGTCACGTTTGTGTTATATTTTAATTTAGTACATATTAAGGGTTGTATTAAAAAAAAAAAAAGAAATCACATAGCTGTTCATTAGTTGAAAAATGCGTGTAAATTCGTTCTGTGAGAATGGGGTAAAATCGAATGTTCTCAGGCTGTATTCTCAGCAATTTCAAATGTGGAAAATACCGCATTATGGCCACTAGATGGCACTGACTATCATATGAAATAATGATAGTCCCATCTAACAGCCAAACACAGCTCCATCTAGTGTTTGAAAATACCTAATTATGGCCACTAGATGGAGCTGAGGAGCATATTTATTTCATATTATAGTCAATGCCATCTAGTGGCCAAACACAGCTCCATCTAGTGTTTGAAAATACCTCATTATGGCCACTAGATGGAGCTGAGGAGCATACTTATTCCATATGATAGTCAGTGCCATCTAGTGGCCATAATGCGGTATTTTCCACATTCACACATTCTAATTGCTGAGAATACAGCCTAAGAATGTTTGATTTTACCCCATTCTCACAGAACTCATTTACATGCAGTTTTCAGCGGAAGAATGGCTATGTGAATTCTTTTTTAAAAATAAATACAACCCTTGGTTTGTACTAAATGAAAATATAACACAAAAATGACCGCCTGCCCTTCATCCAATTGAGGGGCATCTGAAAAGACAGCATTATGACCACTAGATGGCACTGACTATCACATGAAATAAGTATGCTCCTCAGCTCCATCTAGTGGCCATAATGAGGTATTTTCAAACACCCCTAAATTGGGTACAAGGCAGGCAGTCACGTTTGTGTTATATTTTAATTCAGTATATATTAAGGGTTGTATTTATAAAAAAAAAAAAAGAAATCTCATAGCTGTTCATTAGTTGAAAAATGCATGTAAATTCGTTCTGTGTGAATGAGGTAAAATTGAATGTTCTCAGCAATTTCGAATGTGGAAAATACCGCATTTTGGCCACTAGATGGCACTGACTATCATATGAAATAATGATAGTCCCATCTAACAGCCAAACACAGCTCCATCTAGTGTTTGAAAATGCCTAATTATGGCCACTAGATGGAGCTGAGGAGCATATTTATTTCATATTATAGTTGATGCCATCTAGTGGCCATAATGCAGTATTTTCCACATTCACACATTCGAATTGCTGAGAATACAGCCTGAGAACGTTCGATTTTACCCCATTCTCACAGAACTCATTTACATGCAGTTTTCAATGGAAGAATGGCTATGTGATTTCTTTTTTTTAATAAATACAACCCTTAATATCTACTAAATAAAAATATAACACAAACCTGACTGCCTGCCCTGTCCCCAATTGAGGGGTGTTTGAAAATACCTCATTATGCCCACTAGATGGTGTCACGAATTCACACCCCAACGGCGACTAACCAACCGCGACGTGCGTTCCGTGACCGGGGTATATGAGGAACTAAGGGAATAAGGGGGAACTTATACTGAGCATGTAAGACTGGCTGTAGTATTTTCACAGCCTGCACTACCTTTGGCCACCACTAGAGGGAGACTCCACTCCAATCCAGCTAGCTGACCACACACAGGCAGATACAAATCGTACATACAAAATGGTGCACTCTAAGGGTTGGGGAGCAGTCTAGCAATTACTACACACTTCTAGGGTTCCTCCAGCTATCCTGCAAGCTTGAACCCCGGTGTTAATCACTCTTCCCACTGTCCCCACACCCCCACACCAGACACACAATAAACGATAGCCTGCCACCACCCAACAGTTTGTCCGCAGACTGGTCTGCTGAGCCACCACACACACAGATCTCTGTCTGGAAGATCTGTTAGCTTACAATCTGCATGCAATCTGCCAACACACAGTGCAATTGCATACCGATTGGTAGGTAACTTAAACCGAGAACTTAGGCACTAAAATACAACAACCTCTCCAGAGATATGAGTCCTAGCTTAGTACACAGAAGTCACTTATTAATTTTATCATTTAATATCCCGAAAGTGGGCAGTGCATATAAGATATACAAAGAAAAAAAGGATTTACCAAAAAAGATACAAAAAATGCAGAAAGACACACAAATGGCAATTTGCTATGAAAATAAAAAGGGATAAAAACAGAAATAAACTTTACCCAAGTCTATCTTGTAGAAGCATACTGGAACATGTGGGAACTCCCCAGTTTAGAACTGGCTTCATGGAAGAACAATGTCCATATCTCAGGCTACCTAATTTATTGAAATATGGATGCGGGCTGGACTTTAGCCCTTGGCCAATCAACCCTGGGGGGGTGTTCCTGTCTCAGCCCACAAATGTTTTGTGTTCTGAAATGACCAGAGTCAAATTGGCCCAGAACGGCGCTGATTGCTGGGTCATGGATAGGATTCCCGATACCAGCGCATCATGCCGATCGCAACAGTACCAATCACTGCCTGCCTGCCGCAATCAGGCGCCATATAGCGGTTTTGTGTGGTTCTCCAGGATTCCACACCTGCTAAACATACAGAGTTACATGTAAACGTAACCCATCAGGTGTACGATCACAAGGAATTATTTTCATCTCTCTGCCGTTAATATTTTAGCTTTTATGAGAGATAAAAATGGTTCCTTAGATCTCTGGTATTAATCAAAGCTTACAGACTGTCCGGAGCCTTGCGAAGGCCCCCTGCAGATCTGTGTAGCCAAGATGACTAGCAGTTTCTTTGAGCCTTTAGGAAGCTGGCAATCTATGTTTACTCTAATGGGAACTTTTATTGGCATCTAGGTGTCACTGAGATCCTAGAAAAAATCTCTGTCCTTTTCAAATGCTAATGAAAGAACATATGTGCATGACTGACATAGAATACTATATTTCTAATAACCCAGAATTAAACTACATCTACAATTACACTACTTCTAAAGATCACACCACATCTAGTTAAGGCAAAACTATCCTACGCTTATATTTTCGTCACAGATGGCACTGACTATCACATGAAATAAGTATGCTCCTCACCTCCATCTAGTGGCCATAATGAGGTATTTTCAAACACCCCTCAATTGGATGAAGGGCAGGCAGTCACATTTGTGTTATATTTTCATTTAGTACAAACCAAGGGTTGTATTTATAAAAAAAACAAAACAAAAAAAAAAAACAATTCACATAGCCATTCTTCCATTGAAAACTGCATATAAATGAATTCTGTGTGAATGGGGTAAAATCGAATGTTCTCAGGCTGTATTCTCAGTGGAAAATACCGCATTATGACCACTAGATGGCACCGACTATCATATGAAATAAGTATGCTCCTCAGCTCCATCTAGTGGCCATAAGGAGGTATTTTTAAACGCCCCTCAACTGGGTGCAAGGTAGGTGGTGGGAGTGCATTGTTGTGGCACTTTTAGGGTTACAACAGGCAGGCAGGGGGCGCCATATCACCCCCTCACCTCCGGTCAGACGCCTTTGAAAAAGCATTTGAATGACATTTAAAAATTAAAACTTACTTGCTCCTCCCCCCTCCCCCACTCAAACAGCGGGTGCCGGGAATCAAGGTGAGCCGTCCACACCTTAGAGTGCAGGAATCAGAGATCACCACACCACGATGAAATTGGACTCCCGTTCCACCACATCCCAAAGGTGCTCTATTGGATGAGATGTGGTGAGTGTGGAGGCCATTGGAGGACAGGGACCTCATTGTCCAGTGGTGAGATGATTGGAGCTTTGTGACATGGTGCATTATCCTGCTGGAAGGAGCCATCAGAAGATGGGGACACTGTAGTCATAAAGGGATGGACATGGTCAGCAACAATACTCAGGTACTAAGGGGAAGAAAATATCCCCCACACCATTACACCCCCACCACCAGCCTGAACCGGTGATACCCCATCCCCCACACCATTACACCCCCACCACCAGCCTGAACCGGTGATACCCCATCCCCCACACCATTACACCCCCACCACCAGCCTGAACCGGTGATACCCCATCCCCCACACCATTACACCCCCACCACCAGCCTGAACCGGTGATACCCCATCCCCCACACCATTACACCCCCACCACCAGCCTGAACCGGTGATATCCCATCCCCCACACCATTACACCCCCCACCACCAACCTGAACCGGTGATATCCCATCCCCCACACCATTACACCCCCACCACCAGCCTGAACCGGTGATATCCCATCCCCCACACCATTACACCCCCCCACCACCAGCCTGAACCGGTGATATCCCATCCCCCACACCATTACACCCCCCACCACCAGCCTGAACCGGTGATATCCCATCCCCCACACCATTACACCCCCACCACCAACCTGAACCGGTGATACCCCATCCCCCACACCATTACACCCCCACCACCAGCCTGAACCAGTGATACCCCATCCCCCCACACCATTACACCCCCACCACCAGCCTGAACCGGTGATATCCCATCCCCCACACCATTACACCCCCACCACCAGCCTGAACCGGTGATATCCCATCCCCCACATCATTACACCCCCACCACCAGCCTGAACTGGTGATATCCCATCCCCCACACCATTACACCCCCACCACCAGCCTGAACCGGTGATATCCCATCCCCCACATCATTACACCCCCACCACCAGCCTGAACCGGTGATACCCCCCCCCACCATTACACCCCCACCACCAGCCTGAACCGGTGATACCCCCCCCCACCATTACACCCCCACCACCAGCCTGAACCGATGATACCCCATCCCCCACACCATTACACCCCCACCACCAGCCTGAACCGGTGATATCCCATCCCCCACATCATTACACCCCCACCACCAGCCTGAACCGGTGATATCCCATCCCCCACACCATTACACCCCCACCACCAGCCTGAACCGATGATACCCCATCCCCCACACCATTACACCTCCACCACCAGCCTGAACCGGTGATATCCCATCCCCCACACCATTACACCCCCACCACCAGCCTGAACCGGTGATACCCCATCCCCCACACCATTACACCCCCACCACCAGCCTGAACCGGTGATACCCCATCCCCCACACCATTACACCCCCACCACCAGCCTGAACCGGTGATATCCCATCCCCCACACCATTACACCCCACCACCAGCCTGAACCGGTGATACATCATCCCCCACACCATTACACCCCCACCACCAGCCTGAACCGGTGATACATCATCCCCCACACCATTACACCCCCACCACCAGCCTGAACTGGTGATATCCCATCCCCCACACCATTACACCCCCACCACCAGCCTGAACCGGTGATATCCCACCCCCCACACCATTACACCCCCACCACCAGCCTGAACCACTGATACCCCATCCCCCACACCATTACACCCCCACCACCAGCCTGAACCGGTGATACCCCATCCCCCACACCATTACACCTCCACCACCAGCCTGAACCGGTGATACCCCATCCCCCACACCATTACACCTCCACCACCAGCCTGAACCGGTGATACCCCATCCCCCACACCATTACACCCCCACCACCAGCCTGAACCGGTGATACCCCATCCCCCACACCATTACACCCCCACCACCAGCCTGAACCGGTGATACCCCATCCCCCACACCATTACACCCCCACCACCAGCCTGAACCGGTGATATCCCACCCCCCACACCATTACACCCCCACCACCAGCCTGAACCGGTGATATCCCACCCCCCACACCATTACACCCCCACCACCAGCCTGAACCACTGATACCCCATCCCCCACACCATTACACCCCCACCACCAGCCTGAACCGGTGATACCCCATCCCCCACACCATTACACCCCCACCACCAGCCTGAACCGGTGATACCCCATCCCCCACACCATTACACCCCCACCACCAGCCTGAACCGGTGATACCCCATCCCCCACACCATTACACCCCCACCACCAGCCTGAACCGGTGATACCCCATCCCCCACACCATTACACCCCACCACCAGCCTGAACCGGTGATATCCCATCCCCCACACCATTATACCTCCACCACCAGCCTGAACCGGTGATACCCCATCCCCCACACCATTACACCCCCACCACCAGCCTGAACCGGTGATATCCCATCCCCCGCACCATTACACTCCCACCACCAGCCTGAACCGGTGATATCCCATCCCCCACACCATTACACCCCCACCACCAGCCTGAACCGGTGATATCCCATCCCCCCCATCATTACACCCCCACCACCAGCCTGAACCGGTGATACCCCATCCCCCACACCATTACACCCCCACCACCAGCCTGAACCGGTGATACCCCATCCCCCACACCATTACACCCCCCACCACCAGCCTGAACCGGTGATATCCCATCCCCCACACCATTACACCCCCACCACCAGCCTGAACCACTGATACCCCATCCCCCACACCATTACACCCCCACCACCAGCCTGAACCGGTGATACCCCATCCCCCACACCATTACACCTCCACCACCAGCCTGAACCGGTGATACCCCATCCCCCGCACCATTACACCCCCACCACCAGCCTGAACCGGTGATATCCCACCCCCCACACCATTACACCCCCACCACCAGCCTGAACCACTGATACCCCATCCCCCACACCATTACACCCCCACCACCAGCCTGAACCGGTGATACCCCATCCCCCGCACCATTACACCTCCACCACCAGCCTGAACCGGTGATACCCCATCCCCCGCACCATTACACCCCCACCACCAGCCTGAACCGGTGATAGCCCATCCCCCACACCATTACACCCCCACCACCAGCCTGAACCGGTGATACCCCATCCCCCACACCATTACACCCCCACCACCAGCCTGAACCGGTGATACCCCATCCCCCACACCATTACACCCCCACCACCAGCCTGAACCGGTGATACCCCATCCCCCACACCATTACACCCCCACCACCAGCCTGAACCGGTGATACCCCATCCCCCACACCATTACACCCCACCACCAGCCTGAACCGGTGATATCCCATCCCCCACACCATTATACCTCCACCACCAGCCTGAACCGGTGATATCCCATCCCCCACACCATTACACCTCCACCACCAGCCTGAACCGGTGATACCCCATCCCCCACACCATTACACCCCCACCACCAGCCTGAACCGGTGATATCCCATCCCCCACACCATTACACTCCCACCACCAGCCTGAACCGGTGATATCCCATCCCCCACACCATTACACCCCCACCACCAGCCTGAACCGGTGATACCCCATCCCCCACACCATTACACCCCCCACCACCAGCCTGAACCGGTGATATCCCATCCCCCACACCATTTCACCCCCACCACCAGCCTGAACCGGTGATATCCCATCCCCCACACCATTACACCCCCAACACCAGCCTGAACCGGTGATATCCCATCCCCCACACCATTACACCCCCACCACCAGCCTGAACCGGTGATATCCCATCCCCCACACCATTACACCCCCACCACCAGCCTGAACCACTGATACCCCATCCCCCACACCATTACACCCCCACCACCAGCCTGAACCGGTGATACCCCATCCCCCACACTATTACACCCCCCACCACCAGCCTGAACTGGTGATACATCATCCCCCACACCATTACACCCCCACCACCAGCCTGAACCGGTGATACATCATCCCCCACACCATTACACCCCCACCACCAGCCTGAACCGGTGATACATCATCCCCCACACCATTACACCCCCACCACCAGCCTGAACCAGTGATACCCCATCCCCCACACCATTACACCCCCACCACCAGCCTGAACCGGTGATATCCCATCCCCCACACCATTACACCCCCACCACCAGCCTGAACCGGTGATATCCCATCCCCCACACCATTACACCCCCACCACCAGCCTGAACTGGTGATATCCCATCCCCCACACCATTACACCTCCACCACCAGCCTGAACCGGTGATAGCCCATCCCCCACACCATTACACCCCCACCACCAGCCTGAACCGGTGATACCCCATCCCCCACACCATTACACCCCCACCACCAGCCTGAACCGGTGATACCCCATCCCCCACACCATTACACCCCCACCACCAGCCTGAACCGGTGATACCCCATCCCCCACACCATTACACCCCCACCACCAGCCTGAACCGGTGATACCCCATCCCCCACACCATTACACCCCCACCACCAGCCTGAACCGGTGATACCCCATCCCCCACACCATTACACCCCACCACCAGCCTGAACCGGTGATATCCCATCCCCCACACCATTATACCTCCACCACCAGCCTGAACCGGTGATATCCCATCCCCCACACCATTACACCTCCACCACCAGCCTGAACCGGTGATACCCCATCCCCCACACCATTACACCCCCCACCACCAGCCTGAACCGGTGATATCCCATCCCCCACACCATTACACCCCCACCACCAGCCTGAACCGGTGATATCCCATCCCCCACACCATTACACCCCCACCACCAGCCTGAACCGGTGATACCCCATCCCCCACACCATTACACCTCCACCACCAGCCTGAACCGGTGATATCCCATCCCCCACACCATTACACCCCCCACCACCAGCCTGAACCGGTGATACCCCATCCCCCACACCATTACACCCCCACCACCAGCCTGAACCGGTGATATCCCATCCCCCACACCATTACACCCCCACCACCAGCCTGAACCGGTGATAGCCCATCCCCCACACCATTACATCCCCCACCACCAGCCTGAACCGGTGATATCCCATCCCCCACACCATTACACCTCCACCACCAGCCTGAACCGGTGATACCCCATCCCCCACACCATTACACCCCCCACCACCAGCCTGAACCGGTGATATCCCATCCCCCACACCATTACACCCCCACCACCAGCCTGAACCGGTGATATCCCATCCCCCACACCATTACACCCCCACCACCAGCCTGAACCGGTGATACCCCATCCCCCACACCATTACACCTCCACCACCAGCCTGAACCGGTGATATCCCATCCCCCACACCATTACACCCCCCACCACCAGCCTGAACCGGTGATATCCCATCCCCCACACCATTACACCCCCCCACCAGCCTGAACCGGTGATACAAGGCAGGATGGATCCATGCTCCAAATTCTGACCCCACCATCTGAATGTCGGAGCTGAAATCCAGACTCATCAGACCAGGCAACGTTTCTCCAATCTTCTATTGTCCAATTTTGGTGATCTGTGCGAATTGTACCCTCAGTTTCCTGTTCTTGGCTGACAGGAGTGGCGTCCGGTGTGGTCTTCTGCTGCTGTAGCCCATCTGCTTCGAGGTTGGATGTGTTGTGTATTCAGAGATGGTATTCTGCATACTTTGGGTGTAACGAGAGGTTATTTGAGTTACTGTTGTCTTTCTATCATCTGGAACCAGTCTACCCATTTTCCTCTGACCTCAACAAGGCATTTTCCTCCACACAACTGCCGCTCACTGGATATTTTCTCTTTCTCCCACCATTCTCTGTAAACCCTGAGAGATGGTTGTGTGTGAAAATCCCAGAAATACTCAGACCAGCCCGTCTGCCACCAACAACCATGCCGCGTTCAAAGTCACTTCAATCCCCTTTCTTCCCCCCATTTGAACTTCAGCAAGTTGTCTTCATCACGTCTAGATAACTAAATGCATTGAATTGCTGCCACCTGATCTCATACCTCCCAACTTTCTGAGATGGGAATGAGGGACACCAATCAGCTAAAGTATTCAGGCATAGGACACGCCCCCTGCCACGCCTCCTTAAAGGAGAATTGTACACAAAAACAGAATGGGTTAAACTCACAAGTGATTTTTTTTTACCACCTCTATTCCTTTATATTAGATTTTAAAATTGACAAATGCAGCAATTTAGAAATCAGATGAAAGGTTTAGAGCTGAGAAAAACTTTTTGACAGATAAAAAGTGCATTTTATATACATCTATAGAGATCAGAGCAAAATGAGGGACAAATGAGGAGGACAGAGGGACATTCCAAATCAGGGACAGTGATTGGCTCCCCCCCCCCCACGTGTTGCTCTTCTATGACATGGGGGCGTGTCTACCCAGACTGTCCGTCCCCGCCCCGCCCCTTCTTCGGCCTGACTCCTCCTATTATGCTTCTGTAGCCTGACCCCGCCTCCTCCTCGTGACCCCCTCAGACCCCGCCCCCCCGCCATGTCGGCTCTCAGGTTCTCGGCCAATGTGAGTTGGATGTTCCCGGAGATCCCCGACCTGTCCGACCGGATCCGAGCCTCGGCCACAGCGGGCTTCCGGGGGGTGGAGGCGGCCTGGCCGTACGAGTGTCCAACCGGAGAGCTCCGGGGGGCTCTGAGCGAGGGGCGGGGCATGGAGATGGTCCTTATCAACACGCCCCCAGGTACTGAGACCCCTCCCCCTATAGTGAGACCCCTCCCCCTATACTGAGACCCCTCCCTCCATCCTGACACCCCAATATTATCAGCCCTCCCCTTATACTGAGACCCCTCCCTCCATCCTGACACCCCAATATTATCACCCCTCCCCCTATACTGAGACCCCTCCCCCTATACTGAGACCCCTCCCCCTATACTGAGACCCCTCCCTCCATCCTGACACCCCAATATTATCACCCCTCCCCCTATACTGAGACCCCTCCCTCCATCCTGACACCCCAATATTATCACCCCTCCCCCTATACTGAGACCCCTCCCCCTATACTGAGACCCCTCCCCCTATACTGAGACCCCAATATTATCAGCCATCCCCCTATACTGACATCAATATTATCACCCCTCCCCCTATGGTGACACCCCTCCCCCTATACTGAGACCCCTCCCTCCACCACGACACCCCAATATTATCACCCCTCCCCCTATACTGAGACCTCTCCCCCTATACTGAGACCCCTCCCTCCACCACGACACCCCAATATTATCACCTCTCCCCCTATACTGAGACCCCTCCCTCCACAGTGACACCCCAATATTATCACCCCTCCCCCCAATATTTTATCACCCCATCCCCATACTGTTACTCCCCAAATACTAACCTCCAGAATATAACCCCTGCCCTGTATTGACACCCCTCCTCCATACTGACACCCCAATATTATCACCCGTCCTCCCTACTGACACCCCAATATCACCCCTCCCCCATACTGACACCCCAATATCACCCCTCCCCCATATTGACACCCCAATATTATCACCCCTTCCCTATATGGATTACTGACCCCCCAATATTATTACACCCCCCTTCATAATTTATCCCCCCCTCTTCCTTCCATAGTGCATACTGCCACCCCCCAATATTACCCATCCCCCATATTGTATACTAATCCCCTAATATTATTGCCCCCTCCCCCAGGTAATAAATACTCCCCACTACTGAATCCCCCCCATTCCCTGTATGGACCCCTTCCAATTATTACCACTCCAAGTACAGAACCTCCCCCCATTACTACCCCCCTCCCCTCCCCCACCCTTCAGGTACAAAATACTGCACATCCCATTACCCCCCTTATTACAGGCCCCCCAAAACTAACACTCATCATTATTACAATTCTCTCCCTGGGTGTTGACCCCCATAATTATCCCCCCTCCCCCCAATACCCCCATAATTATCCCCCCTCCCCCAATACCCCCATTATTACCCCCCCTCCCCCCAATACCCCATAATTAACCCCCCTCCCCCCAATACCCCCATAATTACCCCCCAATAACCCCCATAATTATCCCCCCTCCCCCCAATACCCCCATAATTATCCCAATAACCCCCATATTTATCCCCCCTCCCCCCAATACCCCCATAATTACCCCCCAATAACCCCCATAATTATCCCCCCTCCCCCCAATACCCCCATAATTATCCCCCCTCCCCCCAATACCCCCATAATTACCCCCCAATAACCCCCATAATTATCCCCCCTCCCCCCAATACCCCCATAATTACCCCCCAATAACCCCCATAATTATCCCCCCTCCCCCCAATACCCCCATAATTATCCCCCCTCCCCCCAATACCCCCATAATTACCCCCCCTCCCCCCAATACCCCCCATAATTATCCCCCCTCCCCCCAATACCCTCTATAGACATTTTATGGTGACCACTAACAGTTGTTCTGTATGTAGGGGACACTCGGGTCGGAGAGTTGGGTCTCGGCGCCGTTCCTGGAAGACAAGACGCATTCCGCGCCGGCCTGGACCGAGCCGTCCGATTGGCCACCGACCTGGAATGTCAGAGGTGACCCCCCCCGCTGTGTGATCTGTCCCGCCCATCATCCTCATCCACTGACCCCCCCCCCATCTCTCCTCATCTCATCAGGCAGATAGAAGGATGAAGATGATGGATCATGTGATCACATGTCATCTGACCTGACAGGTTCTCTTTAGAGATCAGATTGTGTCAGGAGATTGTATGATTGAGCACAGCTGCAGTGATTGCTGGACAGCCTGAAACCCCCCCAAATCCCCCCCCCCAATGGTTTATAGAGACATATTAAAAAATATATGTATTTATATACTCTTTACTTTCAGTAGCCAATAAGATGTTAGAGCGCCTACAGTGAGGGGAAAAAGTATTTGACCCCCTGCTGATTTTATACATTTGGCCCACTGACAAAGAAATGATCCGTCTATAATTTTATTGGTCGGTTTATTATAACAGTGAGAGACGGAATAACAACAAAAATATCCAGAAAAACACATTTCAAAAAAAGTTATAAATAGATTTGCATTTTATTGAGTTAAATTAATATTTGACCCCTTCGTAAGACATAACTTAGTAGTTGGTGGAAAAACCCTTGTTGGTGATCACAGAGGTCAGACGTTTCTTGGAGTTGGCCTCCAGGTTTGCAGACATCTCAGGAGGGATTTTGTCCTCTTTGCAGATCCTCATTAAGGTTTCCAGGCTGAAGTTTGGTAACTCGAACCTTCATCTCCCTCCACATATTTTCTGTGTAATTAAGGTCTGGAGACTGGCTAGGCCACTCCAGGACCTTAACGTGCTTCTTCTTGAGCCACTCCTTTGTTGCCTTGGCCGTGTGTTTTGGGTCATTGTCATGCTGGAATACCCACCCACGACCCATCTTCAATGCCCTGGCTGAGGTAAGAGGTTCTCACCCAAGATTTGATGGTACATGGCCCCCGTCCATCATCCCTTTGATGCAGTGATGTTATCCTGTCCCCTTAGCAGAAAAACACCCCCAAAGCATAATGTTTCCACCTCCATGTATGACGGTGGGGGATGGTGTTCTCGGGGTCATAGGCAGCATTCCTCCTTCTCCAATCACAGTGAGTTCAGTTGATGCCAAAGAGTTCGATTTTGTGTGTTGACCACAACACTTTCCCCCAGTTCTCCTCTGAATCATTCAGATGTTCATTAGCAAACTTCAGATGGGCCTGTACATGTGCTTTCTTGAGCAGGGGAACCTTGTGGGCGTTGCAGGATTTCAGTCCTTCACAGTGTAGTGTGTTACCAATTGTTTTCTTGGTGACTATGGTCCCAGCTGAGATCATTGACAAGATTCTCCTGTGTAGTTCTGGGCTGATTCCTCACCGTTCTCATGATCATTGGAACTCCACAAGGTGAGATCTTACATGGAGCTCCAGACTGAGGGAGATCGACAATTATTTTGTGTTTCTTCCATCTGTGAATAAATCGCACCAACTGTTGTCACCCTCTCACCAAGCTGCTTGGCGATGGTCTTGTAGCCCATTCCAGCCTTGTGTAGGTCTACAATCTTGTCCCCGACATCCTTGGACAGCTCTTTGGTCTTGGCCATGGTGGAGAGATTGGAATCTAAATTTGCTTCTGTGGACAGGTGTCTTTGATACAGGTAACAAGCTGAGATTAGGAGCACTCCCTTTAAGAGAGTGCTTCTACGCTCAGCTTGTTACCCATATAGAGGACACCTGGGAGCCAGAAATCTTGCTGATTGATAGGGGATCAAATATTTATTTCACTCATTAAAAAACAGGGACACAAACAATAAAAACCTTTCTGATCCACCGTGTGTTGGGTTCCAGCATGATAATAGAAGTCTATGTGTGTGTGTGTATTGGAGGGAGGGGCAACATTCATGACAGGGTCAAAAGGGGGCACTTTGAGTCAAATCATCGTGGAAGATGAATGTCTAAAACGTCTAAAAACCAACCCATGACAACCCTTCAGATTAACCAACACGTTTTGGCACCTTCACACCCCCCTTCATCAGGGCTTAGTAATAGAAGTCTTGTTAGGACCAAGTTTACCTGCTGGTGGCACTGTGGTGCTCTGGGTGGAAAGCTGCAGTTTTAGTGTCCACCAGTAGGTGTCTCCCAGCAGGTGTGGAGCTGATTCCTAGAGCCTGCTGGTGGTCACTAAAGCTGCAGCTTTCCACCCAGAGCACCACAGTGCCACCAGCAGGCGAACTCAGTCCTAACAAGACTACAGGGGGGTTGTTGGGGGGTGGGGGGTGGACGGCTGGACCACCAGGATCGCCCTAGTTAATAGTCCAAAAACCATAAAATTAATTTACTCATGAAATTTGAGCCAACACTTTTCAGAGCTTTTACATCGACCATCATCAGGACTTAGTAAGAGAAGTCCAAAAAGAAGAGGGGGGGGGGTAAAATAATCCTAGTGAGGCAACATTCATGATGTGACTAAAAGGTGCGCTTTAAGTCAAACCCACATGGAAGATGAGTGGAGCAGCATAAGTTAAGCATTGTTAAGAGTCCAAAACCATCATAATAATTCCCTTATGTAATTTAAGTCAACGCGTTTCAGGGCTACGACATGGAATAATTGATGGAGGAGAGAAGCGACCCCTTATACTTGGAAATAACTTACTGGAAACAATATGATGAGATTGTACCCTCCTGCAGATACACTATATTATCAAAAGTATTGGGACGCCTGCCTTTACACGCACATGAACTTTAATGACATCCCAGTCTCAGTCCATAGGGTTCAATATTGAGTTGGCTCCGCCCTTTGCAGCTATAACAGCTTCAACTCTTCTGGGAAGGCCGTCCACAAGGTTTAGAGGTATAGGAGTGCGTCGGGGGGGGGGCGAGCGAGCACCCCTCCTACTAAACCATACCAGGCTACATGCCATCAACATGGGGGGGTGGGTGCTTAGAGGCGGGGGGGGGGGGGCTCTGCCACAATAAGTCCCCCACCCTTGATGGGGACAAGGGCCTCTGATCAACAACCCTGGGCTGTGGTTGTCGGGGTCTGGGGGTGGGGGGCTTATTGGAATCTGGAATCCCCCTTTAACAAGGGGGCCCCCAGATCCAGACCCCCCCCCCCCCATGTGAATGGGTATTGGGTACATCATACCGATAATTTCCTGATATACCTCAATCAGGCAAATACCGCCTTTTGGCACTAACAACCATAGGAAATCAACGTATTAGGCAAAATACAGCCAGAGTTCGTAGGGGCTGGGCAAAGGAATGTGACATTTGTCCAACCAATCTTTTTTATACCTATATCCCAATCCCATAGTTACATAGTAGGTGAGGTTGAAAAAAGACACAAGTCCATCAAGTCCAACCTATGTGTGTGTGATTATGTGTCAGTATTACATTGTATATCCCTGTATGTTGCGGTCATTCAGGTGCTTCTCTAATAGTTTCTTGAAGCTATCAATGCTCCCCGCTGAGACCACCGCCTGTGGAAGGGAATTCCACATCCTTGCCGCTCTTACAGTAAAGAACCCTCTACGTAGTTTAAGGTTAGACCTCTTTTCTTCTAATTGTAATGAGTGGCCACGAGTCTTATTAAACTCCCTTCTGCGAAAAAGTTTTATCCCTATTGTGGGGTCACCAGTACAGTATTTGTACATTGAAATCATATCCCCTCTCAATCGTCTCTTCTCCAGAGAGAATAAGTTCAGTGCTCGCAACCTTTCCTCATAACTAATATCCTCCAGACCCTTTATTAGCTTTGTTGCCCTTCTTTGTACTCGCTACATTTCCAGTACATCCTTCCTGAGGACTGGTGACCAGAACTGGACAGCATACTCCAGGTGCGGCCGGACCAGAGTCTTGTAGAGCGGGAGAATTATCGTTTTATCTCTGGAATTAATCACTATTTTTAATGCCAATATTCAGTTTTCTTTGTTAGCAGCAGCTTGGCATTGCATGCCATTGCTGAGCCCATCATCTACTAGGACCCCCAGGTCCTTTTCCATCCTAGATTCCCCCAGAGGTTCTCCCCCCAGTGTATAGATTGCATTCAGATTTTTGCCACCCAAATGCATTATTTTACATTTTTCTACATTGAACCTCATTTGCCATGTAGTCGCCCACCCCATTAATTTGTTCAGGTCTTTTTGCAAGGTTTCCACATCCTGCGGAGAAGTTATTGCCCTGCTTAGCTTAGTATCGTCCGCAAATACAGAGATTGAACTGTTTATCCCATCCTCCAGGTCGTTTATGAACAAATTAAATAGGATTGGTCCCAGCACAGAACCCTGGGGGACCCCACTACCCACCCCTGACCATTCTGAGTACTCCCCATTTATCACCACCCTCTGAACACGCCCTTGTAGCCAGTTTTCAATCCATGTACTCACCCTATGGTCCATGCCAACGCACCTTATTTTGTACAGTAAATGTTTATGGGGAACTGTGTCAAATGCTTTTGCAAAATCCAGATACAAGACATCTACGGGCCTTCCTTTATCTAGATGGCAACTCACCTCCTCATAGAAGGTTAATAGATTGGTTTGGCAAGAATGATTCTTCATGAATCCATGCTGATTACTGCTAATGATATCGTTCTTATTACTAAAATCTTGTATATAGTCCCTTATCATCCCCTCCAAGAGTTTACATACTATTGATGTTAGGCTAACTGGTCTGTAATTCCCAGGGATGTATTTTGGGCCCTTTTTAAATATTGGTGCTACATTGGCTTTTCTCCAATCAGCTGGTACCATTCCAGTCAGTAAAAATTAGGAACAACGGTCTGGCAATCACCTGACTGAGTTCCCTAAGTACCCTCGGATGCAAGCCATCTGGTGCCAGTGATTTATTAATGTTAAATTTCCCAGGTCTAATTCTAATTCTGTCCTCTGTTAACCATGGAGGTGCTTCCTGTGATGTGTCATGAGGATAAACACTGCAGTTTAGGTTACTGAAGCCCCCCGATTCCCTCATGAAGACTGAGGAGAAGAATAAATTCAATAACTTCGCCATCTCCCCATCCTTTGTAACCAGATGTCCTTCCTCATTCTTTATGGGGCCAATATGGTCTGTCCTCCCTTTTTTACTGTTTACATACTTAAAGAATTTCTTGGGATTTATTTTGCTCTCCTCCGCTATGTGTCTTTCATGTTTTATCTTAGCCGTCCTTTTTGCACCCTTACATTTCTTGTTGCATTCTTTATAAAGTCTGAATGCTGATAATGATCCTCCAGCCTTGTATTTTTTGAAGGCCTTCTGAAGCCGATGCGCCTGTTAAAAAAACAATATCAATACATAGCTTTACATAAATTTCAATGGCAGCTTTTACCCTGGAGGGTGACTACTTTCTTTATTTTAAAAACTTCAAAAGATCAGCGCTGTTCAAAGTCCTGATGCCAACATGGTCCAAAAAAAGAGTGCGTCCTCGCCTAACGAAACACTCGTAGCAGCACTCTGATCACACCACCCAGTGCCTCTTCTAATCAAACATTGTTTCCAATAAGTTACTTCTAATTATAGGAGGTCCCTTTCTTCCTTCCTCCCTTCCGCTAACAACTATTCCAGCCCTGATGAAGGAAGGGGGGGTGTGAATGTTCCGAAACGCGTTGGTTCAAATGATATGACGAAATATGATGACAGATTTGTAGGAATGTGACGATCCATAACTCTTCTTTGTGAACAGTAAAAACCTGACAGAGGATCCAACCCTCTCCTACTCCAACCAAGTTTCATATGTTTTGTCTTTAGATATACTTTACTGGTGGGGGGTCTCACAGCACCTTTTTCCTCTTACAGGATTCACATCATGGCAGGACGGGTCCCGGGGGGCCTGGATCGGGAGTCGGTGGAGAAGGAAATGGAAGAGACGTTTGTTGAGAATCTCAGATACGCGGCAGACGTGTTACATCAGGTGTGTGTGCGAGGATCTGTCCCGAGGACAATCATAGGAGGTATGACAGATCTACACTCACCGGCCATTTTATTAGGTACACCTTGCTAGTAGCGGGTTGGACCCCCTTTTTCCTTCATTCTTGGTGGCATAGATACAAAAAGGTGTTGGAAACATTCCTCAGAGATTTTGCTCCATAGTGACATGATAACATCACACAGTTGCTGCAGATTTGTCGGCTGCACATCTATGATGCCAATCTCCCGTTCCACCACATCCCAAAGGTGCTCTATTGGATGAGATGTGGTGAGTGTGGAGGCCATTGGAGTACAGGGACCTCATTGTCCAGTGGTGAGATGATTGGAGCTTTGTGACATGGTGCATTATCCTGCTGGAAGGAGCCATCAGAAGATGAGGACACTGTAGTCATAAAGGGATGGACATGGTCACCAACAATACTCAGGTAGGACGTGGTGTATAAACCATGATCAATTGGTACTAAGGGGCCCAAAGTGTGCCAAGAAAATATCCCCCCCCCACCATTACACCCCCACCACCAGCCTGAACCGGTGATACCCCATCCCCCACACCATTACACCCCCACCACCAGCCTGAACCGGTGATACCCCATCCCCCACACCATTACACCCCCACCACCAGCCTGAACCAGTGATACCCCATCCCCCACACCATTACACCCCACCACCAGCCTGAACCGGTGATACCCCATCCCCCACACCATTACACCCCACCACCAGCCTGAACCGGTGATACCCCATCCCCCACACCATTACACCCCCACCACCAGCCTGAACCGGTGATACCCCATCCCCCACACAATTGCACCCCCACCACCAGCCTGAACCGGTGATACCCCATCCCCCACACCATTACACCCCCACCACCAGCCTGAACCGGTGATACAAGGCAGGATGGATCCATGCGCCAAATTCTGACCCCACCATCTGAATGTCGCAGCTGAAATCCAGACTCATCAGACCAGGCAACGTTTTTCCAAATCTTCTATTGTCCAATTTTGGTGATCGGTGCCAATTGTAGCCTCAGTTTCCTGTTCTTAGCTGCCAGGAGTGGCACCCGGTGTGGTCTTCTGCTGCTGTAGCCCATCCGCTTCAAGGTTCGATGTGTTGTGTGTTCAGAGATGGTATTCTGCATTCCTTGGGTGTAACGAGTGGTTATTTGAGTTAGTGTTGCCTTTCTATTATCTCAAACCAGTCTGCCCATTCTCCTCTGACCCTCAACACGGCATTTTCCTCCACACAACTGCTGCTCACTGGATATTTTCTCTTTTTCCCACCATTCTCTGTAAACCCCCGAGAGATGGTTGTGTGTGAATATCCCAGAAATACTCAGACCAGCCCGTCTGCCACCAACAACCATGCCACGTTCAAAGTCACTTCAATCCCCTTTCTTCCCCCCATTCTGATGCTCGGTTTGAACTTCAGCAAGTCGTCTTCACCACGTCTAGATGCCTAAATGTGTTGAGTTGCTGCCATGTGATTGGCTGATTAGCAATTTGTGTTACCAAGCAATTCGCAATTGAACAGGTGTAGCTAATAAAGTGGCTGCTGAGTGTACAGTGGGGGGGGGGGGGATTGATTTGCCCCCCTAACATAGAAATGAAGGGTCTATAATTTTTATCATAGGTGTATTTTATATAATAGAGACAGAATATCAACCAAAAATCCAGAAAAAACACACAATACAAATGTTATAAATGGAGTTGAAGTAAAAAAGTAGAGCTGCACCATTCTGAAGAAATATGTAATATTTGGGGATTCTAAGTAATTTTTCTAGCAAAAAAAAATAATGATTTTAACTTGAAACCAACTAATGTAGCAAAAAGGTTTAGTGTATTACCACTTGCCGACGGCTGGACGTCCCGTTCTTTGTGGAGGTATATCTGAATGATGCCTGAAGCTACGAACTAAATCGCCTCGAGGCGCTGGGAAGCGGAGATCGTTTTTTAAAATGTTTTTTTTGTTTTTTATTTTAGGCTTCCCAGCCTAGAGGTGAGATTAGGGGGTCTTATTGACCCCCCCCCAGATCTCGCTGTAAAGAGGACCGATCGTGTCGTATCCCTATTACAAGGGATCTTTACATTCCTTGTAATAGGAATAAAAGTGATCAAAACATTTTTTTTTTAAAGTGTCAAATTCGAAAATTTTAAGTAAAATTAACAATAATAAAAAAAAAAAAAAAATTTAAAGCGCCCCTGTCCCGGTGAGCTCGCATGCAGAAGCGAACGCATAAGTCCCGCCCACATATGAAAACGGTGTTGAAACCACACCAGTGAGGTATTGCCGCGAACGCTAGAGTGAGAGCAATAATTCTAGCCCTAGACCTCCTCTGTAACTCAAATTCTGTAACCAGTAAAAATGTTTAAAGCATCGCCTATGGGGAAGTAGCGAAGTTTGGCGCCATTTCACGAGCGCGTGCAATTTTGAAGGGTGACATGTTAGGTATCTATTTACTTGGCGCACCTTCATCTTTCCCATTATGCAAAAAAATTGGGCTAACTTTTTTTTTTTTAAGCATGAAACCGTTTTTTTTTTCCCAAAAAAAAAACGCGCTTTGAAAAATTGCTGCGCAAATACCGTGCGAGATAAAAAGTTGCAATAACTGCCATTTATTCTCTAGGGTCTCTGCTAAAAAAAAACATATATAATGTTTGGGGTTCTAATAGGGCTGGGAGATTTTCTAAAAAAAAAATCTGCGATTTTCTTAAAAAAAAAACTCAATTCACAATTCAATCGATTTTTTTTTTTTTGGACACGTCGCTGGTCCTGAGGAGCTGCGGGCGGGAGTTTTTAGGTGAGGCCGGGGCTTCGGTCTAATCCGCGGCGTCCGGCCTCGTGGACTAGGCCAAAGCCGCGGCCTCGCCTAAAAACTCCCGCCCGCAGCTCCTCAGGACCGGCGCAGTGGAAAAAAAAAAACAAAATCTAAAAAAATCGATTTGCTTTAAATTTTGAATCAATTTGACCTCTGAACTCGATTCAAGATTTCAATCGATTTTTTTCCCCAGCCCTAGGTTTTATGTAATTTTCTAGCAAAAAAAATTATGATTTTTACATGTAGGAGAGAAATGTCAGAATTGGCCTGGTAGGGAAGTGTCTAAGTGGTTAAACTTCCCTCATTTACACACCAAAGTTCATTCCTTTTATCTAAAGGACAAATTGTTACAATGTTTATACTTAGTTCTGTGGCTGAAGATGTTGTGATACTTGGCAGACTGCCCGTTGTTTTTTTTTTTTTGTTTTTTTTTGATGGCTTCAGCAGAGCAGAGAATTCTCTGCATAGAAAAAACTCAGGAAAATACTTTGTCAAGATCACAAGCGGGAAAAAAAATTGCGATAACGATTCTTAATCGGGCACCTCTAGGAAGTAGCTTGGTGAGAAGGAGACAACTGTTGGAGCGATTATTCGCAAATGAAAGAAATACAAGATAACCAACAATCGCCCTCGGTCTGGAGCTCCGTGCAAGGTTTCGCCTCATGGGGTGAGGATGGTCATGAGAAAAGTGAGGGATCCGCCCAGAACTACACGGGAGGAGCTTGTGAATGATCTGCAGGCAGTTGGGACCAAAGTCACCAAACAAACCATTGGTGGTAACACAATATGTCACCATAGATTGAAATCCTGCAGCACCCACAAGGTCCCCCTCCTCAAGAAGGCACATGTACAGTCAGGCCAACGAACATCTAAATGATTCAGAGAAGGATTGGGGGGAGAAAGTGCTGTGGTCAGATGAGACCAAAACTGAGCACTTTGGCATTAACTCGACTCGCCGTGTTTGCAGGAACAAAAATACTGACTATGACCCTAAGAACACCATCCCTACAGTCACACACCATCCCTACAGTCACACACGGAGGTGAAAACATGATGCTTTGGGGCTGTTTCTCTGCTAAAGGTCCAGGCTGACTTTGCCGCATTGAGGGGCCAATGGACGAGGCCATGTATTGTAATATCTTGGATGAGAACCTTCTTCCCTCAGCCAGAACACTGGAGATGGGTCGTGGATGGGTCTTCCAGCATGACAATGACCCAAAACACACCGCCAAGGCAAGAAAAGAGTGGCTCAAGAAGAAGCACCTTAAGGTCATGGAGTGGCCTAGCCAATCTCCAGACCTTAATTCTATAGAAAATTTATGGAGGGAGTTGAAACTTCGAGTTGCCAAGCGACAGCCAAGAAACCTTTAGGATTTAGAGAAGATCTGTAAAGAAGAGTGGACCAAAATCCCTCCTGAGATGTGTGCAAACCTGACCACCAACTACAAGAAACGTCTGACCTCTGTGATCACCAACAAGGGTTTCTCCACCAACTACTAAGTCATGTTTTTCTTGGGGATCAAATACTTATTTTAGACACCGAACTGCAACTCAATTGATAACATTTGTATCATATTTTTGTTCTGGATTTTTGGTTGATATTCTGTCTCTATCATTTAAAATACCCTTATGATAAAAATGATGGACCCTTCATTTCTTTGTAAGTGGGCATAGTTACATAGTTACATAGTTACATAGTAGGTGAGGTCAAAAAAAGACACAAGTCCATCAAGTCCAACCTATGTGTGTGATTATATGTCAGTATTACATTGTATATCCCTGTATGTTGCGGTCATTCAGGTGCTTATCTTGAAACTATCGATGCCCCCCGCTGAGACCACCGCCTGTGGAAGGGAATTCCACATCCTTAAACTGTAACATCCTTACACAATGTGCAGGGGATCAAATAATTATTTTCCTACTGCATTTGGATAAGGACAGTCGGGGCTTTTACATTGTTTCTTTTTTTTTATTTGCAATTTACTGTTTTGTTTGGCAAAGGACGGAGTACCCCTATAACCCAGGAGATCAGAGTCTTCATTCTGGGGAGATGTCTGGGAGCAGAACATTCTTTTAATGTGTAACATTGTTAGAGTTTGTTAGAGCGCGGTCATGTGACCTTCTCTCCCCCTTTTTAGGTCTTTGATCCCATTGTGGAGCTGGCAGGTGACGGTGGTCAGAGCTCCTCCTCTGGGGTGGTCACTGGATGTCATGTTCTCTGTCATGGTGTCTTCAGATTCCGGACATTCGCAGGACAAGTCCCCCCCCCCCCCCGTGTGATCTCATCAATCAGTAACCAGCAATCCCAGAGGACACTCAGTGCTGCTTACATCAGCACTATTAGATCTGTCCCTGGACTACAAGTCCTCCAGCAGGTCCCGGGCCTGAGTCATGCTGAGACTTGTAGTTCCTCAACATTCAGGGAGGGGGGGGGGGGGGACATATTGTCTTGGTACAGGAAATATAAAAGGTCAGATGACACCAGATAAGGAGCGTGAGTGGAAGGAGTTATAAAAAGGCCGTGTCCATTCTTGCTGGGGCTGATTAGAGGAGGAACACCGGAGGATGGAGAAGACCACCACTGCAGCTAGTATAAGTACATGAACCCCCTATGGAGGAAAGACGTGTCAGGGGAGAGATGGAGAAACGCACGACTCAGTGTGTGGTATGGCTTGGTGCAGCAGGCGGGTCAGTGAGCGGGGTGTATTGCTATGGTCAATCCAGAATTATTATATCAAATTAGTGCGGTGGTCAGTCAGGAATTGATCTACAGTGAGGGGGAAAAAGTATTTGACCCCCTGCTGATTTTGTATATTTGCACACTGACAAAGAAACGATCAGTCTATAATTTTAATGGTCGGTTTATTATAACAGTGAGAGACAGAATAACAACAAATATATGCAGAAAAACAAATTTTCAAAAAAGTTATGAATTGATTTGCATTTTAATGAGTGAAATAAGTATTTGAACCCTTTACAAAACATGACTTAGTAGTTGGTGGAGAAACCCTTGTTGGCGATCACAGAGGTCAGACGTTTCTTGGAGTTGGCCTCCAGGTTTGCACATCTCAGGGGGGATTTTGTCCTCTTTGCAGATCCTCTCCAAGTCATTAAGGTTTCCAGGCTGACGTTTGGTAACTCGAACCTTCATCTCCCTCCACATATTTTCTATGGGATTAAGGTCTGGAGACTGGCTAGGCCACTCCAGGAGCTTAATGTGCTTCTTCTTGGGCCACTCCTTTGTTGCCTTGGCTGGTGTGTTTTGGGTCATTGTCATGCTGGAATACCCATCCATGACCCATCTTCAATGCCCTGGCTGAGGGAAGGAGGTTCTCACCCAGGATTTGATGGTACACGGCCCCGTCCATCGTCCCTTTCATGCGGTGAAGTTGTCCTGTCCCCTTAGAAGAAGAACATTCCCAAAGCATAATGTTTCCACCTCCATGTATGACGGTGGGGGATGGTGTTCTTGGGGTCATAGGAAGCATTCCTCCTCCACCAAACACGAAGAGTTGAGTTGATGCCAAAGAGCTCGATTTTGTGTGTTGACCACTTTCCCCCAGTTCTCCTCGAAATCATTCAGATGTTCATTAGCAAACTTCAGACGGACCTGTACATGTGATTTCCTGAGCAGGGGGACCTTGCGGGCGTTGCAGGATTTCATTCCTTCACAGTGTAGTGTGTTACCGATTGTTTTCTTGGTGACTATGGTCCCAGCTGAGATCATTGACAAGATTCTCCTGTGTAGTTCTGGGCTGATTCCTCACCGTTCTCATGATCATTGAAACTCCACGAGGTGAGATCTCACATGGAGCCCCAGACTGAGGGAGATCGACAGTTATTTTATGTTTCTTCTATTTGTGAATAATCACACCAACAGTTGTCACCCTCTCACCAAGCTGCTTGCCGATGGTCTTGTAGCCCATTCCAGCCTTGTGTAGATCTACAATCTTGTCCCTGACATCCTTGGACAGCTCTTTGGTCTTGGCCATGGTGGAGAGATTGGAATCTGATTGGTTGCTTCTGTGGACAGGTGTCTGTTATACAGGTAACAAGCTGAGATTAGGAGCACTCCCTTTAAGAGAGTTACCTGTATAGAAGACACCTGGGAGCCAGAAATCTTGCTGATTGATAGGGAATCAAATACTTATTTCACTCATTAAAATGCAAATCAATTTATAACTTTTGTGAAATGCGTTTTTCTGGATATTTTTGTTGGTATTCCGTCTCTCGCTGTTAAAATAAAGCGACCATTAAAATTACAGACTGATCATTTCTTTGTTGGTGGGGCAAATGTACAAAATCAGCAGGGGGTCAAATACTTTTTTCCCCTCACTGTGTTGGGTTAATGCGGAGGGCAGTCAGGAATTGATCTATCAGGTTAGTGTGGTGGGCAGTCAGGAATTTCACCCCCCCCCATTTAGTATGTAATGTTTGTCCCGCCTCCATTACCCAGCGAGGGCCATGATTGGTAGACTCAGCTCTCATCCTGACTCTCTATTGGCAGGCCGGTATCGTTGGACTGATTGAACCAATAAACTCTCGTATTACGGAGCCGCGGTACTTCCTGAACACACCACAGCAAGGTGAGTGGGTGGGGGGAGGGGAGGCTTTATCCCCTATTGATTATTGATCAATATTGATGTGATTTCAGCGGCTGCGATCCTACAGAAAGTGGGGAGAGAAAATCTGAAAATGCAGATGGTGAGTATTACATTGTGTATGGGGGGGTCACTGGATATCTGACATCGCTGATATGGGGATGGGGTATGACATCACTATTTGTGATATGGGGGTGGGGTATGACATCACTGATCTATCATATGGGGGTGGGGTATGACATCACTGATTTGTGATATGGAGGTGGGGTATGATATCACTGATATGGGGGTGGGGTATGATATCACTAAGTTGGGATATGGAGAATGCGTATGACATCACTGATATATGATATGGGGGTGGGGTATGACATCGCTGATATGAGGGTGGGGTATGACATCACTAATTTGTGATATGGAGAAGGTGTATGACATCACTGATATATGATATGGAGGTGGGGTATGACATCGCTGATATGGGGGTGGGGTATGACATCACTGATGTGGGGGTGGGGTATGACATCACTAATTTGTGATATGGAGAAGGCGTATGACATCACTGATATATGATATGGAGGTGGGGTATGACATCACTGATATATGATATGGAGGTGGGGTATGACATCACTGATCTGTGATATGGAGGTGGGGGTATGACATCACTGATATGATATGGGGTATGACATCACGGATCTGTGATATGGGGGTGGGGTATGACATCACTGATATATGATATGGGGGTGGGGTATGACATCACTGATATATGATATGGGGGTGGGGTATGACATCACTGATATATGATATGGGGGTGGGGTATGACATTGTGGATCTGTGATATGGGGGTGGGGTATGACATCACGGATCTGTGATATGGAGGTGGGGTATGACATCACTGATATATAATATGGGGGTGGGGGTATGACATTACGGATCTGTGATATGGAGGTGGGGTATGACATCACACTGTCAGTATTCGGTGGCTGACGTCTTCTCTGTGTCTGTGGTAGGACCTCTTCCACTGGCAGATCATGGATGGAAATCTGACTGAGAACATCCGGAGATATTTCCCTTTGATCGGTGAGTCTCTGAGGTTCCCCCAGACTGTGATCCTTCCAGAATAAACCCCGATGCCTCCATTGTGGGTGGAGAAGTTTGGGATGGAGGGTGTGGTTTGGTTGGGTGGAGAGGACATGACATCATGTAGAGATATTGAGGTAGTATTAGCTGAAAATCTGGCCTCCTGGCATAGGAGATGAAAGTCCCCCCCCCCCGTCAGCCCCGATGAAGAGCTTTTCTGATGCCTGATGTGTGTTGGAAGATGTTTCCGTTTTTAATGGAACAGACTGTGATCTCTGCTACATGACTGTACATTGGATTGGTCACTTCCAACTCCCATCCTCCATCTACTGTAACTTTGGTTTGGGAACAACCTCAGCTATCCCTCCCCAGACCCCCCACTTCCCCCACTTCTAATGAATTCTCTGCAGATCAGCTTCTGACTACACTGGGAGCATGCTTGTTCCAGATCAGCCACTGAGAGAACACCAAATGCAGCCAGACAACTTTGTATTTTCAGAAAGGAAGTCAGCTGTGAGGACTGGGGTCTGTGCCATAGGGGGGGGGGGGGGTCTGTGCCATGGGGGGGGGGGGGGTCCTGTGCCATGGGGGGGGGGTCTGTGCCATGGGGGGGGGGTTGAGGTGTTCTCTTGCACTGTATATAGAAGGTTTGGTGGTAATGCTGCTGGGAACTTATTCCCATTTTTCCATGATAATAGGAGGACACATTATATTCATGGAGGAGACTCTCCTGATACGCTGACCTCTGCTCACTTCTTTCTATACACCGCCATGTTTTTGCTCCTCGGTGTTTTTGCTCCTCGGTGTTTTTGCTCCTCGGTTGATGCCTTTTTACATACAGCTATCCATGAGCTTCCACCACAGATTCCTCCTCTGTTTTCATTGTTCAACCGTAGAAAATCCTTATAGAATGTAAAAAAAATCAAATAATCAATAAAAAGGATCAGCAATGATGGAAGCCTTTGTTTCTCTCCCTGTACCTTTGTGTTGGGTGGTGTCCTGTATTGTTACAACGCATCACATTGTTTACCCTTTTTTTTTTTTTTTTTTTTAATTCTTAACCCTTTCATGACCAAGGTCAGAACAAACCTTAAAATGGGGAGGTCCAACTTGTATTAAAAAAAAAAAAAAAATTTAAAGTCAGCAGTTACAAATACTGAAGCTGCTGACTTTTAATATAAGGACACTCACCTGTTCTGGGATCCCATGATGTCGGCAACCCTAGCCGATCCGTCCATCCATCCTTACTAAGGGCAACATTAAGTGAAGCCTTGCGTCTTCCCAGCCTGTTTCCTACTGCGCCTGCGCTTTCTGAATGGTCCCGCCCTCTTCTGAGACCCGTGTGTGTCTCCCAGAAGGAGGCGGGGGGCGGGGGGCGGGGGGGGGGGGGGGGTAGAGAGACAAAAATGACCTTACAAAGAAGTGGGAGCAGGTACCTGTTTTTTGACAGGGATCTGCTTCCCCCACCCCCACCAGGTGCCAAATGGGGTACCATGGGGGGGGGGGGGAATGAGATAAGCGGAGCTTCCAATTTTGGGTTGGAACTCAGCTTTAAAATGATATTAAACCTTTTTGTTTTCTTAAAATAACGAACATGTTACACTTACCTGCTCTGTGTAATGCTTTTGCACAGAGCAGCCCTGATCCTCTTCTTCTCGGGTCCCTTGCCGGTGCTCCAGGCCCCTCCTCTAAGGTGGGTGCCCCTCCCCCCCCCCCCAGGGAAAGCCGCTTTCCTAGAGGGCACCCGTACACGTTTGCTCCTGAGCTCCGCTGCTGCTGCGCTTATTGACACAGACAATGGCTCCTGCTGCAATTGATCTGCCCAATGAGGAGCGAGAGAGGGACGGGAGCCGCTGCAGATCGGATTGGGCTCTGATAAGGAAAAGGGTGGGGGTTGGGCGGCTGCAGAACAGGTGGTTTTCCACCTTCATGCATAGAATGTACCTTAATGCTTTACAAGCAAACCCAAATTTTGCAACTTTGACAAGTGTTAGTAAAACTGTACCCATCATCCCAACTGCTTTGTGCAGCCAGGTGGATTATACCGCGTTACCAGGACAGATTGGACTTGCATTTGGTGGTAAATGGTAATAAAAACTGGCCTAAAATTGTAAAAGAATAAAGAAAAAACGCTGTATATGTTTATTGCTACCACCAAAAAAAAAACAATAAAACAAAATTCTCCTACTCCTGACAATCACCGCTACACCACGTATGAGTGCGATTTGTTTTTTGTACTTGTAGTAAGGCCAAGAAATAATCGTACCATTTCTTTTTTTTTGTCCTTCTTCAATACTGGTGCCAAGTATAAAACCCTTTTTTTTCCCTAAATATCGCACTGCCGCGACTTGGGATCCGACTTGTGAGACCCCCAAGTTTCATGACATCTGAAATCCCATGTTAGTCTATGAGAGCCGCCTCCTTATTAGCACTACTGAAGCCTCTCCGACTTCAGAAAAGGTTCCTGTGCTACTTCAAGGCGACTTCTACCCGATTTGTGCCCATAGACTTTAATGGAGGTCGCCTCCGAGTCAAATCCTCATCTACAATGATATGATTTGGATCCGACGTTACAAGAAGATCACCCGGAGGATTCCCTGAAAGTCGCTTCTAAAGTACAGTAAAACCTTGGATTGAGAGCGTTTTGCAAGACAAGCAACATTTTAAAATAAATTTTGACTTGATCTACAAGCGATGTCTTGATATACAAGTAGCGTCACAACTGAGTATAAAAGAGAAGTGAGGGCGCCTCTAAGTCTAGCAATATGGTTACATTTAATGAAGGTACAACATTTATCAACTCACATGGTTGATGATTAAAACATCTAAGTATACAGGCATCCGGGGTAAATCTGTTCACATAGACCAGAGATATGCAATTAGCGGACCTCCAGCTGTTGCAAAACTACAACTCCCATCATCCCTCTGCCTCTGGGTGTCATACTTGTGGCTGTCAGAGTCTTGCTATGCCTCATGGGACTTGTAGTTCTGCAACAGCTGGAGGTCCGCTAATTGCATATCCCTGACAGAGACCGTCCTTCTCACCGCCATCAATGTCATCCCATCCACGCTGCGCTCCATGAGCGGTTCAAGCCTCGCTTTCAGATCGCTCTACTGCAGGGTCGTCTTCCCGGTCACAATTGCAGACTGACAGCGGTGAGAGGCAGCGGTGCGGGGGATGGTCTACGTGGACAGCTTTACCCCGGATCCCTGCATACTTAGATGATACTTAGATACTCTTTTAATCATCATCCATGTGAGTTGATAAATGTTGTACCTTCATTAAATGTAACCATATTACTACACTTAGAGGCGCCTCTCTTCTCTTTTATACTCTGGAGCTCCTGCCTGATTTTGCTTCTAATCCCCTTGTGGAGGCTTCCATTTGTAGATGGACATTTTATGGTTACACAACCACATCACATTGCTAGAATCTTTTTATATGGACTATAAACTGAAGGACTTCTGAATAAATGGTTGTGGAACGAATCATCTGAGTTTCCATTATTTCTTATGGGGAAATTCGCTTTGATATACAAGTGATTTGGATTACAAGCATGTTTCTGGAACAAATTATTCTCGCAATCCAAGGTGTTACTGTAGTACTAAAGTCGCACCGCAGGTCGCAGTAGTGTGAACCAAGTATAACAACTGCCACCACTAACACTAAACTAGGTCCAACCCTGAATTAGTTAATTTTCATTTATTTATTTTGACTTTAACAGGTTTTTCTTTTTTTTTTTACTGACTTCTCCTCTGGCATGAAGAAAAAATTGTCAATTAGTCGCAGCGACTTGGTACCTGTTGTTATAGGAATTTTTTTTTTAATTTTCTTTCTATATGTTAGTGGTTTTTTTTCTTTCTATATGTTAGTTTTTTTTTGTTTTATTTTTTTTCAATATGTTAGTGTTTTTTTTAAATTTTCTTTCTATATGTTAATGTTTTTTTTTCTTTCTATATGTTAGTGTTTTTTTAAATTTTCTTTCTATATGTTAATGTTTTTTTTTTTCTTTCTATATGTTAGTGTTTTTTTTTTAATTTTCTTTCTATATGTTAATGTATTTTGTATTTTGTTTTTTGTTTTATTTTCTTTCTATATGTTAATGTTTTTTTTTTGTTTTTTTTTTTTTCTATATGTTAGTTTTTTTTGTTTTATTTTTTTTCAATATGTTAGTGTTTTTTTAAAATTTTCTTTCTATATGTTAATGTTTTTTTTTTTTCTTTCTATATGTTAGTGTTTTATTTTAAATTTTCTTTCTATATGTTAATGTATTTTGTATTTTGTTTTTTGTTTTATTTTCTTTCTATATGTTAATGTTTTTTTTTTTTTGTTTTTTTTTCTTTCTATATGTTAATGTATTTTGTTTTATTTTCTTTCTATATGTTAGTGTTTTTTTTTTGTTTTTTTTTTTTTCTATATGTTAGTTTTTTTTGTTTTATTTTTTTTCAATATGTTAGTGTTTTTTTAAAATTTTCTTTCTATATGTTAATGTTTTTTTTTTTTCTTTCTATATGTTAGTGTTTTTTTTTTAATTTTCTTTCTATATGTTAATGTATTTTGTATTTTGTTTTTTGTTTTATTTTCTTTCTATATGTTAATGTTTTTTTTTTTTTGTTTTTTTTTCTTTCTATATGTTAATGTATTTTGTTTTATTTTCTTTCTATATGTTAGTGTTTTTTAAAATTTTCTTTCTATATGTTAATGTATTTTGTTTTATTTTCTTTCTATATGTTAGTGTATTTTTGTGTATATTTTTTTATGTTATAAATTGTGAGGCGTTTCTTTTACAAAGTAATTTCATTGTAACTTGTTTGCAATGACAATAAAGCATTTGTCTTATTTATCTTCTCCTATAAATATTAATGGCACTCCCACACATCTGTAAATGCAGCGAGTACCAAACCTCACGGGGCCGTGTGTTTTGTTTTTTTTTGGAAAAGAGTCTGATACTTCTCTCCCATGTTCCTTGTGCCTAGAGCAGCCCTTTGAAATGGAGAGGCCGCTGTACATACGCAGCATTGAAATGCACCTGTGATGGTCACACCTATAGGTGGCATCCAAGCCTTAAAGTGTAAATCCACTTTTTCACAAATGGTACATCCTTTCCAATCCTCCCAGCTCCTCCCCCCCCCCTCTCTCGGTCTGTGTTGCACTCTGTGGGCCTTTGGTGTTTGCGGCCGTCGGGTCTCAGCAGTCAGTGGTGGAAATGTTGGTTTGTAAAGAGGTCTTTATTAAATTTGTAGGTTCACCTAACAAGCTCCCCCCTCCCCCCATTACACTTCCCTCTGTGGAGGATTACCTCCCACCGCCCCCACACAGCCGTCCAGGGATTTTGAAGCCAAGGTCTTCTTCTTCTTGTTTTCTTAAGGTGGAGCTCCACCCAAAAATGGAACTTCCGCTTAAAGTGCTGGTGACCCCCTGAGATGCCAACATTTGGCACAAATAGAGGTTTTTTTTTTTTTTTTTTTTGGTGGTATTTGATCACCACTGGGGTTTTTATTATATAAATGAAAAAAGACTGTAAATTTTGAAAAAAAAAAATACATTTTTTTTACTTTCTGCTATATCAATAAAACATTTAAAAAAAATTACATTTCTTCATAAATTTAGGTCACAATGTATGTAAAAAAACAAAAAAAAAACGTAATAAGTGTTTATTGATTGGTTTGCTTGAAAGTTCTAGCATCTACAAACTATGGGATATTTACTGGATTTTTATTTTTCTACTAATGGCGGCAATTAGCGACTTATAGCAGGACTGTGATAGCGCAGCTGGTAATCTGACACTAACTGACAGTGGGCGGGAACTGGCTAACTAATAACACTGACATCACCAGTGACACTATTACACTAAGACCAGGCTATTTTTTTTTTCCGCGATACGGCACTGTGTTACTTTAACTGACAATTGCGCGGTCGTGTGACGCTGTGTTCAAATAACATTGATGTCCTTTTTTCCCCCCACAAAGAGAGCTTTCTTTTGGTGGTATTTGATTATCTCTGCGGTTTTTATTTTTTGTGCTATAAACAAACAAAAAAAAGAGCGACAATTTTGAAAAAAATAAAAATTATTTTTTTACTTTCTGCTATAAAACATCCAATAAAAAAAAATGTAACAAAAAAAAAAAAAATATCAAATTTCTTTATCAATTTAGGCTGATATGTATTCTGCTACGTTTTTGGTAAAAATAAGTGTATATTGATTGGTACGCTATCAATATATATCAAATTGATTTATTTCTTTCTTTACTAGTAATGGCGGCAATCAGCGACTTATAGCGGGACAACATTGTGGTGGACAGATCAGACACTTTTTGGGGACCAGTGACACTATTACAGTGATCAGTGCTAATACCATGCACTGTCACTGTACTAATGACACTGGCTGGGAAGGGGTTAACACCTTGGGCACGCAAAGGGTTAACTGTGTGCCTAACAAGTGTAAAGTGTTTACTGTGAGGTGCTTTTACTAATGGAAGTCAGTTGTTATTCCCTGCTTTGCAGGGAAACAAAAACCGGCACATCGCCGCTGTCAGTAAAGGGCTCTGTGTTGTTTACCTGCATAAATCATTGGCTGGGGACATATATACACACACACATATACATACAGTATCTCACAAAAGTAAGTACACCCCTGACATTTTTGTAAATCTTTTCTTCTATCTTTTCATGTGACAACACTGAAGAAATGACACTTTTCTACAATGTAAAGTAGTGAGTGTACAGCTTGTATAACAGTGTAAATTTGCTGTCCACTCAAAATAACTCAACACACAGCCATTAATGTCTAAACCGCTGGCAACAAAAGTAGCAAAGTGTCATTTCTTCAGTGTTGTCACATGAAAAGATAGAAGAAAAGATTTGCAAAAATGTGAGGGGTGTACTTACTTTTGTGAGATGCTGTATATTTAATTTATATATATATATATATATATATATATACACACACACACACACACACGACTTCGCAGCCTTCCCACACTGTAGCAGTAAAACTACAGCTCGCAGTCGGCAACTGGTTACAAACCGATACTTCTACCACCGGACTGCTGAGACCTTCGGGCCGCACTTCAGGGTCACAATGGGTTTACACTTGGGCCTTAAGTTGGACACTAGGGTGCTGTCGAAAAATTTGTTCGTCATGTTTTTTTTTTTTTTTTTTATTTAGTTTTTCGGGTCATTCGTTATGATTGCAAATCGTAAACTCAAAAATTCGTAAAATTGAGAATCTGAAAATAAAAAAAATTCGAAAAATTTGAAAGAGTAACTAACTAATATAATAATAACTAATTATTAGGTTGTAGGTATTAGAATTTATTTTCAAATTTGGCTCTTAGTGAACGTAACAAACACGATATTTATCCAAAGTTCCGAATGATCCAAAATAACGAATGCGGCAGCTAAACAACGGGAACGGAACAAATTAATAATAAAAAAAAACTTTTTTTTATTATTATTTATTATTATGAATTAATTCCATTCCATTCGTTTAGATGTGGCATTCGTTATTTTGGATAAATTCGTATCCGTTACGTTCACTAACAGCCAAATTAACAGACAAAGGAAATTCCAATACCTATCATTTAATAGTTAAGTTATTATTAGTTAGTTATTATTTCAGGATTTTCGGGTTTTTGAATTTACGAATACTCGGAAAAAAAATTGTTAAACAGGTTTTTGTTAATTCGGATATTTCCAAATTTGTCAAAATTCATTACAAAAACTAATTCGGAACAAAACGAATTGCACGTCTACTGATCAATTCATGGTCACTGCAACTAAATCAGCTCGGTACAAATGACAACTTTGATGATTTATATTTATCACACAAAGAGCCGCTTATCCTGTAAAGTGGATCTGTCATTAAGTGGCGCATAGTAAAGTGCGCCATTCTCGGTGGCGTCGATTCGTACCCGCCGTCTTCGTAGTACCCGCCGTCTTCGTAGTACCCGCCGTCTTCGTAGTACCCGCCGTACTCGTAGTACCCGCCGTACTCGTAGTACCCGCTGTTTCATACTCACCGATGTTTCTAGAAGAGCCTGGAGCTCTTGGTACTCAAGTGGCGTCCTTCACCGAGTACTCCGAATCCTCCCCTCCCCCCCCTCATCCTGGAGATGGCTGCGATTAGCCCGCCGCTATGATTTACATCTTCATCGGCAAAACAGACACTTCCCTTTTGTGCGGCTGCCAGCGGCGTCCCGGACCCGTCTGGCAGAAATCATGCTGTCGTAATTATACGTTCCGGGCGAGATAATGGCGGTGAAGAGTCGGCGGATAGAAGGCTGGTGTCACTTGCCGGGAAAATGCGCTTATTTACTAGTGCCAATCGGCAAATTAGAAATTGTTCTGATCTACTTCCTCTGCCGTTTACTTTCCTATTGATTGAGGTCTTCGCCTCGCCGTGTCTATTAAGCTGATTTCTCCAGGAAAGGGTGCGGTGGGGCGGCGGGGGGTGGGGGAGGGGACCGCCACTAATAACGCTTTGTATGGTTCTCTATGTGCAGGTCACGTCCAAATCGCACAGGTCCCTCACCGCCACGAGCCGGACAGTCCCGGAGAGCTGAATTTCCCGTATCTCTTTGACCTTCTCGAGGAGCTGGGCTACCAGGGATATGTCGGGTGCGAATACAAACCTCGTGGTGAGTGGCCAGGATGAGGGGGACCCCCGGGAAACCCTCAACCGGTTTGTTATTCACTTATGTTACATTGTTATAAACATGGATACTGGGGGGGGGATTTACTAAGCCCTCGTTCACATTGAATGCAGCTTTGAAATCATGCAACTTCACCTGAAATCGCACGATCAGTGAGACTTCAGGTGCGAATTGAAAGACGTCTGTGCGGCTTCATGCATAGAGGTCTATACAAGTCGCACCCGAAATCGCCAAAAGTAGTGCAGGAAGTACTTTTTCAGATCGTGGCTCCCAAACAAAACTGACCTTCTTTTTTTTTCCCCACAAAGAGATTTCTTTTGCTGGTATTTGATCACCTCTGCGGTTTTTATTTATTTATAAACAAATAATAGCGACAATTTTGAAAAAAAAACGCATTATTTTTTAACTTTTTGCCAAAATATATATCCCTAAAAAATATATAAAATATTTTTTTTTCCTCAGTTTAGGCCGATACGTATTCTTCTACATATCTTTGGTAAAATAAAAAAATCGCAATAAGCGTTTATTGATTGGTTTGCGCAAAAGTTATAGCGTCTACAAAATAGGGGATAGTTTTATGGCATTTTTATTGCTAATTTTTTTTTTTTTACTAGTAATGGCGGCGATCTGCGATTTTTATCGTGACTGCGACGATTATTGCGGACACATCGGACAATTTTGACACATTTTTTGGGACCATTGTCATTAATACAGCGATCAGTGCTAAAAAAGTTGCATTGATTACTGTAAAAATGTGACTGGCAGTGAAGGGGGTTAACCACTAGGTGGCGCTGTAGGGGGTTAAGTGTGTCCTAGGGAGTGATTCTAACTATGGGGGGGGAGGGGCTATGTGTGACACGTCACTGATCAGCGCTCCCGATTACATGGAGCAGAGATCAGTGTCATTAAGTAGAATGGGGAGATGCTTGTTCTTCCTCACCGTGAGGCGATCGCGGTATCCCCGCAGACATCGGGTCCGTGGGACCCGCGGTCACGAAGTTCCCAGCGGGCACACGCCTGCGAGCCGCCTCTTAAAGGGCAATGTACAGGTACGTTAATCTGCCTGTACGAGCCCTTCTGCCACAGTATATCTGCGTGAGCCGGTCGGGAAGCGGTTCAAATTTTTTTTTTTTTTTTTTAATAAATATTTCATTTTATTGTTTTATTTTTACACTGTCTCTTTATGTTTTTTGATCAATTTTATTCCTATCACAGGAAATGTAAACATCCCTTGTGATAAAATATGGAGACATTTTATGGCGACTTCTGGGACCTATAAGACCTCAAAGCTCTCCTCTACCCTGGAAAGCATAAAATAAAAAAAAACATTGATCCCAAGCTTCCCAAAATAAAAAAAATAAATAAAAAGAAAGTGTTTACATCTGCCTAACCGGAAGTGACTTCATAACGTCGGCTTCCGGCCTCCTAGAGCTGGGATCTCCATAAAGAGAACCTGCCATCCTTATTTCTTTTACATTCATTTTACTTTTCATTTTTACACTGTCCCTTTTTTAATTTTTATTTTTAATCACTTTTATTCCTATTACAAGGAATGTAAACTTCCTGTTTACATTCCTTGTAATAGGAATAAAAGTGATTAAAAAAAATTGAAAAAAGGGACAGTGTAGAAATGAAAATAATAATAAAAAAAAAGTGAAAAAGTGTTGCCATCTTAACCGTGCTCGCGCGAAGAAGCATACGCAAGTCGCACACGCATATGTAAACAGTATTTGAACTACACATGTGAGGTATCACCGTGAACGTTAGAGCGAGAGCAATAATTCTAGCCCTAGACCTCCTCTGTAACTCTAAACATGTAACGTGTAAAGGCATTTAAAGCGTCACCTATGGAGATTTTTAAGTACCGTGTTTGTCGCCATTCCTGCGCAATTTTAAAGCGTGACATGTTAGGTATCAATTTACTCATCTATTAACATCATCTGTCACATTATACAAAACAATTGGGGTAACTATTGTGTGGTTTTTGAGTTTTTTTATTCATTAAAGTGCTGCATGAACACCGTGTGACATAAATTCCAACGATCGCCATTTTATTCCCTAGGGTCTCTGCTAAAAAAAAAATAAAAAAAGTATACTGTTTGGGGGTAATAAGTAATTTTCTAGCAAAAAAAAAAAATACCGATTTAAACTTGTAAACAAAAAGTGCCAGAAAAAGCCTGGTCTGCAGAATTGCGCACGGTCGTGGAATGGCGACAAACATGGAATGGCCCCAAAAATTGGGGTAACGATTGTGTTTTTTTTTTTTATTCATTAAAGTGTATTTTTCCCCAAAAAAAATTGCACTTGCAAAATTGCTGCACAAATACCGTGTGGCATAAAAACAATTGCAACAGTCGCCATTTTATCCCTTAGGGTCTCTGCTAAATATAAAAAATATATATATAATGTTTGGGGGGTTTGAAGTAATTTTCTAGCAAAAAATACTGATTTAAACTTGTAAACAAAAAGTGCCAGAAAAAGCCGGGTTTTCGAGTGGTTAAACAATGGAAAAGCATTTTTAATGTGAACAGCCCAGTGCAAAGTCAAAGCAATTTGCAGCATTTTGATGCAAAAAAAAAAAAAAAAAAAAGAAAAAAGCTAAACACACTTGTGTTGTTATCGGTGCATCACCCCGTTCCCCTGGCAGCGGCGGCGGTATAACAAACGGTTAACCTTTTATAAACGCTCTTGTGTCTTCCAGGGGACACCGTAGCTGGACTCGGCTGGATGCAGGAATATCATAAGAGGCGTGAAGAGCGAGCCGAGTCCAACTGAAGCCTTGGAATCCGGAGGGTGTCATTCGTCGGGTCTAATGCAGGGGGGGGGGGGTGGCAACCTGAGGGGCCGGCAACCTGAGGGGCCCTCCAGTTGTTGTAGAACTACATTTCCCATGAGGCATTGCAAGGCTGGCAGTTACTCCCAGAGGCATGATGGGATTTGTAGTTCTGCAGCAGCTGGAGGTTTCCCCAGGTTGCCTACCCCTGGGTCTAATGCAACTGCAAGACCCCAGTTTGAACTACAACTCCCAGAATCCTGCGAGGAATAAACATGGAGGGGGCCAGAGGATCTGTAGAGCAAAACACGGGAAGGGAGTATTTTTTTTTATAAAAATAGAAAAAGCAAAAATGATTTCATGGTGCTCACAGGAAGAAGTCCGGGCCAAGCTGTACTTCTTGGAGATCAAAGGCAGCACTTTTCTTTGTAATTCTAGTTGTCGATTGTAAATTGTTTTTCTCTTCTAATTATTCTTTGTTCACGGTAAATAAAATGTTACTTTGTTTCTCTATGCCTCTTACACAGGAGATTTTCCTGTGGAGGGATATGAAGGTAATGTTCAATAAATCACATTGCAAGTTCCCATGTACCTTGTCTTCACTGTCTGTTTGTGTTTGTTTGTTTGTTTGTTTGTTTGTTTGTTTGTTTGTGTGTTTGTGTGTGTGTGTGTGTGTGTGTGTGTGTGTGTGTGTGTGTGTGGCGACATTATGGTAGAGGAGCAGGGCTTTGCTTCTGTATATCAGAGTGCCCCCCCCCCCCCTTCATTGATGACTGGTCAGGTAATGATGAAGCAACAGGAGGTGCAGGAAAGAGATCCACAGAACGGAAGAAGCAGTGAGATCCTTCCATTGCAGGTCCTCAGATGCAGCTTCCTCTCCAGCAAGGAGAACAGTGAGCAGCACAGTGGTGACATCATCAAATCTAAACTAAAAACAGCAAAACTAAACTACAGGCAGTCAGAAAACACACGGCTTTGTATTATTGCATGGTCAGAGCATTTTGTGGCCATACTTCTCCTGCGGGTCACATGTGTGCACTTACTGTTGCTCTCCTGTGACCCAGAATCAGCCTTTAGGGGGCTATTGTCAGCTGACAGGGCAGAACCCAGTGGCGTTGGCAGTGGGGAGCACACTGTAGCTGAAGCCCCGAGTGGGTCCCCAAAAAGCCCCGAGCGGGCACCGTTCTATTTATAGCCCCGAGCGGGGACCGATCTTATCCCGAGTGCCGCAGAGTCCAATAGCAGGTCCCGCCTTCTGGAGCCTGCAGCGCTGATGGACGTCCCACTGGTCCAATGGTGTGACCGCGGGACGTCCATCATATGCATTGCAGGCTCCAGAAGGCGGGAATTACAATGCAGCCGCCACGTGAGATCGCCGCACGGCTCTCCTCCGGCTGCCTGCTGTGAAGATGGGTGCGCGCCGCACACCATGGCTGAGCTGCTGCAGGACACATGAAGTCTCCTGGTCAGTGTGTGTAACTACCGTCAGTGTATGTCAGGTAGGTAATTCAGCCAGGCAGCAACTAGCAAGTGAGCTTACCCCCTGCCACACAACCCCACCCCCCAGCCAAAAAACTCTGCGCCGCAGCCCCCCCGCCGGCCTTGAACTTTGGGCTGAAGCTCCTGGTCTTTTTGCCACCTAGCAACGCCCCTGGTAGAGCCGTTTCAGGTTCTGGAAGGATCCTGACAATACTGTCGGGATCCACCCAGCTGCCTGATTGACAGCTGGCTCCCTCTCTCAGCATGCGGTGGAGAGCCAGGTGCCAACTGCGTCCGCCACCTCCCCTGCTCAATACTCCATCGAAAGCGGGAGGAGCAGAACAGAGAGCTTCAGGCTCTGGAAGGATCCCGACAATATTGTCAGGATCCACTCAGCTGCCTCCACCTGTCGCTGAGGGATGAAGCCAGCTGCACCCTCCCCTTTCCCTGCTTATTGCTCCATTGAGTGTTGGAGAAGCAGAGAGCAGTGACTGACAATCACTGCTCTCTGCAGGCCATCAGCAGTCATGTGATCACTCAGTTCTCAGGTCTTAGAGCCGTGGAACATAGAGGGGTGTTTGAATGTTGATTTTATTTATTTGTTAACCCCTTAAGGACCGCCCCAGGTACATATACTGCACGTAGTGACGTCACCACGCGATCGGAGTAGGAGGATGGGCTCTGTTTGTTTGTGCCGGCCGGCATTCTTTTAAGCGATATTATCCTCTTTTAAATCTCTCTCTTTTCCTGAGCATCCAATTGAGAGTAAAGGACACTTTAGCGGGACAGAGGGAGCGATCTGCACCATCCGATTCACCGTCCTTATTGTGGTCATCTGCAAGCTAAAGGGCCAAGGCTGGGTTATAGCCATCCGCCTTTTAAGCTTTCCGTCTAGTAAGCAGAATCTACAGCTATGGTGGTCGGGCGCTCCTCGTCAGCGGGAGCCAATTAGTGGGTCCAGCGGCCGCCGGGAACCGTAGAATTGTCCCTAGAGAGGTAGAACACCGGTCTGCTTATGTACACAAGGCAGAAAGGACAATGAAGATCTCGTGTTTCTGCCAAGCAGTGTGAGATATCTATCTATCTATCTATCTATATATTATATATATAACATACGAACCACATTTTTCTACGTTATATAGCGCGCTGAGATGTGGACAGCTTTAAAGCGAAGGAGAATCCAACACTTACCGTGTGATATACCTCCCAACTAGCCACTCTCTTTTATGTTGGTCTACCATATTGTACAGACTTCTCCTGTTGTTCTTCAAGGCTCTGATGAAGAGGGACCCCCTCGAAACGCGTCAGCCACCTTTTAGCGCTTGCCCTTGCATGGGCGTGTCCAATTTCTAAAATTTTAATGTGTATTTTTTGTAACCCTGTTTTTATGAATACGTAGCTACTTTTTATATGCATTTTTGTTTCTGTATATAAATAAACTGTGTCAATTTGATCCAAGCGTCAGATAACGTGCTTTCCACCTCTTTCCTTCACAACTACAGCATCTTACGGTCTGGCGAGACCCCTCTGCCTATGATCCCAAAAAACGTATACTAGCCACAGTACCATCTAATGATAATTTGGTGGAGTCTTTGGAAGCAGGGGAATTTAGATATAAGCCTCAGAGCCAGTACCCTACTTTACTGTTGATTGACAAAGTTTGGTGTAAAGCTAAACAACATCTCAGTTACTTGCGTTTCACCTCCATTTCTCGTATCTTTAACAATAATTGTGTCGAACTTCAGAAACTGCAGGGATTAGGTAACTGGTCCATTTATGGTCTTGTCTACATCTCACAATTGTATCAAGGTCAAGTGCTGAAAGACTTTCAGACACTGAAGTAAGAATATGGCATGCCGAATAATGTGTTTTACCAATACCTACAACTTCGGCATGCCATTTCTTCACAGGCCAAAATTTCTAACTGGACATTAATGGATCCCAAGACGCTCACACAACGAACATCTTCTACATCTAGAAAGGGACAAATTCCCTCTTTATATAGCTCATTTAGGTCTGAAGTATCGCATGCCATGCCCTCTACTGATAGAACCCGATAGTCTGAAGACATAGGACATATTTCAGATGAGGAATGGTCTACTATACTTGACGATCTACCCAATGTCTCACCATCGGCAGCTCAGAAGATCACCCAGTTTTTCATCGTACCCCCCAAATGCTATATACCTGGCACAGGAGGGACTCACCTATGTCCTAGATATGAAATAGACAATGGCACTCTCATTCACATGTTGTGGAAGTGTCCAAAATTTACAAGATACTGGACAAAAGGAATTCACACTATTAATAGTATTTGGAAGCTCACCCTTCTTTTAGATCCAAAACTTTGCTTACTGGGTTGGATGGACAAAGCGCTATATACTCCCAATACATACCTAGCTATTACTAGAGTATTTATTTTATTGCTCGGAAACTTATAGCACAAAAATGGCTTTCTACAACCCCACCCTCCCATGAGGAGTGGGTCAATGCATTGAGAAGAGAGAAACTGATGTATCAACACAGGGTTATAGACCAACAAAATCCACACATATATGGGACGATTGGCTGGGTACTCCAGGCCTTGCTCCCTTTCAGCTAGTCAAAGATAGAATACTGAGTGAGGGAGTATCTTCTGGCTTGATCTAAATCACCTGCAAGTAAAGCGTTTCATATAGTTCAGGTTGCTATGAATATGTAGATTCTGCAATGTCTTAACTACTTTGAAAATAGGATTATGTATTAAAGAGGCAGTAAACCCTAATGGTGTTATATTATATCTAGGTTACATGGCATATATAACTTTGAGCACATGTATGGGCCATTCCATCTGTTCTGGTTTTATTTTTTGGATAAAAAAACTTGATAAAAAAGATCCGATTAAAAAAATAAATAAAAATAATGATAAAAAAAGCATAAATAGGGGTGGAGGAAGCATAAATTCACAGAATTAATGAATGAAGCAGGAGCATGGGGATCCTTGCACTGCAGGTCCTCAGGTACAGCTTCCCTTCCAGCAAGAACAATGAACAGCCTGTTAGTGACATCAAATCTGGTGAGACTAGTAGTCGGAGGCAGCTGTACCTTAAAGCAGGGGTGTCCAAATATTCTAAACAAAGCCAATTTACTGTCCTTCAAACTTCAGGGGGGCCAGACTGTGGCCAGTGGGAGTAGAAAATGCCCGTGTCATTGAGGTTAGACAATGTCTCGGGCTTGGTGGTCAGCGGGAATACAAGAATTACATAGCGCCTGCAGTCAGTAGGAGGAAGAATAGTGGCCCGCCGTTGGGGTCGGTGGGAGGCATAGTGGCCCGCCGTTGGGAGGCATAGTGGCCCGCCGTTGGGAGGCATAGTGGCCCGCCGTTGGGAGGCATAGTGGCCCGCCGTTGGGAGGCATAGTGGCCCGCCGTTGGGAGGCATAGTGGCCCGCCGTTGGGAGGCATAGTGGCCCGCCGTTGGGAGGCATAGTGGCCCGCCGTTGGGAGGCATAGTGGCCCGCCGTTGGGAGGCATAGTGGCCCGCCGTTGGGAGGCATAGTGGCCCGCCGTTGGGAGGCATAGTGGCCCGCCGTTGGGAGGCATAGTGGCCCGCCGTTGGGAGGCATAGTGGCCCGCCGTTGGGAGGCATAGTGGCCCGCCGTTGGGAGGCATAGTGGCCCGCCGTTGGGAGGCATAGTGGCCCGCCGTTGGGAGGCATAGTGGCCCGCCGTTGGGAGGCATAGTGGCCCGCGGGTGGGAGGCATAGTGGCCCGCGGGTGGGAGGCATAGTGGCCCGCGGGTGGGAGGCATAGTGGCCCGCGGGTGGGAGGCATAGTGGCCCGCCGTTGGGGTCGGTGGGAGGCATAGTGGCCTGCCGTTGGGGTCGGTGGGAGGCATAGTGGCCCGCCGTTGGGGTCGGTGGGAGGCATAGTGGACCGCCGTTGGGGTCGGTGGGAGGCATAGTGGACCGCCGTTGGGGTCGGTGGGAGGCATAGTGGACCGTCGTTGGTGTCGGTGGGAGGCATAGTGGACCGTCGTTGGTGTCAGTGAATTAAATAATGCAGTACTGTCAGTGTAAGGAATGGTGCCCCAAGGCCCCGATAAAGGCAAGCAAAGGGCTGTATCCAGACCACAGGCCTGTTTGGAGACCACTGTCTTAGAAGATCTCACACTGCAGAAATACAGCACAGCTACTAGGCTACGGATTGGGAGTACCTAAGCACAGGAAGTAGCTTGCTTTTTTTCAGGAGGAATCCAAGACAAATATTCTTAATTACTGATTAGAAGAGAGCCATCTCTACATAGAAGATACTCGTTTATTCAAATAATTAGAACATTCCATCAGATTTACATGACATTTACATAAAATCTTACATCTGATAATTAAATTCAGCAATGGCTTCAGGATTAAAATAAAACAGTTTGTAACAGGAACTCTCGTTGAGTGATGTCCGTGGTGCCTTTAGCCTCTATCCAGATTCTGTGGCGTATCACGAATGGTTAGCAGCGAGTAGTGGAGCCAGGACCGGAGAAGTGTCTGACCCTCTGGGAAATGAATTGGCATCTCATGGACTTAACCTTTAACACTTTGTCCTGTGATGCAACTCTTGGGAAGAGTAAAAGGAAACTCCTTCTGTGAGAAACACGAAGGCCGCCATTGCTGACCTCATTGCCTGGCTCTCTCTGACGTCAGTACTTTTACTCATTGATCTGGAACAAGCATGCAGATTAGACTGCATAAATAGTCTAGGCGAGTACCTCAGAAAATAAGTCACTGAATCAGCTTGAAAGCCTTGCATTTTCAGAAGGAAAGCCTCCATGATCTCTGACTCCTTTTAAAGCTCTTTTCATTTGTAGAGGGGGAGGTTCAATGCTTAATAGCCTTCAGCCCATCAACACTTGATAGCCTTCAGCCCACCAACTTCAACAGCAGAGCTCAGAGCTATATACGGTCTGAACCCTTTGCAGAAATCAGCAGCCCTGGGACAGATCTGGTTGTGAAGAGGTTCTGCTTGAACAATGTCAAGGACAAAAACCTTCTCTCTGTCTCAGAGTGGCCAATGTCAAAAAAGGGCTCATACATAAATTATAAAAATAAATAAAAAGCTGCTGCAGGTATAAAGTGAAGGCACCTAGAGCAGCCTCCCAAACTTCCCTGGCAAGGCCAAATCCTGGTGATGCAAAAGCCTGCCAGCCCCTTCCCGTACATTTTCAATGGCTAGCAAGGCTCCTCGCCATAATGATGCATCAATAGGAATGTGCAGGACAGGGCGTAGCGGCAAGTTCCTAAACCGCCTAGAGGTGTTGGCTTTATAGGTCAGGTTCGGTGGTGACAAGGCTTTGGGAGGTAGCTGCAGCTATAGGTCTAGTCTCAGTGTATCTCATACTTGCAGCATTTTGTTTTATTTCATAGAAGTTCGAACCGCAACTTAAAATTGTTGATAAATTTCCCAAGGACAAAGTGCATGTAGCACTTGGTCCCACTCTGATCCGTGCTGTTGTTGCTGAACTAGTGTGGTCAACAGCACTCCTACCTTCTCCCACCACTTTCCGTCCAAGCTGCTCAGCTGGAGACGAATATCTAATAGGTGTGGGTGACAGTGCTCATTGCTGGCATTAGCGGCACGCTGGAAACAAGTGCCATCATTCACTACATTGGGGGAGGGGTCAGCTTGGATCACAACACAAGGAGAAAGCTTGTAAACAGTGGAGAGGGTGAGGTGGCTACAGTGCTCTAGCTCCCCCATGGGAATGCCCATAAATTGGGCTTCAGTCTGGGGTGCAGCACAGACATAAAGATGTGCTTTTATTGGACAAAGCAGCCACAGATCAGAACTGGGGAATCAACAATGGTTTTAGGTTGTAGTGATGCTTCTTTATTAAACAGTCCTTTGGATGCAGTTCATTATACTGTAGAAGTTATAGAGCAGGGACCTGTGCATCACAGAATGATCTCCTATCAGGGATAAACCTCACACTTTTCCAGGAGAACGTCCCTATATCCTGTGCTTTGGCATTCCAATGTGGCAGTAAGAAGACGTGATTGGCGGTACAGTATTGGCGGATGTTGGGAAGGCGATGTCAGAGAAGGCCACTCCACAGATTGAAGCAGGCGGTATTGATGACGGACTCCAGGTGGTGGTACGTGGAGACCAGCTGAGGTAACGGACTGTCGCTGTTCTGCGGCTGCTCTGGAAACGGCTCCCGGAACACCACCTTTAGGCTCTGCAATAATGAAGACATAAAAAGATAATGAATGCTGCTTGCCTTAAGGCAATCATGTGCTATTTGGGAGGAAATGTATATAATTAGACACTTTTTAGAAAGAAGAGTCCAAAATGCAAGGTATCACCAGCACGCTATTCTAGAGATGCATAAATAATGCATTTATTTACCAAACATTGCAATGTTTTGGGGCCACTGAGGACCCCTTCCTCAGGCAGAAGTGACAGTTGACAAAAATGAAACACAAACAGGGCAATTTATAAAGACCGTCTTAGACACACTTCAGAATTTCAACGTGCCTCCACACAATAAATGTCAGTGCAGGCAACAAATTCATGTACCTGTTGCAGACAGGTGCATGAATCTGAGCAGGCATCACGTGTGGAGGACATACCGGACACTCCGACCTTAGTGCAACCGCATTTCCACCCCGCCACTGTAGCGGTCACAGTGCAGCAGTGGGACTTTCTGTATCTCAGGGGGTGAAGCCTGATAGGGATTCACAGACACTGGTTACCCATCAGGTCCGCTCCCCTTGTGACTGACAGCAGGCAAAGCCTTAGCCAATAGACAAGCCTGCTACTGGCTATAAAATTGCCCACTACCGATCACAAGAGCAGGCCTGATTGGGAACCAGTGTTAGTCAATCCCCATTTGGCCCCGCCTCCTAAAATACAGAACTCCCCGCCACTGCACTATTTGTATGGCAGCTACAGCGGCAGAGAGGAAGTTTGATTGAGGCCGGAGTGTCCAGTATGTCCTCCACACGTATGTGTGCCCAGATTGCATGGGGAGCGGACCTGACAGAGAACTAATGTCTCAGCTTCCCCATCAGGCTCTGCTCATTCCAATGTAACTGGCTGCTCGGAGGCTGTGGGCTGTGAAGGCAACAGAGTCCTTAACAGCAGCGATAGGGAGAGACTAGTGGCAGCAGCAAATATGCTGCTCTACTACACTGCGTACAGAGACGGGCATTCTGCCTGTCTATGTATGACAACTTAGAGAAGGTCTTAATTACCTCCAGTTTCATTAATTCATTTTTAATTTGGTGCACTATTAGAAATTACCTGAATATGTTGCACGTGTTAGTAAAGGGGCGATGGGGATATTTGAATCTGGCACAGCTCAATTTAAAGGGCCACAGTGCCAGAAAAATGTCAGTAGGGGATCTTTTGAATTCTCAAGAATGTTTAAAGTGGTTGTTAAGCCACTCTAACCTGTATACACCATGTGAGGTCATGTGATTGCAATCTCGGCTCTTAAATGAGGTATTTACAGCATTTATATTTATAAATCATTCAGAGGGGGACACTGCAATAGGAGGCAGTGCTGATGGTGTATACAGATTAGTGTTACGAAAGCAGCAGGAGGGGGGAGGGTGGCTCACACACACACACAGACAGAGGAGGGGAGGGGGGAGGAGCAGAGAGGAGAGCAGATTGCAGGCTGCCGATGATAGAGGCACGTAAACTGACCACGGTGTCTGGTCTCAGCAGCCATGATACACCGTGGTCAGTTTACAGAGCGGTGGGGAGAAACTGGCAGGATCAGTCAGGTTTTTTTTAGGTGTTACAGGGGGCCAAATGACACGGGACAAGCACTGTGTCATATAACATGTTTAAAAGGAGAAGGATCCAATTTTTTTCTTTTTGGGTTAACAAATGCTTTAAATAGCTCAGATCCACCAATCACATCCCCCATTACTTCAGCACCACCCTCACAATCTAAAGGCAATCAAGTAATGTCTAAAATATTAAACGGCAGAGTAGTAACTGCAAAGTCCATCATGGTAAACGTCTACAGTACAAAAAGTGCAAAAGTTTTAGGCAGGTGAGAAGAAATGCTGTAAAGTAAGAATGCTTTCAGAAATATATATTTTAATTGTTTATTTTTTACCAATTTACAAAATGCAAAGTGAGAGAACAGAAGAAAAATCGAGATCACATCAATATTTCGTGTGACTACCCTTTGGCTTCAAACCAGCATCAATTCTTACACTTGCACACTTTGTACACTTGCAGAAAGTGAGGGATTTTGTAGGATTAGAGTCAGACGTACGATTAACCAATTATACAATGCAGGTGCTAATGATCATCAATTTCATATGTAGGTTGAAAAACATTATCTGAAACAGAAACAGCTGTGTAGGAGGCTTATAACTGGGTGAGGAACAGCCAAACTCTGCTACTAAGGTAAGTTTGTGGAAGACAGTTTCATGTCACAGGTCATACACCAGGAAAAGACTGAGCACAGCAACAAGACACAAGGTAGTTTATACTGCATCAGCAAGGTCTCTCCCGGAGAAAGATTTCAAAGCAGACTGGGGGTTCAAGCTTTTTGAAGAAGCTCGAAGAAATGGGCAAACAATGAGGACCGTAGATGCAGTGGTTGACCACGGAAACCGAAAGAGGAAGTAAACTCTGATGGGTTTTACTTCCTTCCCATGCCCCTGCAAACTAAAAGCATAGTGTGCTAGCACAATATGTGACACTTACCTGCAAACAAAGCCTGCGCCGTCCCCGCTGCAGGCCGTATCCATTTTCCCCCCTCTTCCTTTCGGGGGCTGCAGACTCCAGTTCCGTGACTGGCTAGAGCCACGTGACGTCACTGCCGCCTGTCACAGCATTCGTTCATGAAGAAACGGCACAGGGGGGCCATTTCTTCACAGCGCATGTGCAGATGACACCATCAGTGCAAAACACAGTAAATATCTCCTAAACGGCGCACGTTTAGGAGATATTTACAGTACCTATAGGTAAGCCTTATTGGCTTACCTATAGGCATACCTCCCAACTTTTTGAGATGGGAATGAGGGACACCTATCAGCAAAAGTATGCAGGCATAGGACACACCCCTTTCCACGCCCCCTTAAAGGAGAATTGTACAAAAAAACAAGATGGGTTAAACCCACAAGTGATTTTTTTTACCACTACTATTCCTTTATATTGGCTTTTGGAATTTACAAATGCAGCAATTTAGAAATCAGATGAAAGGTTTAGTGCTGGAAAACACTTTTTAATAGATAAAAAGTGCATTTTATATACATCTATATAGATCAGACCAAAATGAGGGAGGAATGAGGGCCAGAGGGACAGACCCTCCAAATCAGGGACAGTTGGGAGCTATGCCTATAGGTACAACTTCCACAGAGAGGTTTACAACCTCTTTAATGCAGCAGATGAAAGACACATCATGCTTACTTCCCTTCCACATCAACAGATGTCCAGCAGTGACATCAGCACAGAACTGGAGGAAACTAGTGGGACCCAGGTACACTTATCTACTGTCTGGAGAAGTCTATGGAAGAATTGCGGGCAAAAAGCCAAACCTTCGACATGTAAACAAGGCTAAGCGACTCAACTATGCAGGTAAACATAGGAACCGGGGTGCAGAAAAATGGCAGCAGGTTCTCTGGACTGATGGAGTCACAATGTGAAATATTTGGCTGTAGCAGGAGGCAGTTTGTTGGCGAAGGGCTGGACAGCGGTACAATAATGAGTGTCTGCAGCCAACTGTGAAGCATGGTGTGTGTTCCTTGAAAGTTGGGGGGTGCATTTCTACACATGGAGTCAGGGATTTGGTCAGGATCAATGGTGTCCTGAATGCTGAGAAATCCAGTGCCTGAGCTCACAAACGCGCTCCTGGAAGAATGGTCAAACATTCCCATAGACCAGTGGCTCTCAACCTTCTAGTGCCGTGACCCCTTGATAAAATTTACCAAGTTGTGGGGACCCCCAACAGTAAAATTATTTTCGTAGCGTGGGTTGTCAGCACCCAAGGCAAGACAAGTAATTTGCGCCCCTAACCTGCAGACATTTGGCTCTCCCCGAGTCCTTTTAATGGCAACTATAATCACAGGTAGTGTTACTCACTGTGTCTCCGACTTTGTAGTGTCTCATAGCAGTGACACCTATGCCAAAATCAGGAGATAGGATCTCATCCAGCCCCTCCCACTTCACATTCCTCACCAGTCAGCTGACCTCTAGTCCCTGTCCCCTAGCCATGTCATGAACTGAATGGGCACCTGCGAAGAGGCTGAGTGGGCAGCCGCGGGCTCCAGGAACAGCCCAGCTGGGTGGCCGCAAAAAGGCTGGGAGAGCAGTGCAGGCTTCAGGAACAGCCCAGGATCGGTGACCCCTGGCAAATCATCATTCGACCCCCGAGGGGTTTCAGATCCCCCAAATTGAGAACCACTGCTATAGACAGACACACTCCTAAACCTTGTGGACGGCCTTCCCAGAAGAGTTGAAGCTGTTATAGCTGCTAAGGGTGGGCCAACTCAATATTGAACCCTAAGGACTAAGACTGGGATGCCATTAAAGTTCATGTGTGTGTAAAGGCAGGTGTCCCAATACTTTTGACAATATAGTGTAAATAAATAAATAAAAATATAAATATATATATATATATATATATATATTTATATTTATATATATATTATAGTCGGGGCCACAAAAGATATATAGTCTGGCTGCCTCGGAGGGAGGAGGCGGGACGAGTGCCGTGCGCACAGGAGGAGTATTTCCTGTTTACACGGCAGCCTCTGTAATAGGAAGTCCCGTCTCCAGCGCTGCCATTGGACGACTGTTCTGTCCATCAAAGGGAGACGGGACTGTCACTTAAAGAGGCCGCTGTGTAAACAGGAGATTCTCCTGTATGATATCTTTGACGCTCGTCCTGCCCCCTCCAAGGCTGCACTGATGGCAATGGTGAATGCATTCCTGGCCATGGTCGGTGCTGCCTTCCTGGCCATGGTCGGTGCTGCCTTCCTGGCCATGGTCGGTGCTGCCTTCCTGGCCATGGTCGGTGCTGCCTTCCTGGCCATGGTCGGTGCTGCCTTCCTGGCCATGGTCGGTGCTGCCTTCCTGGCCATGGTCGGTGCTGCATTCCTGGCCATGGTCGGTGCTGCATTCCTGGCAATGGTGGGTGCTGCATTCCTGGCCATGGTGGGTGCTGCATTCCTGGCCATGGTGGGTGCTGCATTCCTGGCCATGGTCGGTGCTGCATTCCTAGTAATGGTGGGTGCTGCATTCCTGGCAATTGGGGGTGCTGCATTCCTGGCGATTGGGGGTCTGCAGATGAGCACTGACCCTTATTTTGCTTTACAGTTCTTTACTTAAAATTTAAGTGTTTTTTCCAGAAACTTCCCTCTTAAAGTGAAGGTGCGTGTTATACGCCAATAAATACGGTATATCCAAATAACAAGCCTGAGCTCATCTCTTTACTCACACACAGCCACAAAGGCAAGAGAATTCTCGTTGGACAGTGTATTAGTGCTCGGACGAACACACTTAGACTGAATTTTAATGGTTCAAAGAATGTCAGGCAAAATGGTCGGCCCTCAAACATGTTCACTTCATCAAATCTGGCCATCTTTAAATGAAAGTTTGGACCCCCCTGGCCTAGGATGAGAAGAGAAGGATCGGGTATATCGGTAGCTTAGTGAGACGACCAGCAAGTGCAGCGATGGAAAAATCGCCACCTCTCCCCCAACAGCAAGTAGGGAAAGTGCTTAATAACGAGACACAAAAGCAAATTCCAATTAGAAGTTTCTGGCTCCCCTGCTGTGACCACATTAAAAGCAGTCAGCGACGGCGAGAGTGACGAGGCCGTGACGGGAGGAGAGGAGGGGGTGTGAACGAGGATTGTGGTGAGGCTCGGCCTTCCCGGTTTTGTTGTCTTTCTCATTAGCCGTTTAGCGCTGAGCAAATCAAACAACTGATTCAATTTAACACTGAAATGCTTACTGACCATTTTACGAGCAAAAAAAAAAAAAAAAACCCCACGCTTTTTATTTCCCTAATTATTTTGTATCTGATCATGAAAGTGTTTGTGAAAACAAGCGGTGACCCTTTAAGTGACAGACTTCTGAGCGAGGCATTTTCGGCGCACGGATTAATTTGTAATCCTCAAAGCTTTGCAGGGACATATTTTGCGGATCCATGCAGGAAAGAAAAAAAAAAGCCGAAACAGACGCATTTGTGAAATCTTCATCTTTGAAGATAAATGTATTCTGCATAACAAGTCGGAGCCGTGACTGATACAGAGGCTTTGTTTTCCTCACATCGGCAGATGTATAGGTTCACCGTGTACTGCTGTGACAGGCGAGATAAAAGGGGGCTTATGGAATATTAGAAATCGCTGGTGAGGCTCCAAAATCCTGGATACCGGCTAGTCTGGGGCCCACCCGCGCTGCAAGGTGGGCGCAGGAAACTCGGAGAGGGTTCAAAAGCCGCAGATGAATGAAAGGGACGAGAAAAAGTCTCACAGTGAACGGTTAGAAAAATTAGGCTGGTCTGATTTGGGGGGAAAACAAGTGACCGCAGATGAGATCCGATTAGCATTTAATAAAATAAAAAATATGCAGAACATCACCGCAATACATTCCCCCCCTCCCTGCGTTTTGTCTCCTTAAAACAGAACTTCACCCTTCCTGACAAGTTTCCTCCTCTCCATCCCGAACCCCCCCCCCGTACATTGATCGGGTGTTATTTACCTTCTTGTCAGCATCCATTTATTTGTGACCCCCTCCTCTGTCATTCACCAGTAGTCTCCAAACTGCGGCCCTTTGCTTGATTTTATCTGGCCCTTGGGGCACCATTTTCATCCAACAATGGGACATAATTCCCCCCACTGACACCAATTAAGGGGCATAATTCCTCCCAATGACTCCAACGATAGGGCCCAATGACATCAAAATGAGTCAATTCCTCCCAATGACACCAAGGGTGGGGCACAATTTTTTCCAATGACACCAAGGGTGGGGCCCAATGACACCAAAAATGAGGCACAATTCTTCCTAATGACACCAAGGTTGGGGCACAAATCCTCCCAATCACACCAAGGGTGGGGCACAATTCCTCCCAATCACACCAAGGGTGGGGCACAATTCCTCCCAATCACACCAAGGGTGGGGCACAATTCCTCCCAATCACACCAAGGGTGGGGCACAATTCCTCCCAATCACACCAAGGGTGGGGCACAATTCCTCCCAATCACACCAAGGGTGGGGCACAATTCCTCCCAATCACACCAAGGGTGGGGCACAATTCAGCCCAATGACCACAAGGATGGGACACAATTCCTCCCAATTACATGAATAATGGGGCACAATTCCGCCTAATGACACCAACAGTGGGGCACAAATCCTCCCAATTGATACCAAGGGTGGGGCACAATTCCTCCCAATGACACCAAAGATGGGGTACAATTACACCATTGATGGGACAAAATTCCTCCTAGTGATGGGACACATTTCCTCCCAATGACACCAATAATGGGGCACAATTCCTCCCAATGACACCACCAATAATGGGGCATAATTCCTCCCAATGACACCAATAATGGGGCACAACTCCTCCCAATGACACCACCAATAATGGGGCATAATTCCTCCCAATGACACCAATAATGGGGCACAACTCCTCCCAATGACACAAATAACGGGGCACAACTCCTCCCAATGACACAAATAACGGGGCACAATTCCTCCCAATGACACCAATAATGGGGCACAATTCCTCCGATTAACATCAATGATGGGGCACAATCCCTCCCACTGACACCAAAAATGGCAGATTGTTTATTGCTACTGATGTCAGGACCTCTTCTACTCCCAATGGCCTGAATCTGGCCCCCCTTAAGTCTGAAGGACAGTAAACTGGCCCTTTGTAAAGAAAGTTTAGAGACTCCTGGCCTAGGCAAATGAAGTCAACGCCCCCTGGTGCCTCTCAGGATATATGAAATGGCTATCTCAGGAGGCGCCAGGAGCATCCATTCACCAGAGCAGGAGGGGGGTGTACCTAGCGGCACATCATCGGGTGGTGTGCCTCCCAATGACACCCCAGAAAAAGATGTCGGTGCCTGACCAGAGTGCTAACTACAGAGAAGGGGATCTCAGCAGGACAACGATGGATCCACTGGGTGGGTTAGTATCCTTCCTGTGCAGAACATTGCATCAGATGCAAGGGGGGGAAAAAAATTAGGGGGCGAGGGTAAAGTTCCACTTTGAAGCTGAACTCCAGGTATGGGTTTTAGTACATAGCTATATTGGACCAGCTTGGAGCAATATAAGTATACATATTCCATATAAAACAGAAAGAGTGGCCGGGAACTCCAACATCAGTATAAACTTTATTTCTCACACAGGAGTAAGTAAAATGCATACATATTCCATACCTGTGGGGCCGCTGTGGAAGTGGAGAATTGCTGTAGTGGTCACCACTGTCTTCTAGGTCCTGTGCTCATGTGACTAAAACCACAGTAGGGATTTGGTCACATGACTAGCTGCAGGAGGAATCTTGAACCGGCAGCATTTTGTGCATTTGGTTACCATTTATGTGGTGTAATTTATCTTCAATTTTCAAAGCACTCCATTATAACTGCATTTAAAGAAGAACGGGATGGATATGTACAGCTATATACACTGATCAGCCATAACTTAATGGCCACCCACCTAATATTGAGTAGGCCCCCCCCTTATGTCACGAAAACAGCCCTGACCCATTGAGGCATGGACTCCACTACACCTCTGAAGGTACGCTGGGGTATCTGGCACCAAGCCATCAGTAGCAGATCCTTCAAGTCTTGTAAGTTGCAAGGTGGGGCTTCCATGTTTTTCCAGCACATCCCACAGATGCTCGATTGGATTGAGAGCTGGAGAATTTGGGAGGTCAAGGCCAACACCTCGGGACTCCACCTTGCGTTCCTCAAACCATTCTTGAACCATTTTTGCAGTGTGGAGGGGCACATTATCCTGCTCAAACAGGCCACTGCCATCAGGAAATGTGGCTTCCATGAAAGGGTGTATTTGGTCACCAATAATGTTTAGGTAGGTGGTACATGTCAGGAAAACATCCACATGAATGGCAGGAGCCAAGGTAGAACGTTGTCCAAAGCATCACACTGCCTCCGCTGGCTTGTCTTCTTCCCATAACGCATCCTGGGCTGTTGCCGAAACGCGTCAGTTTGCTTGTCACTTTTTGTACCAACCATTAAAATCGCTATATGGAATACAGAGTTGTTGACTCGATCCTTATACTTGTAAAAGAAAATGTCATTCATCAGACCAGGCCACCTTCTTCCATTGTTCAGTGGTCCAGTTCTGATGCTCACGTCTCCATTGTAGGACGCCTTTGGCTGTGGACACGGGTCAGCATGGGCACCCTGACCGGTCCGCGGCTACACCGCCCCATACACAAAAAACTGAGATGCTCTGTGTGTTCTGACACCTTTCTATCAGAACCAACATGAGCTTTTTCAGCAATTTGAGCTTCAGTAGCTCTTCTATTGGATGGGACTATATAGGTCAGCCTTTGCTGCCCACGTACATTAATGAGCCTTGGCCGTCCATGACCCTGCCACCCGTTTTTTTCAGTTTTCCATGGACCACCTTTGGTCGGTCCTGACCACGGCAGACCTGGAACATCCCACAAGAGCTGCAGTTTTGGAGTTGCTCTGACCCAGTTGTCTGGCCATTACAATTTGGCCCCTGTCAAAGTCATACAAAACCTTACACTTCACCATTTTTTCTGCTTTCAAGACATCAACTTCAGGGACAACATGTTCACTTGCTGCCTAATATACCCACCCACTTTCAGATGGCATTGTAATGAGATAATTAATGTTATTCTTGTAACATGTCGGTGGTCATACAGGTATGGCTGATTGGTGTGACCCTTCCAGGGTCCTAACAATATTCCGAAGATCATTATAGCAGGAGCAGCACACGTCTGTGTCCTCTTCCCTCTATTGGTTTATCCATAGGACTAAATAAAAACCTTGCATCATCCCACCCCAAAATGGATGAATTCATTTACGGTAGTTACAGCAACGTAGAGCTGCGCAATTCTACATAAAATGAGATTCGAGATTTTTTTTTTTGCTTAGAAGATCACGATTCTCGGCGTCACATCGTCTTTCACATTATACAAAAAAAAATTAGGCTAACTTTACTGTTTTGTTTTTATTTTTTAATTCATTTAGGTTTATTTTTTCCCTTAAAAAAAATGTGTTTAAAAGGCCGCTGCGCAAATACAATGTGATATAAAATATTGTAACAACCTCCATTTTATTCTCCAGGGTCTGTTCAAAAAAAAATACATATAATGTTTGGGGGTTCCAAGTAATTTTCTAGCAAAAAATAATGATTTTAACTTGTAAGCAACAAGTGTCAGAAAAAGGCTCGGCCTTTAAAAGGGGTTGTAAAACCCTCGTGTTTGCATTAAGGTGAAAAAAATTCTGTCACTGATCAGCTCCCCAGTTTTACTCACCTGAGCCCCATAATTCCCACACCAGAGACGCGCTCATCCTCTCTGCTCATTGTCTCGGCTCTTGATTGGATAGACTGATAGCAGCGCAGCCATTGGCTCCCGCTGCTGTCAATCAAATCCAATGACGCCAGCGCCGAGGGGGCGGGGCCAAGTCCGGCATTCTGTGTCTATGGACGCAAATGCTGGACTTGGGAGCGCGCCCGCACGGTAACTTCCCAGGAGAGCGCTTCACCTAGGTGGTTTCCCAATGCGGGGAGGAGCCACGAGCGCCATTGGGGGACCCCAGAAGAGTAGGAACGGGACCACTCTGTGCAAAACAAACTGCACAGTGGAGGTAAGTATGATATGTTTGTTATTAAATAAAAAAAAAAAAAAAAGAGGGTTTAATAACCCTTTAAGTGGTTAAACTGACCTCATTTACAGACAAAAGTTCATCCCTTTGATCTGTAAATGAGCAGAAAGTTACAAATGTTTCTTTTAACCGCTGTTCAGCACTTTGTTGATAAACATTGCCGACTGCTTATTTTGACAGCTGTGAGCAGAGAAGGGGAACACATGAATCATGGAAATGCTGGATTAAGATCGCGTGTGTGTGTGTGTGTGTGGGGGGGTGTTGAATCGAGATTGCGATTTTTTTAACGATTAATCGTGCAGCTCTACTGCAATGGGTCAGTTATAACGAGGGAGGAGGAGAATAGAACATAAAACTTACTGTTTTCCCAGAGTGGGAATCGAGGAAGACCAGGACAAAGCAGTCTGTGAATTTCTGATTGAGGACGACCTGGATGGAGAGAAAACCACACAGAGAGACATTCTTTGATAAATGAGGACAGACAATTAAACACAGACCAAACAGAACAGGGGTGGGGGTGGGGCGTTCAAGAACCCACTCCTTCAATTCACTCTGTTCTAGTAAAAAGACATCTTGTATGAAAAGCTGCTAAACCTGGTGACACACGTTATATTCTGACTGGAGAATTTATATTCACCAGCTATGTAATGGCTTGGCTAGGCCTCATAGTTCATAGTTGTTGGTAGATCTAATGGAGGTTGTATAGAGGTAAAGCAATCAGATTGTTTGGCCCGCTTATAGTGCATTTAAGCCCCAAGTCTGACCCGGTTACAAGTCTGACCCGGTTACAAGCCTGACCCGGTCACAAGCCTGACCCGGTCACAAGCCTGACCCGGTCACAAGCCTGACCCGGTCACAAGCCTGACCCGGTCACAAGCCTGACCCGGTCACAAGCCTGACCCGGTCACAAGTCTGACCCGGTCACAAGTCTGACCCGGTTACAAGTCTTATCCGGTTACATATACTGTTGAAAGTGTTTTGTTACATATGTAAAAATAAAGGGGAAGAAAACCCCCTAAAAATGATTTCAGCCAACACAAGTACGTAATGGTAAGTTGTCGTAACTAGAAGCTTTAGGGACCCCGCTGCAAGAAACCATAAGGGGCCCCCAACCAGGGCCCTTCCCCACTGATCCTGAGGCCCTTTACTCCCAACGCAGGACCCCTTATTACGGCCCCGCAGCAGGCCACCCTTTCTGCCATCTTGGGATCCCCCCCCCGCGGTGGTAGAATGCCAGAGCCCAGTCGCAAGTGTGACCTTTGCAACCCCGGTAGTTCCGCCACTGGTGTCAGTTTATTTTTATGCTTTTATTTTTTTATTCGTTTTTTACCATTTTTATTTTATTATTTAACGATCCCCATTAGGAGGGGCTTTGAGCAGACCCCTGATGTCTCATGTTTGAGACAGAGAACAGGACCGAGGACAGATCAGTCCCTTTCTCTGCAGCCTCATCTGGACAGAATGTACAGAGCTTCCCGTTTGTTGATAAACAGAGGCATAGTAAACACAGTTTACTATGCCTAAGCTATAAATGAACGAATAAAAAAAAAAAAAAATTAGTAAAATTCATTAAAGTGACACTAAAGCTTTGTGTTTTTTTTTTTTAAACAACAAACATGTTATACTTATCTCCACTGTGCAGCTCGTTTTGCACAGGGTGGGCCCGAACATCCTATTCTGGGGTCCCCTGGCGGCTCTTCCCGCATCAGATAACCCCCTGGGAGAAGCGCTTTCCCGGGGGGGTTAACTTGCGGGCGTGCTCCCGAGTCCAGCATTAGGCGTCCATAGAAGCCGAATGTATTACTTTGCCCTGCCCCCTGGGTCATTGAATTTGAGTGACAGCAGCGGGAGCCAATCAATCCAATCAGGACCAGAGACACCGGCTTTTGCTGGTGTGCTCGTCCCTGGGACGAGATAGAGGCAGTACAGTTAAGTAAAACGGGGGCTCGGGGGGGATTGCAGCATTACAGGGTTTTTCACCTCAATGCATCCTAAAAACCTTGAAGGTTTACAACCCCTTTAAGAAAGAAGGGGCCGGTAAATTACACATTTACCAGCTCCTTCCCCACTCTTCATCCTGGCAGATCCCCCACAGCAGCCGGCAAAAGGTGGAAGGGGGAAACCCGACAGTGCTGCTGGGGGCGAGGGGCCAGGGAAGCACATAGGGGCCTGGGGCAGCAGGACAGAGATAGGGAGGCGGCGGGAGCGGCTTATCGAGGAACCAATGATCCCCCCATTTCCCTCCTGCCACCCCTGAATGTCCGCGGGAGGGAGAGGAGGAGAAGCGGGCGTTCAGTGGCTACATGGAGGGATCTGTTCCTCTACATATCGCCGCCCTCTTATTCAGGTGTGTAGAGGGGGGCCACACGGGTACCCCTGGAGCATGGGGCCGGGTCGTAATGGTAACCCCTGCGACCCCTGTATGTACGCCCCTGTAAGTTGTAATATGCTGCATTTTTGTTCTTGGATTTAGAGGCACTTTAACTAGTCACCAATACATAATGGCCAATACCTTAAAGCGTTTGTTAACCAAAAAAAAAAAACAGAACCTGTTCCTTATTCTGATTTGGAGTGCTACTTGTGACCATTTCTGAAGTGCTGGGGGATGATAATGAGCATCTCAGACAGTCAGAGACACGATGAAGGGGCCAAACTGTCACTCTCTTTTATGGAAATTAGAAGAACACGAAAATACAACATGAAGGACGTCGGCAGCTTGGGGTGAGGATCCCAGACAGCTTACTGGCTCTTTAACATAAACCACTTAAATGAAATACTAGTAGTTACCAGGCTGCAAATGGGAAAGTCATCTTGGGGCTGGGAAGGGGATTGGCCACTCACCAGATACTGTGTGCCGCTCTCCGGGCTGTGGAAGTGCCGGCAGCTCTGGGGAAATCGGTTTAGTAGAACCTTAATAAGACTCTGATACCACGGAACACTCATAGAAAGGAGGAAATCCTGCAGGAGAGAAAGAAGGTGAAAGCCAATCATTGAGCAGAATACAGAATGTGCGCCTTCCTTCTTATTTCTATTATGGGAAGATGTAGTGTCGTCTATTATTTAACACATTGAGAATTATTTGAAAGCTGAACTCCGGGTACAAAAGATAAAAATTTCACTAAAACAGGATCTTTGTACTCACCGTAAAAAAACCTTTGCATGGAGTCCATTGAGGGACACAGAAAGTTTGTGGGTTATACTGCCACCTACAGGAGGATTGGACACAGGCAAGCAAGCTGTAGGTCATCCCAGGTTAACCCTTACTACTACCCAGTAGGGCTGGGGAAAATATCGATTTGAATCTTGAATTGAGTTGAAAGGTCAAATCAATTAAAATTTTTAGCAAATCGTTTATATATTTTTTTTTTCACCAGGACCGGCGCTGACACCGCGCCGGTCCTGAGGAGCTGCGGGCACGAGTTTTTAGGTGAGGCCGCGGCTTCGGCCTCGTCCGCGAGGCCAGACGCCGAACTAGGCCGAAGCCGCGGCCTTGCCTAAAAACACCTGCCCGCAGCTCCTCAGGACCGGTGCGGTGTCCATAAAAAACAAAAAACAAAACTCGATTCGAATCATAAAAAGTTTTTTTTAAATCGCAGATTTTTTTTGGGAGAAAATTGCCCAGCTCTACTACCCAGCATGCTTCAGTTCTGCAGCAATAGCAGTATAGAGAGCATGGTCATAGACAGAAGGGTAGTACCCATGTCCCTCAATGGACTCCAAGAAATAGATTTTAAGGTTATTGCAAAAATTCTATTTACTCTCTTGCCTATTGAAGGACACATGAAGCCTTTAACCTTCCAAATATCCAAAAGCAGTCCAAATGATGGACTAAGGCAGGGGTGCCTCCGGCCCCCCGCTGTACCTGCCTCCGGCCCCCCGCTGTACCTGCCTTCGGCCCCCCGCTGTACCTGCCTCCGGCCCCCTGCTGTACCTGCCTCCGGCGCCCCGCTGTACCCGCCTCCGGCGCCCCGCTGTACCTGCCTCCGGCGCCCCGCTGTACCTGCCTCCGGCCCCCCCGCTGTACCTGCCTCCGGCCCCCTGCTGTACCTGCCTTCGGCGCCCCGCTGTACCTGCCTCCGGCCCCCACACTGTACCTGCCTCCGGCCCCCCCCCGCTGTACCTGCCTCCGGCCCCCCCTGCTGTACCTGCCTCCGGCCCCCCCCCGCTGTACCTGCCTCCGGCCCCCCTCCGCTGTACCTGCCTCCGGCCCCTCCGCTGTACCTGCCTCCGGCCCCTCCGCTGTACCTGCCTCCGGCCCCTCCGCTGTACCTGCCTCCGGCCCCTCCGCTGTACCTGCCTCCGGCCCCTCCGCTGTACCTGCCTCCGGCGCCCCGCTGTACCTGCCTCCGGCCCCCCCGCTGTACCTGCCTCCGGCCCCTCCGCTGTACCTGCCTCCGGCCCCCCCGCTGTACCTGCCTCCGGCCCCTCCGCTGTACCTGCCTCCGGCGCCCCCGATGTACCCGCCTCCGGTGCCCTCGCTGTACCTGCCTCCGGCGCCCCCGCTGTACCTGCCTCCGTGGGTGATGACCTATGAGTGCCCACACAGCAGTATAGCAGTCCGTGTACTTGAGACTTCCGCTTCTCTTCCCCTTCTTCCTGTAAGGCTTCGTGAGTCGGATCAGAGAGATTCCGATTGGTCAGCAGCCCCAACATGCGACTACTTTGACCAATTGAAATCGCTCTGAAAAAGGGGGGGGGGGGGAGAAGAGATGGGACTTTAAATCCTGGGACTGCTACACCAGCTGCATGGACAATGACAAATCATCACCTACGAGGGTGAGTACAGTAGGGGGGGGGGGGGTGTGTTAGTTCATCTTTTCATTTTGTTCCGAAAAGGTGAACTTACACTTTAACCTCTTGCCTACCGGGCACTTTCACCCCTTCCTGCCCAGGCCAATTTTCAGCTTTCAGCGCTGTCACACCTTGAATGACAATTGCACAGTCATGCAACATTGTACCCAAATTAAATTATCATTTTGTTCCCACAAATAGAGCTTTCTTTTGGTGGTATTTCATCACAGCCGTTTTTTTTTTTTTTTGCTAAATAAACAAAAAACCTTGAAAAAAAAAAAAAAGTTTTTCATAGTTTGTTTTCTCCTTCACTGGGGATTGCTGATGAGGCGGCACTGATAGATGACACTGATGGGCACTATTGAGACTGCACTGATGATCACACAAGCCGGTTATCGGCTCTCCTCTCCATGTCAGCGCAAGGAAAGGAATACTGATAACCGGCTCATGTTTACATTGTGATCAGCTGTGATTGGCCCTTTACCCTGATCCGTCATCAGCTGTGTCCCAAGGACACGACGATCGCAGAGCGCGCTGCAGCGGGCGCGATCACGGGACATCGTCACAGGATGCCCTCCCAGAACTGGCCGGTCTTCATTGTAGCCGTCATTTGGGGGAAAAAAAAGCCTAAAAAAAGAAAACTAATGCAGCCACCACATCTGATGATTGGTAAGCTGCAATATATTACATTTTTGGTTTTGGGTTAAATACTGCAGTTTCGGTGCGGTTTCCATTCAGCGGTTCAGGTGCAAATTTGACACTTAAATTGCACATGAAACGGACTACATATATTTTTTTTTATACCCAGTGATGTCATTGCTGGGCCTCTGTGCTTCTTTAGGCAATGCCGGCAGATCATGGCTGGTGGGAGGGGCCTGTACATGGCTGGTGGGAGGGGCCTGTACATGGCTGGTGGGAGGGGCCTGTACATGGCTGGTGGGAGGGGCCTGTACATGGCTGGTGGGAGGGACCTGTACATGGCTGGTGGGAGGGACCTGTACATGGCTGGTGGGAGGGACCTGTACATGGCTGGTGGGAGGGACCTGTACATGGCTGGTGGGAGGGACCTGTACATGGCTGGTGGGAGGGACCTGTACATGGCTGGTGGGAGGGACCTGTACATGGCTGGTGGGAGGGACCTGTACATGGCTGCTGGGAGGGACCTGTACATGGCTGCTGGGAGGGACCTGTACATGGCTGCTGGGAGGGACCTGTACATGACTGGTGGGAGGGACCTGTACATGGCTGGTGGGAGGGACCTGTACATGGCTGGTGGGAGGGACCTGTACATGGCTGGTGGGAGGGACCTGTACATGGCTGGTGGGAGGGACCTGTACATGGCTGGTGGGAGGGACCTGTACATGGCTGGTGGGAGGGACCTGTACATGACTGGTGGGAGGGACCTGTACATGACTGGTGGGAGGGACCTGTACATGGCTGGTGGGAGGGACCTGTACATGGCTGGTGGGAGGGACCTGTACATGGCTGGTGGGAGGGACCTGTACATGGCTGGTGGGAGGGACCTGTACATGGCTGCTGGGAGGGACCTGTACATGACTGGTGGGAGGGACCTGTACATGACTGGTGGGAGGGACCTGTACATGGCTGGTGGGAGGGACCTGTATATGGCTTCCTGAAAACATCACCCTACTTCTGTATTCCTCTCAAGAGCCACCAGTCCTGATGTGAGCAGTGGGAGGAGTTATGCAAATATTAAAATCCCTTGATGGGTGGATATCAGCCTGGGGAGGAGAAGAAGACTGCATTTCCATAGGTAACGCCCACATGTGATAATGCAGAGCCTCCATGTTTAAAAGAACTGAAATCGCATGAAAGGGGCGGGGCCAGGCACAGTCAGGTTGGGGGGGAGGGGGGATAGAGGACATCCTTCAGCCAGGCGGGGCTCTATCTGACTTGCTGCAGCTGCTGATGCACATGGTGAGAAGCTCACAGTGTGCAGTGAAATCAGAGGAAGCCATTCCAGTCCAGGAGAGGAGCCGGTACACCTGTGCAAGACTGAAGGGGAGGCCAGAGGGAGGATAACAAAAGAAAAAACAAAAAACAAAAAAAAAAAAAACAAAAAAAAAAGCACCTAAAATGCTTCAAACTAATTACCTAAAAGCTGCACATTAGTAACCAGCCTTTAGGGAATTCTTACCAAGCACTCTGCCTTGAGCTCACATAAAAGTGACAGGAGCCATTTGAAGTCAATGGGAACGGCTGAGCGACGCATTTCATTTAATCCCTTTATGGCGAGATGCCACTTAAATGGGAGCCTTTCATCACTTTATAACTGGTGACATGAAAGTGACATGAAAATTGCTGGCATAGAGGGGCCTCAGAGGGGGTCTGCGGGTATCTTCACACATCTAGCAGGACATTCTGGGGGCCCTGAAAACTTGACCACTCCGTTAGGTAAACGAAGGCTCTGCCCTGCCCCCCACCATGGTGATGGCCCAACAATGGAGAGAGACGGATCTTTTTGGGTTTTTGAATTTCCAAGACATCTTGCAGGATTTGTGAGGGCCCCCCCCCCCCCTCGCAGACATCTCTGGGTGTCCAGAACTCACCTGATCTGGTTCCACCGGCAACGGCTGCAGGGGAGACAACGGATGGGAAATGGGAGCCTATGGATGACATCACAGCTCCCGGAGCTGTTGTTGAGCAATCTCTCTTCTCCCCTGCAGCCACCGCTGGCCAACAAAGGGGGTCATGTGAACCTGTTTTTTTTTTTTTTTTTTACACAGGTTAGTCAGTATAGGTGTTAGGAGGGGGGAGGGAGCATTTTTGAGACTAGTTAGGTTTAGGCCAGAATTCTAATTTAACCCCTTGACAACCATCTTCTGCATATATACTGCAGCAAGGCGGATCGGCTGCGCAAACCGACGTACCTGTACGTCGGTCTGTGCATGAGATACAATGGGCGCACAACGCAGGAGCGTGCCCGCGGGCCTGCCGGACGTTGAGCTGCGATGTCACCCGTAGGCTCCCATTTCCCATCCGTTGTCTCCCCTGCAGCCGTTGCTGGCCGACACAGGTGGAGCCGGATCAGGTAAGTTCTGGACACCCAGAGATGTAGATGTCTGCGGGGGGGGGGGGGGGGATAGGTAGCCTCACAAATCCTGCAAGATGTCTTGGAAATTCAAAAACCCAGAAAGATTCTGTCCGCCTCTCTCCATTGTTGGGCCATTACCATGATCGCGGTACAGAGAGGCAGAACGGGGATCTGCCTATGTAAACAAGGCGGATCCCCATTCTGACAGGGGAGAATGCTGAGATCTGCTGTTCCTAGTGAACAGGAACAGCAATCTCTGTGTTGTTCCAAAAAGCCCATCCCCCGCACAGTTAGAACACACCCAGGGAACACAGTTAAATCTTTGATCGCCCCCTATTGTTAACCCCTTCCCTGCCAGTGTCATTTTTACATTGATCAGTGCATTTTTTTTTTTAGCACTGATCACTGTATTGGTGTCACTGGTCCCCAAAAAGTGTCACTTGAGGTCAGATTTGTCTGTCGCAGTCCCGCTAAAAATCGCAGATCGCCATTACCAGTAAAAACAATAAAAAATAAAAAGGTCCACAAATCTATCCCATAGTTTGTAGACGCTATAACTGTGGCACAAACCAATCAATATACACTTATTGGGATTTTTTTTTTACCAAAAATATGAAGAATAAATTTTGGCCTAAACTGATGAATACATATATATAAAATATAAAAAAATAAATAAATAAATATATATATTTTATAGCAGAAAGTAAAAAAATATTGTTTTACTTTTTTAAATTGTCGGTCTTTTTTTGTTTATAAAATAAATAAAAACCGCAGAGGTGATCAAATATCACCAAAAGAAAGCTCTATTTGTGGGAAAAAAGGACGTCGATTTTATTAGGGTACGTCACCACGAGCATACAATTGTCAGTTAAAGCGACGCAGTGCCATATCGCAAAAAATGTCCTGGTCATTAAAGCAGAGTTCCGGCCAAAAAATTATTATTTTTTTTTTTTTAAATTGAACCTAGCATTATTATTAATTAAATACAAAATCGAGTATACAATGTTCATTATGGATTTAGAAAAATATACATTCCTTACTCAATATTTTCCTCCTCCTGGTGTGGCCGTTGCCATCATGATTGTGGGCACGTGAAGTCCAATCGATATCTCTTCCTGTATTGGCTCTCGATCTCGCGCATGCGCGATTCACCGGCGGCCGTAGCGCTGATTGTTTATAAAGTTGCCATAACAACGGGTGGCGACGGAGGAAGGTCCCGCCCCGTTGTTGTGACAGATAAACACATCTCAGCGCTGTGATCCGCCTTAAATCGTGTCATTTCCTGTTAGGAAATGACGTGATTTATGATCACAGTACTGCCCACAGAGTCCTGGGAAATGACACCTCATTTCCTAGGAGCACAGGCGAGGGAGGAAGTGACGAGGAGCTCCACAGACCAGGAAGTGACAGATTAGGAGGACTACATACCCGGTTTCCCCGAAAATAAGACCTAGCGTGATTGTCGGTGATGGCTGCAATATAAGCCCTACCCCCCCAAATAAGCCCTACCCTGTTTCCCCCGAAAATAAGCCCTACCCTAAAAATAAGACCTACAAGAACTTTAACTAGGGCTTATTTGGGGGGTAGGGCTTATATTGCAGCCATCACCGACCATCACGCTAGGTCTTATTTTCAGGGAAACAGGGTAGCAACAGGGCGATTCTGGTAAGTATAAAAAAATTTTCCCTCCAAATGTTTTTTTTATACGTTTAGAGGAGTGATTCTGGAAAAAAAAAATGTCAGGGTGGAACTCCGCTTTAAGGGGGTAAATCCTTTCCGGGGCTGAAGTGGTTAAACTGAAGCTTCAACTGGACACCAAACAATGAAATCTCCAATTAGGACCCGCTATTTGTGACTGTGCATGGATCTTACCAGCTGTGGGTCGATCTCAGCCACGCTCCTCCCATGCACGGCGTCCAACAGTTCCTTCAGTTCCCCGGAGTTGAGCTTTCCCAGGCGCAGCTTGTCGGAGGAGAGCGGTTCCAGGAGATACAGGCGTTTCCATAGATTGTCCCGTCGGCAGTGGCACTTGGCCAGCTGGACCATCTCCACCAGCTGCCTCTGGGCGGTGCCGACCTCTGTCCCCAGCAGCGGGAAGAGATGGGGGTTGTAGAGGTTGGCCTCCCCCTCCCGGGAGTCCTCCTGGTTCTCCATCTCCATCCTCTGGAACTTCCCGAGCTCCGAGGCGTCGTCCAAGTCCTGGGCGGCGTCCCGCTGAAGCCTGGGCGGTTTTCTGAATCGGCGCATGTCGGCGGTCAGGCGGGGGAACAATTCGCGCTGGCTTGTCATGATGAGGTAAAATCGCAGCCTGGAGGGGGGGGAAACCGGAATTGGATAGATGGGGGGGGGGGGGGTTAAAAATAAAAGTGAAATAAAACATGGCTCAAAGGATCAGATAAATGTAGCGAAAAGCATTTGCTGAATGTATTATTAAGAGAGATAATAAAACTGAGAAGACAGATGAATAATGCAAAAGGAAAAGTAAATGTAAATTGATGGTTTGTGAATTCATGAAGACTTTAAAATGCCAAAATTATTAATTTATTAGATTTTTTATTATTTTTTTTTTTTTTATTAAGCACTTATCTCTGTAGAAATAGTTCAGCCTTAAAGCGAATCCAGTGATTAAATAAAATACATTGCTCCCCCAACCCACTATATGTCTTGGCTGCTTGGCACCGGGTCACATGATCACGTCATCTCTGCCGCAAGCGGAAAAACAAGCCAAGTTGAACTGGTCATGCCATGAAACAACAAATTCACTATATTACCAAAAGTATTGGGACGCCTGCCTTTACACGCACATGAACTTTAATGGCATCCCAGTCTTAGTCCGTAGGGTTCAATATTGAGTTGGCTCCGCCCTTTGCAGCTATAACAGCTTCAACTCTTCTTGGAAGGCTGTCCACAAGGTTTAGGAGGGTGTCTATGGCAATGTTTGACCATTCTTCCAGAAGAGCATTTGTGAGGTCAGGCACTGATGTTGGATGAGAAGGCCTGGCTCACAGTCTCCGCTCTAATTCATCCCAAAGGTGTTCTATTGGGTTGAGGTCAGGACTCTGTGCAGTCAAGTTCCTCCACCCCAAACTCGCTCATCTATGTCTTTATGGACCTTGCTTTGTGCACTGGTCCAAATCATTTTGGTGGAGGGGGGATTATGGTGGGGGGGTGGGGTATTATGGTGGGGGGTTGTTTTTCAGGGGTTGGGCTTGGCCCCTTAGTTCCAGTGAAGGGAACTCTTAAGGCGTCAGCATACCAAGACATCTTGGACAATTTCATGCTCCCAACTTTGTGGGAACAGTTTGGGGACGGCCCCTTCCTGTTCCAACATGACTGCGCACCAGTGCACAAAGCAAGGTCCATAAAGACATGGAGGAGCGAGTTTGGGGTGGAGGAACTTGACTGGCCTGCACAGAGTCCTGACCTCAACCTCAATAGAACACCTTTGAATTAGAGCGGAGACTGCAAGCCATTCCGATCAATTAAAGAAAGGTGTGAGGAACACAACAAAGAGCTTGAGGTGTTGACTTGTCCTTCAAATTCTTCAGATCTCAATCCAAATCAAGCCTCTCTGGGATGTGCTGGAAAAACGAGTCCGATTCATGGAGGCCCCACTTCACAACTTACAGGATGTGAAGGATCTGCTAGTGACATCTTGGTGCCAGATACCACAGCATACCTTCAGCCAGGGTGGATTTGATTTAAATCAAGTCAATTTAAATCACTATTTAAGTATGGTTGTACCAACACACACACACTACATTAGGCTTATTTGTGAAGATGATAGACGGGTCTGTAACCACAACGCGTTTCGAGGGGGGTCCCCTCTTCATCAGGGGGGTTGCCCCTCGAAACGCATCAACATTTGCAGACCCATCTGGATTCTTCACCAACTCACAAGTAGTACGAGTAGCAGTTCTGGCGGTTCTCCATTTGGATATCTACGGTAAGCATGTCCTTTTAATTGTTTTGTGAGTATATTGACCTTCTTTCTTTTTTGGTGACCACAATGTGTATGTATATATATATATATATATATATATATATATATATATATATATATATATATATATATATATATATATATATATACATATACATATACATATATACACACACACACACACACATACACACACATACACATATATATATATATATATATATATACACACACACACACAGTATATACACGCACACACACATATACACGTTGCGGTTGTAAGTGGTTTACTGGGATTATGGCTTAAGATGATTGTTTCTCATGAAGGCGGCTGAGGGTCACCTTAGGACGTGTCGCTCCCGATCGGTCTGCTCTTCAAACGGCACGGCACTGTGGCACACCAATAACGATACATCAAAGTCATCATGATGCCGGGCACCTTCTGTGTCTTTGTATGAGCCAGAACTGCCAACGAGAGAAAGAACGGTCAACCCAGGAGAACCACAAGGCCATCGTCTTTAGACAAACCCCCCTCCCCCCCACAATCTGGAGATTAACCTCTCCCCTCCGAAGGGTAAAACAAACGTTAAGGCCTAAGCACAATTTTCCTACTTTGACATGTGTAAGTAAAACCGTACAGTGAGGGAAAAAAAAAAAAAAAAAGTATTTGACCCCCTGCTGATTTTGTACTTTTGCCCACTGACAAAGAAACGATCAGTCTATAATTTTATTGGTCGTTTTTTTTTTTTATACCAGTGAGAGAGACAGAACAAAAATATCCAGAAAAACGCATTTCAATAAAGTTATAAATTGATTTGCATTTTAATGAGTGAAATAAGTATTTGATCCCTTATCAATCCGCAAGATTTCCGACTCCCAGGTGTCTTTCTCTATACAGGTAACAAGCTGAGATTAGGAGCACTCTCTTAACCACTTCAGCCCCGGAAGATTTGGCTGCTCAATGACCGGGCAATTTTTTTGCGATACGGCACTGCGTCGCTTTAACTGACAATTGCGCGGTCGTGCGAATCTGTACCCAAACAAAATTGACGTCCTTTTTTTCCCCTACAAATAGAGCTTTTTTTCATTGCCTCTGCGGTTTTTATTTTTTGCGCTATAAACAAAAGAATAGCGACAATTTTGAAATAAACACAATATCTTTTACTTTTTGCTGTAATAAATATCCAAAATGAAAAAAAAACAAACCCCAAAATAAAACACATTTTTTCCTCAGTTTAGGCCGATAGGCAACGTCATTTCGCCCAGGGGAGCCAACCTGCCTCAGTACAGCTGCGGCGGGCTGGTCGGGAAGGGGCTAAAGGGAGTGCTCCTAATCTCAGCTTGTTACCTGTATAAAAGACACCTGTTCTCAGAGTCAATCAGATTCCAATCTCTCCACCATGGCCAAGACCAAAGAGCTGTCCAAGGATGTCGGGGACAAGACTATAGACCTACACAAGGCTGGAATGGGCTACGAGACCATCGCCAAGCAGCTTGGTGAGAGGGGTGACAACAGTTGGTGCGATTATTCACAAATAGAAGAAACACAAAATAACTGTCAGTCTCCCTCGGTCTGGGGCTCCATGTAAGATCTCACCTCGTGGAGTTTCAATGATCGTGGAACTGTGAGGAATCAGCCCAGAACTACACAGGAGAATCTTGTCAATGATCTCAGCTGGGACCATAGTCACCAAGACAACGATTGTTAACACACTATATCGTGAAGGACTGAAATCCTGCAGCGCCAACAAGGTCCCCCTGCTCAGGAAAGCTCATGTACAGGACCGTCTGAAATTTGCTAATGAACATCTGAATGATTCAGAGGAGAACTGGGGGAAAGTGTTGTTGATCAGATGAGACCAAAATCGAGCTCTTTGGCATCAACTCAACGTATTTGGGAGGAGGAGGAATGCTGATTATGACCCCAAGAACACCATCCCCCACCGTCATACATGGAGGTGGAAACATTATGCTTTGGGGATATTTTTCTGCTAAGGGGACAGGACAACTTCACCACATCAAAGGGACAATGGACGGGGCCATGTACCATCAAATCTTGGGTGAGAACCTCCTTCCCTCAGCCAGGGCATAGGAAATGGGTCGTGGATGGGTATTCCAGCATGACAATGACCCAAAACATACGACCAAGGCAACAAAGGTGTGGCTCAAGAAGAAGGACATTAAGGTCCTGGAGTGGCCTAGCAAGTCTCCAGACCTTAATCCCATAGAAAATATGTGGAGGGAGCTGAAGGTTCGAGTTACAAAACGTCAGCCTCAAAACCCTAATGACTTGTAGAGGATCTGCAAAGTGGACAAAATCCCTCCTGAGATGTGTGCAAACCTGGTGGCCAACTCCAAGAAACGTCTGACCTCTGTGATTGCCAACAAGGTTTCCACCAAGTACTAAGTCATGTTTTGCAAAGGGGTCAAATACTTATTTCACTCATTAAAATGCAAATCTATTTATAACTTTATTGAAATGTGTTTTTCTGGATATTTTTGTAGTTATTCTGTGTCTCGCTGTTAAAATAAACCGACCATTAAATTTATAGACTGATCATTTCTTTGTCAGTGGCCAAACGTAAAAAAATCAGCAGGGGATCAAATACAATTTTTCCTCACTGTACATCACAACTACTACTTTGTGAATCCAGGTTTTTTTTCCTGAAATTTTTTTTTTTCCCTGAAAAATTGGGCTTTCATTTGGTGGTAAATGGTTGTGAATATCTCCTGATTATTTGTTTATTATAAAAAGGAAAACTGTCCCAAAAAAGTACAAAAAAAATTAAGAAAAAAAATCTATTAAAAAAATGCATAAGTATTAAAAAATGAATTTAAAAAATCCATAAATATAAAAATATATTATAAATGCATTTAAAAAATGCATAAATATATATTAAAAAAATGGTTTTAAAAAAACAAAACAAATATATATAACAAATTCAAAACATACATAAATATAATTAACAAATTAAAAATAAAATTAAAAAAATACATTAATATAAAAAATGGATTTAGAAAAAGCATACATAAAAAAATAATAATTGATAAAAAATTACATAAATATAAAAAAAAAAATCAAAAATATATTTAGATATGTAAACTGGGCACTGGCAGGTTATTTGGCCAGGGCATTTAGGCTTCAATGTCCTCTGGGTATTAAAGTTATGCTGACCATAGCTGGATCGAAATTCGGTCGGTTAAAGGGGTTGTAAAGGTAAAAATTTTTTCACCTTAATGCATTCTATGCATTAAGGTGAAAAAACTTCTGACGATACCGCCGCCCCCAGCCCCCCTGTTTTACTTACCTGACGCCTCGAAAGTCAGCTTCTCGTTCCCGACATCTATTCCTCCGCTCACCCTGGCCGCTGATTGGCTACAGTGGATGGATTGGAAGCAGCGCAGCCATTGGCTCGCGCTGCTGTCAATTACATCCAATGACGCGGCGCGCTGGAGGGCGGGGCCGAGTGATACAGTGAGCGGCTATAGCCGCCGGCTGTATCACGTGAGCGCGCCCGCAAGCACTAACCACCATGCGAGGGAGCTCGCATTAAGGTGGTAAATGCTTGTGGGGAGGAGCTGAAACAGCCGCCGAGGGACCCCAGAAGACCAGGTTCAGGGCCACTCTGTGCAGAACGAGCTGCACAGTGAAGGTAAGTATGACATGTTTGTTATTTAAAAAAAAAAAAAAATTTTACCTTTACAACCCCTTTAAGCTGAAATTGGCCTGAATTTCAATCTATGTGTTGTCGCTCCCACTCCACTAGAGAAATGTTCTAAACTTTTTTTTCTTTAATCAGCAGCTACAGATCAGTATATTCTGACAGTGGAGAGTCCCTGTTATCAAAGTCTCAACAGGGGGGATACCTCTATCCATCGTGATGTGCGGATGGAGGAATTAGTTTTTTTTTTTTTTTTCAACCCACTGGCTGAACGAAAAAAAAAAAAAAAAAAAAAAAAAGACGATCCGTCTATGGCCAGTCTTGGAGCTAAAGAGAATAGCTAATATGTCTGAAAGGAGACTCAATGACAAACATGACTCCAGCGGAACCCCAAGGTGATCAATATGCAAACACTACGTTCTGTCTAAGGAAGTGTGTGCCTGCGTGTCCCCTCTATTATTACAGATGTTCAGACCATTGCACTGGGGGGGGGACATGTGGGGAGGATGGCAGGACTACCACTTCAGAGCTGAAGGCTGCCATTTCCAAAAGGCTCCTGGTGTGCTTGGAAGGATAAAAGACATATTGTTCTTTTGAGTAGTTAGCTCTGTTGGCTCTCTTTGATCTATAGACAGGCTCACTTTATAAGTGCAGAACACAGGCAAGCAATATCTGACAGTTAGGATCTATTTTATATACATTTTACAGATATACACATAGATGGGGTCAAACACAAAATAAACAGGCAGTATGTGACCTGAAACCAAAGCACGGCCCTCCTCTTTGCATGCTATTGGCTCCTCACTGTGGGGTCGATTGACTAAAACTGGAGAGTGCAAAATCTGGTGCAGCCCTGTATAGAAACCAATCAGCTTCCAGGTTAATTTATTTTATTTATTTTTTTTTGTCAAATCTTAGCCGCTTAAAGAGGAGTTCCACCCAGGGGGTCCAGTAAAAAAAAAAAAAAATTAAAAGTCAGCAGCTACAAATACTGCAGCTGCTGACTTTTAATTGGACACTTACCTGTCCCTGGGTCCAGCAATGCGGGGGATCGAAGCCCCGCTCATCTCCCCCTCCGTTCAGCAATTGCAACTGTGGGCGCCGGGCTGTGGCTTCACAGCCTGGCACCCACTGCGCATGCGCGAGCGGCGCCGCACGCTGTGATTGGCCGCTCAGTCACCTGGGACCTGTAATGGGTCCCAGATGATTGACGGGAGGGAGGGAGCAGAGCGGAGCCCTTCCTGTGCCGAGGGGGAAGTGATGTCACCAGCCCAGGCACTGGAAGAGGCAGACTACGAGGGACCCCCTAGCAACAGGCATTTAGAGGCAAGTTAAAAAGAAATATCCAAATGTTTTTTTTGTTTTGTTTTTTAGGATTTTTCATGTATTTTTGTTTTTTTGGGTGGAACCCCACTTAAAGGCAGTTTTACTGCTACAGGGCGGCACCCCTGCGCGGGTTCATACGTGATCCGGCTCTTCCGGGTAGCGGGCACTAATGCACGCTACCGGCGGCTCATTCCCGCTGCAATCAGCTGACACGGCGGACTTGATTTCCGCCAGCACCAATCGTTCGCTACGGAAGGCAGAAAGGTGGTCTGCCTATGTAAAACAACAACAAGGCAGATCGCCGTTCTGTCAGGAGGGAAGGCACGGATCCTGTGTCTCTGCAAAGCAGCAATACGGTTAATTGTCTTCCCCCTAGTGAAAGCACCTCCTACAGTGTAGTAAAACACTGGCTAGGCACACAGTTAACCCTTTGATCGCCCCCTGATGTTAACCCCCTTCCCTGCCAGTGTCATTATTACAGTGACAGTGCCTATTTCTTAGCACCGATCACTGTATTGGTGTCACTGGTCCCCAAAAAAGTGTCAGTTAGCATCAGAATATCCGCCGCAATATTGCAGTCCTGCTATTAGTCACTGATTACTAGTAAAAAAATGAAAAAATAAAAATACCCCATAGTTTGCAGACGCTATACCTTTTGCATGAAACCAATCAATATACTTGGATCCTGTCTAAATTGTCCCTAGTATGTATGAATGTGAGTTAGGGACCTTAGATTGTAAGCTCCTTGAGGGTAGGGACTGATGTGAATGTACAATGTATATGTGAAGCGCTGCGCAAATTGACGGCGCTATACAAGTACCTGAAATAAATAAAATAAAATATACGCTTTTTGGGATTTCTTTTTTACCAAAATATGTAGCAGCATACATGTTGGCTTAAATTTATTCACATTTCTTTTTTGGATTTTTTTTTTAAATTAATGGATATGTGTTTTATAGCAGAAAGTAAAAGATTTAAAAAAAAAAAAAATAAATAAAATTGTCGGCCATTTTTTGTTTATAACGCAAAAAAAAAAAAAAACACCCACAGAGGTGATCGAATACCACCAAAAGAAAGCTCTATTTGTGGGGAAGAAAGGACAATTTTATTTGGGTACAGCGTCGCACGACCGCGCAATTGTCAGTTAGGCCCCTTTCACACTGGGGCGGTTTTCAGGCGTTATTGCGTTAAAAATAGCGCCTGCAAACCGCCCCTAAACAGCCTCCGCTGTTTGTTCAGTGTGAAAGCCCGAGGGTTTTCACACTGAAGCGGTGCGCTGGCAAGAGAATAAAAAATCTTCTGTCAGCCGCATCTTTGGAGCGGTGAAGGAGCGGTGTATTCACCACTCCTAAACCGCTCCTGCCCATTGAAATCAATGGGACAGCGCGTCTATACCGCGGTAATACCGCGGCTATAACCGCGCTAAACGAGGGGTTTTAACCCTTTTTCGGCCGCCAGCGGGGGGTTAAAACCGCTAGCGGCCGAATACCGTGGTAAAACAGCGCTAAAAATAGCGCTGTTTTACCGCCGACGCCCCCTACCGCCCCAGTGTGAAAGGGGCCTTAAAGTAACGCAGTGCCGGATCACAAAAAATGCTCAAATCATGAAGGGGGGAAGCTGATTGGTTTCTATGTAGAGCTGCACCAGATTTTGCACTCTCCAGTTTTAGTAAATCAACCCCCATGGTACTTTTCAGTGACAAGCCCGATACTGAGATCTGTCCTCCTTGTTACATCACAATTATCACAATTAGTGGTCTAATGATTGACAGACATGGCTATCTATGTAACAAAGTATTATAGGGTTGTTAATAAAAAAAAAAATAAAAAAGATAAAAACTGCCTCAATCAACATGCAATCCTTTAGCAATTTGCTAAGAATTCTTTCCTATTTTTTTCCTATGTATATTCATACAAACATCTAACCTGTTCCAGATGGACACCAGGCCGTACTCATTCTGCTCTCCACTGGCGCTCTTCTTGCCGTTGCTCCCAAGCACCGAGGGCCGAACCATCCTCAGCGGCTTCATGTGATAGGTGTTGGCGTGGTCGGCGATGTAGTTGTACAGCTGATGAGCGGCGATGATCTCGGTAGGAACGGACAGCGTGTCCTGGTGCACGTGGTTGCGCCCATACTTGGGGATGTCGGGGTGCTGGGAAATGAAGAGCTGCAGAAAGCTGGCGAGATCGTAGCCTTGGCGCAGAGACATGTTGGAACCCAGCAGATACTGGTGCACCACCCGCAGGTGGAAGTCGTAGCTGAAGGAATGGACATGCATTAGGTCCCGCACCTTGTCGCACTCTTCTGTGAAGAGCATGGAGAGCTGTGGAGAAATAGAAGGGAGATCGTTCATTCTCTGGAGTCAATAACGAGATTGGACTCAAACTGGAAAATGAATTGCCTGTTTGATGGAGGGGGACATGAGTGTCTACAAGAGTAAGATTTCAGAAATTCTTAGAAACGGGCAAGGGAAGCCAGTTCTTCCGCTCTTCAAGAAAGTGATCTTTACCTTAATGTCAGGAGGCCCCTTCATTATTGATCCAATCCAAAGACAGGTAAGTCAAGAATCCTGCTGCTTGATAAACAGCTGGTGAAACACCTGCCCTCAGGACAATGCAAGAGGCATCAAACGGTCAACAAAAAGTCTTCTGTGTGACTCTACTGGTTGAGCTGTGGCCACTCCCCTGGTACCAGCAATGAGGGTAACCTTAGTGTTTATGGCCGTCCAATGAAGGTGCATAGCAATAGGTGGTGGTTCTCTCAGCCCTAGGTGCCTTTCTCTTCAGCAAGGGGATGGGCTTAGTTTTTAGTGGGTTGTTTGACAACCAGCCTTCAATGCATGTGATACAAAATGTCCCATTTCTGCCCAGTCCTAAAGCAAACCTGCCCTGGCCTCAAATCATTTCTAGGGTCTTACAATCACCATGAGGTCCCTGCCCTTATAAGTAAATGTGTGAGTCTACAAATGGTCACCACTTATACCCTGGACACAGGCTGTACATGGGGGCCTCAGCTTTTGCCCAGGTCAAGTATAATGTAGATATAAACCCAACTCCTAAAGTCTTGTAAGTCCTAATTCCTCTCTGAATATGTTTTTGACCCCCCCCCCCTCCATTCCAGGACTGCAAGGGTTAAATGCTTGTTTAGTCTAGGGAAGGTGTAATATGTAGAAAAGTTTTAATTATTCCTCGCTCCCCCAGCAGCCGACACACTCCTTAGCTCCCTCGATGTCTTCACATACAACACCGGACTGCTGGCCCTGAACTGTACACGATGTCAGAGAGGCCGCAACTGGTGTAGGGGACCAATTGTATGACAGGGAGGAATCCTTCAGGAACAAAGAATAAGGTAATCATTTCAGCTCATTCCTTACCCCCTAGACCCCGGGGTGCCAACCTGCAGGGGCCACATTTGGCCCTTGGGGCCCCTGCACACACTAATTTAGGTTTCCATATTGCCCTGTTACTAATGTAATAAGTTTCCAGTCTGTGACAGTCTCCTGAAGCATGTCCCCTGTCTCCAACAACCCCTTTTGCAGGCTCACAGTCTCGGACCATCTCCTGTATCATGTCTGCAGTCTCTGACCACCCCCTTTACTATGTCTGCAGTCTCTGACCATCTCTTGTCTCATGTCCACAGTCTCTGGCCAACTCCTGTACTATGTCTGCAGTCTCTGGCCGACTCCTGTATAATGTCTGCAGTCTTTGGCCATCTCCTGTACTATGTCTGCAGTCTCTGACCACCCCCTTTATCATGTCTGCAGTCTCTGACCATCTCTTGTATCATGTCCACAGTCTCTGGCCGACTCCTGTACTATGTCTGCAGTCTCTGACCACCCCCTTTACCATGTCTGCAGTCTCTGACCATCTAATGTCTCATGTCCACAGTCTCTGGCCGACTCCTGTACTATGTCTGCAGTCTCTGGCTATCTCCTGTATAATGTCCACAGTCTCTGGCCGACTCCTGTATAATGTCTGCAGTCTTTGGCCATCTCCTGTATAATGTCTGCAGTCTTTGGCCATCTCCTGTATAATGTCTGCAGTCTCTGACCATCCCCTTTACCATGTTTGCAGTCTCTGACCATCTCATGTATTATATCCGCAGTCTCTGACCATCTCTTGTATTATATCCGCAGTCTCTGAGCATCTCTTGCACCATACCCACAGTCTTTGACTATATATCCTTCTGTGTGTCTGCTGTCTCTGATGATGAATACTCACTGAATGTTATGTGCATCCCATTGGTGATGTCAGGGGCCACACTTGAAGGCCCCCATATCAAAAAAGTTGAACACCACTGTCCTAGAGCAAGGGGCTTCAAACCTTCTAAACAAAGTGCCGGTTAACTTTCCTTCAGACTTTAGGGGGGGTGGCCGCTGGCCATTAGGAGTATAAATTGTGCATCTTTAGCATTAAGGGGGAGGAATAGTGCCCCATCATTGGTGTCATTGGGAAAAATAGTGTCCCATCATTGGTGTCAGTGGGAGGAATAGTGTCCCATCATTGGTGTCAGTGGGAGGAATAGTGTCCCATCATTGGTGTCAGTGGGAGGAATAGTGTCCCATCATTGGTGTCAGTCGGAGGAATAGTGTCCCATCATTGGTGTCAGTGGGAGGAATAGTACCCCATCATTGGTGTCAGTGGGAGGAATAGTACCCCATCATTGGTGTCAGTGGGAGGAATAGTGTCCCATCATTGGTGTCAGTGGGAGGAATAGTGTTCCATCATTGGTGTCAGTGGGAGTAATAGTACCCCATCATTGGTGTCAGTGAGAGGAATAGTGTTCCATCATTGGTGTCAGTGGCAGGAATAGTGTTCCATCATTGGTGTCAGTGGCAGGAATAGTGTTCCATCATTGGTGTCAGTGGGAGGAATAGTACCCCATCATTGGTGTCAGTGGGAGGAATAGTACCCCATCATTGGTGTCAGTGGGAGGAATAGTGTCCCATCATTGGTGTCAGTGGGAGGAATAGTGTCCCATCATTGGTGTCAGTGGGAGGAATAGTGTCCCATCATTGGTGTCAGTGGGAGGAATAGTGTCCCATCATTGGTGTCAGTGGGAGGAACAGTGCCCCATCATCAGTGTCAGTGGGAGAAAGTGTCCCAAGTGCCGGGTAAAGGCAAGAAAGGGCTGCAGTTTGGAGACCACTGCCCTAGACTAGTATTTAACCCTTGCTATATGTGGGCAGTGCTGTATTTGACGTACAAAGACCAGAATGCCAATGGGTAGCAAAGGCGCTGGCATTTAGATGTTGAATGATGGGTGTGGAGCCTAATGTGAACAGGGGGTGGGGGTTTAAGCTGAAGTCCAGGTTTCCTATCACTTTACATAGTTTGTTTAGGCCAAGGTTATTTGGCGGCTGTGAGTGCTGTATCATACTGTAGTATCGGCAGAGGTGGAGACCGTGACATTATCCATCTGCCACTCCCCCTTGGTCAATCAGATTAAGCCTCGTATTGACAAAAACGATTAACACTCAGCTCACCTTGATTATATCCTGGCCACAGAGAGGAAGTCTCCCGTACTCCACTTAACAAAGCTGTTGCATACTGTATGTAGCTAATGCTACTACAGTATGAAAGATCGCTTACATTGTCAGAATCGCTATTTGGGCCAGCTTGGCCTGAACAAACTAATTAAGGTGGCAGGAAACCTGGACTTCGGTCTTTAATCTAAATTTGAAGTCAAAGTTCCGTGTACAGACCAGGCCTGGGATTTGGGGCGCTCCATAGGGACACAGTGTTTGATTTGAGGACTAACGCAGCTACTGAACGAGCACACAAAAGTCCCTGTACTTCAGCATTGTTGTACCTTAGGCACTTTTTAAGGCACATGTGGCAAACACAAGGCCCACGGGTGGAATCCAGTCCGCTAGGCCATTTCACGTGGTCCTCGCACCTCTCCTGCAGCTTCAGAACCCCCCCTTAATTCCGCCCCCCCATCTCGTCTCAGCAGGCGGCAGCAGGGAGGAGGACAGAATTCCTCTGCCATATCCTGCGCCCCTCTGTGCAGCTGCAGCACCTCCTCATCTCCGCCTCCCCTGGTCTCAGTATTCAGCAGATGCCGGCAGCTCACTCCAGCCCTCCTCTGGTCCTCCTCCAGACACTGCACTTTCTGCTTCCCAGCTTTGCCCCCAGCTTCTTCCCAGCAGCAGTACAAGGTGAGGAAGGGGTGCACTGTAATGTTAGGGAAGGTGGAGGACTTTTGGCTTTTGAAGGTGGGGAGACTCTTGACGTCTGATGTAAGGAGGGGGGGGGGGGGGAGCTCTCTGGACATCTAGTCTTAGAGTTCCAACCGGGCCTTTGAAGGGAAACCATAATGCTGATGTGGTCCGCAATGAAAATGAGTTGGACACCCCAACTTTAAGGCCCGGTTGGGTTTCCCAAGGCTGAACAGAAAGGGACAATTTGTAACACATACATGGAAAGACTGGATTTTGCACGGCTCTCAGCGTTCCCCGTAGACAAACTGCTCAATTTTTTTTTTTTTTTTTTTTTTTTTTAATGCCACATGTTCGGGATAAATTACTTTTTTCTGCATTTTTAGTTCCAAGTACCTGCACAATTAAAAGGATTATTTCAATGATTCACCCAATTTCCATTACTGCTTCAACAGCCTAGGGCTCTGAAATGACAGAAATTCCCCAGCACGCCATAAGATTTTCTTTTTAAACTGATTGTTAATTAACTGTACATTCAAAGGATTACAAGAGATGCTTGAATCTTTGTAGTAGCAGACTTGAAACTGTCACCGAATTACAATAAAAATTCTCCAACCTTGCTGCGACAGACTTAAAACTGTCAGACTAAATAACCCGTACCTGTCTCAATTGGCCATTACAATAAAACTGCCGTAGACCGGGGCCGCCCTCAGCATGGCTGCAAAAACATCAGAACGGCCAATCTGTTTGCTAAGTGGCTGCCAACATTGATGGGCCTGTGGCTGGGTTAAGTCGCTCCCCTTCATGTTTGACATACCAGGCGTACTTTCTTATGAATGCCAGTCCTGTTTCCAGCCGCCCAGCATATATACCCGTCCAATGCAGTGTTAATATGCTCTGGGTGCTACCTACCCTTGTACCAGGAGCTGACGTTTACTGTGAGGTTTTTGACGGGGAGGCGGAAACTGATTGCAATTCACTGATGGCCAGCCATTTGCAGACCCTGCTTCTCCACTTCAAATAGGGAGACACATACAAATCAAAGAAAAGACCCAATCACCGCACACCTACAAGACCCAAGTGGGGAAAATAATGGTTTGATCTCCTGTAGATTGTGTAAGTTTGCCCACTTACAAAGACATGAAGGGTCTATAATTTTTTATCATAGGTGTATTTTAAAGGATAGACACATAATATCAGCCAAAAATCCAGAAAATGTTATAAATTGAGTTCAGTGAGTTATGTAAGTATTTGATCCCCAAGCAAAACATGACTTAGTAGTTGGTGGAGAAACCCTTGTTGGCGAGCACAGAGGTCAGACGTTTCTTGTAAGTGGTGATCAGGTTTGCACACATCTCAGGAGGGATTTTGGTCCACTCTTCTTTACAGGTCTTCTCTAAATCCTTAAGGTTTCTTGGCTGTCGCTTGGTAAGTTGAAGTTTCAGCTCCCTCCATACATTTTCTATAGAATTAATGTCTGGAGACTGGCTAGGTCACTCCATGACCTTAATTTGCTTCTTTTTGAGCCACTCCCTTGTTGCCTTGGCGGTTGGTTTTGGGTCATTGTCATGCTAGAAGACCCATCCATGACCCATCTTCAGTGTTCTGACTGAGGGATTAAGGTTCTCATCCAAGATTTTACAATACATGACCCCGCACATTGGCCCCTCTATGCGGCAAAGTACCTTTAGCAGAGAAACATCCCCAAAGCATCATGTTTTCACCTCGGTGCTTGACTGTAGGGATGGTGTTCTTAACCACTTCCCGCCCGGCCCATAGCAGATGACAGCTGGGCGGTGGTTCAGTTATCCTGACTGGGCATCATATGACGTTCAGCAGGATAACATGGGGGCGCGCATCGCGGCGATCGGTGGAGCGGTGTGTCAGTCTGACACACCGCTCCACCGATCTTGGTAAAGAGCCTCCACATGATCAGCCGTGTCCAATCACGGCTAATCACGATGTCAATAGGAAGAGCCGTTGATCGGCTTTTCCTCACAGACGCGAGTAGAGGAGAGCCGATCGGCGGCTCTCCTGACAGGGGGGGTCTGCGCTGATTGTTTATCAGCGCAGCCCCCCTCAGATGACCACACTGGACCACCGGGGATCGCCACTAGGACCACCAGGGAGAGGGGGAACATGTGGATGGCCAGGTATGTACCCCATGGCCATCCACACGTGCCCAATGTGTGCCAATCTGTGCCCAAAAATGGGCACTGATTGGCACCAGTATATTGCAGTGATGCCCAGCAATGCCACCCTTAGGGGCATCAGTGCCACCAGTATCATCAGTGCTACGATCAGTGTCCATCGGTGCCACCTGTCAGTGCCCATCTGTGCCACCTATCAGTGCCACCCATAAGTACCCATCAATGCCACCTACGAGTGCCGATCTGTGCCACCTATGAGTGCCCATCAGTGCCGCATACCAGTGCCACCTATCAGTGCCCATCAGTGCCACCTATCAGTGCCACATCATCAGTGCCGTTGTATCAGTGCCGTTGTATCAGTGCCCGTCAGTGCAGCCATATCAGTGCCCGTCATTGAAGAAGAAAACCTACTCATTTACAAAAATTTTTAACAGAAACAAAAGGAAAATTTGTTTTTCTTCAAAATTTTTGGTCTTTTTTTTTTTTGTTGCGCAAAAAATTTAAAAAAAAAACGCAGAGGTGATCAAATACCACCAAAAGAAAGCTCTATTTGTGGGAACAAAATGATAAAAAAAATTGTTTGGGTACAGTGCAGCATGACTGCGCAATTGTCATTTAAACAGCGACAGCGCTGAAAATTGGTCTGGGCGGGAAGGTGTCTAAGTGCCTGGTATGGAAGTGGTTAAGGTTATAGTCAGCCCTTTTCTTCCTTCAAACACAGCGAGTCGAGTTAATGCCAAAGAGCTGAATTTTGGTCTCATCTGACCACAGCACTTCCCCCCAATCCTTCTCTGAATCATTTAGATGTTCATTGGTAAACTTCAGACGGACCTGTACATGTGTCTTCTTGAGGAGGGGGACCTTGCAGGCGCTGCAGTATTTCAATCCATGGCGGTGTATTGAGTTACCAATGGTTTGTTTGGTGACTGTGGTCCCAACTGTCTTGAGATCATTCATAAGCTCCTCCCGTGTAGTTCTTGGCTGATCCCTCACTTATTTCATGATCATCCTCACCCCATGAGACGAAACCTTGCATGGAGCTTCAGACCGAAGGCGATTGATGGTTATTTTGTATTTCTTCCATTTGCAAAAATCGCTCCAACAGTTGTCTCCTTCTCATCAAGCTTCTTGCTGATGGTCTTGTAGCCCATTCCAGCCTTGTGCAGGTCTACAGTCTTGTCCCCGATGTCCTTTGACAGCTCTTTGGTCTTCCCCATGATGGTGAGGTTTGAATGGAAGAAAGAGATTCTGTGGACAGGTGTCTTAAACACAATGGAGTTGTTGTTAAGAGCACCTTCTTACATTGACAGGACTAATCTGTCTGTGGGAGTCAGAATGATGGCTGGTTGGTTGGGGATCAAATACTTTATTTTACTCACTGAACTGCAACTCCATTTATAACATTTGTTTCTATCATTTAAAATACACATATGATAAAGATCACAGACCCTTCATTTCTTTGTAAGTGGGCAAACTTACAAAATCTGAAGGGGATCAAATAATTATTTTCACCACTGTAGACGAAAGCAGCTTCAGCCCGGCTCTGTCCAGACCACGGGCTCTTCCCTGGCCCATGACTAAGCCCAAGTGGCTGAGCGAAACACCTCAGTGGGTGGTGGCCTGGATGGAGTGGGCTGAAGCCTCATTCATCTACAGTGCCTTGAAAAAGTATTCGTACCCCTTGAAATTCTCCATATTTTGTCAGGTTACAACCAAAAAAGGTAAAATGTATTTTATTGGGATTTTATGTGATAGACCAACACAAAGTGGCACATAATTGTGAAGTGGAAGGAAAATGATAAATGGTTTTCAAAATCTTACAAATAAACGTGAAAAGTGTGGGGGGGTACATTTGTATGGCGCCCCCCGGAGTCAATACTTTGTAGAACCCCCTTTCACTGCAGTTACAGCTGCAAGTCTTTTTGGGGATGTCTCTACCAGCTTTGCACATCTAGAGAGGGACATTTTTGCCAATTCGTCTTTGCAAAATATCTCAAGCTCTATCAGATTGGATGGAAAGCGTCTGTGAACAGCAATTTTCAAGTCTTGCCACAGATTCTCAATGTGATTTAGGTCTGGACTTTGACTGGGCCATTCTAACACATGAATATGCTTTGATCTAAACCATTCCATCGTAGCTCTGGCTGTATGTTTAGGGTCATTGTCCGGCTGGAAGGTAAACCTCCGCCCCGGTCTCAAGTCTTTTGCAGACTCTAACAGGTTTTCTTCTAAGATTGCCCTGTATTTGGCTCCTTCCATCTTCCCATCAACTCTGACCAGCTTCCCTGTCCCTGCTGAAGAAAAGCATCCCCACAACATGATGCTGCCACCACCATGTTTCACGGTGGGGATGGTGTGTTCAGGGTGATGTGCAGTGTTAGTTTTCCACCACACATAGCGTTTTGCTTTTAGGACAAAAAGTTAAATGTTGGCCTGATCTGACCAGAGCACCTTCTTCCACATGTTTGCTGTGTCCTCCACATGGCTTCTCACAAATGACAAACAGGACTTCTTATGACTTTCTTTCACCAATATCTTTCTTCTTGTCACTCTTCCATAAAGGGCAGAATTGTGGAGAACACGACTAATAGTTGTCCTGTGGACAGATTCTCCCACCTGAGCTGTGGATCTCTGCAGCTCCTCCAGGGTTACCATGGACCTCTTGGCTCTTCTCTGATGAATGTTCTCCTTGCCCGGCCGGTCAGTTTAGGTGGACGGCCATGTCTTGGTAGGTTTGCAGTTGTGCCATACTCTTTCCAATTTCGGATGATGGATTGAACGGAGCTCCGTGAGATGTTCAAAGCTTGGGATATTTTTTTATAAGCTAACCCTGCTTTAAACTTCTCCACAGCTTTAACTCTGACCTGTCTGGTGTGTTCCTTGGCCTTCATGATGTTGTTTGTTCCCTAAGGTTCTCTAACAAACCTCCAAGGGCTTCAGAGAACAGCTGTATTTATACTGAGAATAAAATATACACAGGTGGACTATATTTAGTAATTAGGTGACTTCAGAAGGCAATTGGTTCCACTAGATTTTAGTTAGGGGTATCAGAGTAAACGGGGCTGAATACAAATGTCCCCCACACTTTTCAGATATTTGTAAAAAAAATATTAAAAACCATTTATCATTTTCCTTCCACTTCACAATTATGTGCCACTTTGTGTTGGTCTATCACAAAATCCCAATAAAATACATTTACATTTTTGGTTGCAAGATGACAAAATGTGGAAAATTTCAAGGGGTATGAATACACTTGGGTCTTGTTGGTGTGCAGTGATTGGGTCTTTTACTTTCTTTGACTGCCTACATCGAGCTGGGACAGGCTTTTCCATGCCAGCACCCCTCTGTGTGACCCACTCGGAGTTGAAGATGAGAACCTTGAGCGGCACCTGAAGCTTTCTTAGCCCATGGTCTTAGTAGGCACATACTTACAGTTGAGCTTATACGTTTGCACACCCCTAACAAAAATTGTAAAATGTGGATCAGTTACCAAAACACACGGTGCACCATTTATTCATAAGTGCACCCGTAGTTACAGTTCCACAAATACCTGTTGATTCTGCCAGTGAAGTCCACCTAATGCATCTAACGGGGATGGTGTGGCAATGATGTTGCACTGCTCCTGAATTCACTGAAAAGTTGCCACTCTCATGTAGGCTGTTCCTCCGTGCTGTACAGTGGGAGGAGAGGATATTGACGGGCGTGGCTATCAGCATGGTCACTGCTGGTTCACAGGTCTGTAGCTTGGCAACCATCATCTGGTAACACCTAGTGTTGCCCACTGCTTTCTGGCATCCTGGCACAGTGCTTATATGCCAGGATGACAGCACTCCTGCACTTGCGTGGGAATGACGTCATCATGCACAAGCCAATCAAAATGGCAGGTTACTGGCACCCAGAAGAAGCTGGGGACAAGATGTTGATATGGGACATTGCGGGCATTGGACGGGTGGAACAGGGGTAAGTTTTGCAGACTTTATTAAAGCAAATCTTCGCCATCCTAGTCCCCACTTTTTTTTTTTTTTACCCCCGCTTACTGGGTGGTCTGTGATACTCACCCACCCAGAGGATCCAGTGTTGTACCACAGAGAGCCTCTCGTCTTCTGCCACCACTCGGTCCTGCGCCCCCATGTTGCTTGTGAGGTCATTGAGAGGCCCACCGGTTCTTCTGGGTTCAGCCAGTGTGCCACCTAACGCTGCGCTAGTCTTGCCCCCTCCTTTCTGAATATAGGGCGAAGCCTCCTGGAATATGTGACGTGAACATCCCAGAGGGTACAGCGGGCACTGTGCACATCATTTGCCTAGGCGAGTGACATGCATGGGGGTAAGGGGACCACACGTTTTCACAGAAAATAAAAGATAAGTTAAAAAAAAAAAAAAAAAAAGAAGGATGGACGGAGCTATTCATGCAACAGGGAGAATATTGAAAGGAAGTTCCCTTCAGGGGGTAAAGATTTGTGGGCCTTATGTTATACTTACCTGCTCTGTAATGGTTTTGCATAGAGCAGCCCCTATCCTTCTTTTCTTGGGTCCCCTGCCGGAACTCCAGACCCCTCCGCTTTTATTTGATTGACAACAGCGGGAGCCAATGGCTGGTGCTGATATGTGAAACCTTGTGAGATGCTATGTTAATCTAATTAAAGCTGCCAGCACTAAACAGGCTTCCTAGACATGTGAATTAACAAACTAGAATCAGAATAAGTGCAGCGCTAAATTCAAAGTATCCCCTAAGGGATAATTATAGTGCATTCAATAAACGATATTATAAATAAAGTACAATATGCAAATTTTCACTAAGTGTTCTTGTATAAATCAAACAATATGATAAATATTAAAGTGCAATGTCCAGATATTGTCCATATAGTGTCCTCATGAAAATCAAATCGATGGTGAAGAAAATCGTGCCAATCCATTATATGCATAGTGAATAAACAATCTCTCCACAATTATCCACCTGTATATGCGTTTCTCAGACTCCTAGTGCTTCCTCCACCGGTTGTGCCCTCACCTTAAAAGGCTTTTTAAATGTGCCTTTAGAAACGATTATACCTTTAAAATGCTTCTCATAGTATTTCTTCTCCTTTTAAGCTGCTACGGGGACATCTCCCAGAGGATGTCGTGAGGACTCACGAAATTAGTAGGAGGGACCTGAGAGGCCGACGAACATGGAACCAGGAAGTACCATTTTGAGTGTAACAGACACAAGGAGCTCTGATGGAAGGGGCTGCAGAGCCGGTTGAGAGGTGACATATTCGTTTTAGCACTGGTGAAACAAGTATAATATACACACAGGCTTGTTTTAAGTTTTAAAATGTGAGTGCGTATTTGTTATAACCTGTATATTTGTTTTAACCTTTTTGAATAACATTCTTTTTTTAAATGATAAAGCACTATTGCCAGATCTGATTGCTTTGCACGTGGTCGATGTGATTGGAGTTCAAGAGCAGCAGCAAGGAGGTTTAACCCTTTGATTGACCGATGTGACTGGAGTTTACGGGTGGCTTATAAGGAGAAGGAATACTATGAGAAGCATTTTAAAGGATTAATCCTTTCTAAAGGCACATTTAAAAAGCCTATAAGGTGAGGGCACAACCGGTGGAGGAAGCACTAGGAGTTTGAGAAACGCATATACGGGTGGATAATTGTGGAGAAATTGTTTATGCATATAATGGATTGGCATGATATTTTCACCATCAATTTGATTTTCATAAGGACACTATATGGACAATATCTGCACATTGCACTTTAATATTTATCACATTGTTTGATTTATACAAGAACACATTGTGAAAATTTGCATATTGTACTGTATTTATAATATTGTTTATTGAATGCACTATATATCCCTTAGGGGATACTTTGTATTTAGCGCTGCACTTATTCTGATTCTACAATGGCTGCCACTGCTATGAATCCACCCAGGGAGGAGGGAGACAGTAGCAAGAGCCGCTGCTCTCATGCACGTCGCTGAATCGGATCAGGCTCAAGTAAGAATAAGGGGGGGCTCCTGCAGCACAGAAGGTTTTTTACCTTAATGCAAAGAATGCATTAAGGTACAAAAAAAACCCCTGTGGCTTTAGAACCACTTTAATGGTTGTAATCATACAGTAAAATTTTGGTCTCTTTGCGCTAAAAGTGTTGGGGGCCGAATTGTGGCATTGGTGCACATTTTACAATTTCTGCCAGGGGTTGTGTGTAAACTTCTGAGCACATCTGTACAACGTGTAAACATAATAAACAGGCACAATATAATACAATTTAAGAAAGGAGAACTTACACTTACCAAGTCAGTGACATTCTACCCCAACAGTGGAGGGTGACAAAATCTTATATGTGCAGCAGAAACCACCATCACCAATACACAACAGCGTTGGGAAGGGGAGGGGGGGGAAGGTTTGGGATATTTTTGCAAAAACTGAACCATGTGCAAAGCTGTCACCAGATCACATGCCAAAGACAACGACAATTCTATTCTCCTGACCCTTTTCACCAAGCGGGGGGGAGGGAAGGGGGGGCAGGGGACGGACAACTCTCGTTCTGAATCATCTCACCGCTGGTCATCTGACAATGTCGGAGATTTTTTTTCCCGTCACCAACACCTGAACAGAATGCGATAAAGCCCGGCACCAACACGAGAAGCTTGTACCCCCAAATGAGGCCGATCGGTTCAGCTCAGCCTTGGTATTACCACCCCGATCGTCACCTCCGGAGCGGGGGGGGGGGGGGGGGGGGAGAGTTTAATTTCATTGCAGTGCTGATGCAGAGAATCTGGTTTTCGTTTTCTGAAAACCATCTGAACATTCCCCACTGAGCCATAAACAGAATGGGTAATGTGACATTGCAGGAAAGGATCACAGACAGCGACAGGGCTGACGCGCTCATGAAAAGAGACAGGAGAACAGAAGTGACGGCGTGCCATCAGACGCGCCGCGCGGGATTATGAGAGCCGCTGACACATATTTAGAAAATTACAAAAAAGTGTGAGAGAAGAGGAAAGGGATGACAATTGTTCAGCATCAACACAGAGGCACCAAAACACAGGTTATTGTTCCATGACAAACAAGGACAGGAAGCGGGACACCAGGAGTGCGGATAGCGCCAAGAGTGCAAGAGGGCCCGAGAGCAGGGGGGGGGGAGGGGAAGGGGATAGACGGGACATACCGCAGACTCGGAGGCACTTTCAGGGGTATTCCTGCAATGGGTTCGCATGGAGAGGGCACCCTGATAAGAGAGGACATGACACTTGTACACAACAGGAAGAAAACGCACAGACAAGATGGCTGCTTAACCCACACGGACAGATCCCATACACAGCTCAGGCAGACACTGGACTCTCAGCGGTAAGGAACGATGGAGCAGCGGTCTTGTAAAAACATCACACAAAAGTTGGTTATTACAAATTATTTCTTTTCATCTCTATGGTGGAAGCTTGACCCACTATGGTGACATATACAGGCTTTCTCAATAGGGCAAAAAGCAATGTACAAGGAACCTATATTAATCTTTTAATTAGCTGACTGCTATATACTAAAATTTTGTGTCATTGAAATATTGGTGACTGTGATTTACATTTTATCATTGTACTTTGAATTTTACTTTACTGAATAATACAGAAAGACCACCTAGCATTAGAAGAGCAGGGGAAAGAAATCAAGAATGAACATAAATATTAAATTTTCATGGAGTCAAGTGGTAAAGATTATGTCTGTATGCAATGAGAATACAACCTATCCATTCACTAGAGACCGGTGACATCATTGAGAATATAGCCTATCCATTCACTAGAGACTGGTGACATCACTGAGAATGCAGCCTATCAATTCACTAGAGACCAGTGACATCACTGAGAATGCAGCCTATAAATTCACTAGAGACCAGTGACATCACTGAGAATGCAGTCTATCCATTCACTAGAGACCGGTGACATCACTGAGAATGCAGCCTATCCATTCACTAGAGACCGGTGACATCACTGAGAATGCAGCCTATCCATTCACTAGAGACTGGTGACATCACTGAGAATGCAGCCTAACCATTCACTAGAGACCAGTGAAATCACTGAGAATGCAGCCTATCCAATCACTAGAGACCGGTGACATCACTGAGAATGCAGCCTATCCATTCACTAGAGACTAGTGACATCACTGAGAATGCAGCCTATCCATTCACTAAAAACCAATGACATCACTGAGAATGCAGCCTATCCATTCACTAGAGACCAATGACATCACTGAGAATGCAGCCTAACCATTCACTAGAGACCAGTGAAATCACTGAGAATGCAGCCTATCCAATCACTAGAGACCGGTGACATCACTGAGAATGCATCCTATCAATTCAATAGAGATCGATGACATCACTGGGAATGCAGCCTATCAATTCAATAGAGACTAGTGACATCACTGAGAAAGAAGCCTATCCATTCACTAGAGACCAATGACATCACTGAGAAAGCAGCCTATCCAATCACTAGAGACCGGTGACATCACTGAGAATGCATCCTATCAATTCAATAGAGACCAGTGACATCACTGGGAATGCAGCCTATCAATTCAATAGAGACTAGTGACATCACTGAGAATGCAGCCTATCCATTCACTAGAGACCAATGACATCACTGAGAAAGCAGCCTATCCAATCACTAGAGACCGGTGACATCACTGAGAATGCAGCCTATCCATTCACTAGAGACTAGTGACATCACTGAGAATGCAGCCTATCCATTCACTAAAAACCAATGACATCACTGAGAATGCAGCCTATCCATTCACTAGAGACCAATGACATCACTGAGAATGCAGCCTATCCATTCACTGGAGACCGGTGACATTACTGAGAATGCAGCCTATCCATTCACTGGAGACCGGTGACATTACTGAGAATACAGCCTATCCATTCACTAGAGACCGGTGACATTACTGAGAATCCAGCCTATCCAATCACTAGAGACCGGTGACATCACTGAGAATGCAGCCTATCCATTCACTAGAGACCGGTGACATCACTGAGAATGCATCCTATCAATTCAATAGAGACCAGTGACATCACTGGGAATGCAGCCTATCAATTCAATAGAGACTAGTGACATCACTGAGAATGCAGCCTATCCATTCACTAGAGACCAATGACATCACTGAGAAAGCAGCCTATCCAATCACTAGAGACCGGTGACATCACTGAGAATGCAGCCTATCCATTCACTAGAGACTAGTGACATCACTGAGAATGCAGCCTATCCATTCACTAAAAACCAATGACATCACTGAGAATGCAGCCTATCCATTCACTAGAGACCAATGACATCACTGAGAATGCAGCCTATCCATTCACTGGAGACCGGTGACATTACTGAGAATGCAGCCTATCCATTCACTGGAGACCGGTGACATTACTGAGAATACAGCCTATCCATTCACTAGAGACCGGTGACATTACTGAGAATCCAGCCTATCCATTCACTAGAGACCGGTGACATCACTGAGAATGCAGCCTATCCATTCACTAGAGACCGGTGACATTACTGAGAATCCAGCCTATCCATTCACTAGAGACCGGTGACATCACTGAGAATGCAGCCTATCCATTCACTAGAGACCGGTGACATTACTGAGAATCCAGCCTATCCATTCACTAGAGACCGGTGACATCACTGAGAATGCAGCCTATCCATTCACTAGAGACCGGTGACATTACTGAGAATGCAGCCTATCCATTCACTAGAGACCGGTGACATTACTGAGAATGCAGCCTATCCATTCACTAGAGACCGGTGACATTACTGAGAATGCAGCCTATCCATTCACTAGAGACCGGTGACATTACTGAGAATGCAGCCTATCCATTCACTAGAGACCGGTGACATCACTGAGAATGCAGCCTATCCATTCACTAGAGACCGGTGACATCACTGAGAATGCAGCCTATCCATTCACTAGAGACCGGTGACATCACTGAGAATGCAGCCTATCCATTCACTAGAGACCGGTGATAGTACTAATGATGTAGATAATTCACTAGGAACCAGTGACATGACTTAATAATTTGGTGCAGGGAGATTAAGTCACACATATGGAGATTATATGCATTACAGACATGCGGAAGGTAGGTACCTGCGAGTTAACAGACTGGCCCATTGGTATGCGGGAACATTCCAGAGCATACTGCTTCACACAGAAATAGCATCCCTGTGGAAGAAACATACAGATCAGAATCCTGAAGGCCAAAAGTCCACTCATCTCTCACCTTTACCTGTCCATTCCTCCTACCAACCTGAAAGGAGAGCTCCATCAGTACAATGCCTCCAGGCAGCGCCCTCTGCAGGTGATATGTAATAACTGTATGAGTTGCACTCTGCAAGACAAACACATTACAGGTTTTATATTATTTCATGACTCTAAAACGTTTGAAAGTAAATGATCAGGCATCACAGGGCCAAGTAACCTGGCATTTTCATGTTCTGCACTGGTAGTCTACAGATCTGGTCAGTGCAGCTTTCCTTCAACAAAGCAGTTTTTACATTTCTGCACCGGCTATAATCATCATCTTTCTTCCTGAGGTCCCAGCAGTGGAGACTTACCTTAGGACTGCCCTCGCTCTTTGGTTTTGATGCTCTGTTCTCCGGAGCCAGCGAGGGCACCGCTCTGATCCGCGCGATGCTGTGGACACAAAGATTGCAATTGAATTCCCGCTTTAGCCGGTTTTCTATGGCTATAAACTTCATTAAGGAGACTCTGTCACAACTGCTTGAAATGACTGAAGTGGGATTTAAAAAGGAACTTTTTTTCCCAATACAAAAGTTAAAGAAGAATTCCAGGCATGGTATATTTTGCCATAGCTGCATTGGTCCAGTTTGTGCCCATGTAACTTTGAATATACAATACCTGGCTGATGCCCTTGGAAGCAGTAAGTAGGCACAGCTATTTCCGTCACCTCCACTTGCTTCCAGCGGGCCTGGTGCATTGTGAACACAGGAGGTTGGCCCATTCAGCATGGGCGCCATTCAGAGAATGCTTTGCATTTCCTGAGTGAATGCAAAGTGTTCTCTCATTGGACAAGGTGGGGGGTGGCGACGTCACTCTTCCCACCTCATCCAATCTCAGAAGGCTTTGCATTCATTCAGAAAATGCAAAGCATCATCTAAATGGTGTCCATGCTGAATGGCCAACCTCCTGTTTAAGGAATGCATTTGGCCAGCCGCTAAGCACGGGACTCAAAATCAAGTGGAGATCACTGTAGTAGTGGTGGAGTAGAGGTGGAGTAGTGATGTCTACTTAGAGCTGCACGGATAATCGTTAAGAATCGAGATTGCGATTCTTTCCCCCCTCATGATCTTAAAGCATTTTCCTGATTCTGAGTTCTCTGCTCAAGTCAACAGCAGTAAAAAAAAACAAAAACAAACAGGCAGTCTGCCAAGTTTTACAACAAGGCCACTCATCAAAATTAGAAGAGAAGAGGTTTAACCTTAAACTACATAGAGGGTTCTTTACTGTAAGAGCGGCAAGGATGTGGAATTCCCTTCCACAGGCGGTGGTCTCAGCGGGGAGCATCGATAGTTTCAAGAAACTATTAGATAAGCACTTAAACGACCGCAACATACAGGGATATACAATGTAACAATGTTACATTGTATATACACAATGTAACACTGACATATAATCACACACATAGGTTGGACTTGATGGACTTGTGTCTTTTTTCAACCTCACCTACTATGTAACTATGTAACCACTTAGCATATTATTTTATATATACTGCGATTCTGTACTTGCCAAATATGCGGCAGAAATCTCCCTCCACTGAGTCTGGCTGCAGCCATTTTAACTGTGGGCAGCTGAAGCCGCTACCTGTTCACTCCCTGGATTTACACAGATGACCACCTCCAGCTCCGCAGCTCTCATTGGCCCTCTTGTGACTCATCCCCCCTCCCTTCCTGGCAAACTCTCACCAGAGTAAGAGAGAGAGAGCTGTGCATGATGTCATCAGCCTAGGCCAATGACCAGACAAGAAACAGGAAGTGGGCTGTATAAGGGATTTTTCTGGCAGAAAAAAAATGTTTTACTAACCAAAAGTTAAAACAAGAAGATTTAATAGATGGAAAGATGAAAAAAATGACTGAAGTTCCACTTTTAAGCTTTGCCAATAAAACCTGGAAGCTGATTGGTTACTATGCAGAGCTGCACCAGATTCTGTGTGCACCAGTTTTAGTAAATCTACCCCGGGGCGTTTTATTTTCTATTTTATTTCATTTCATATCTTTATTTTTAACCTCAGAATTTTGAATTTTTTTTTCTGATTGTTGCAGCTCCACCGTTTGTAGGTTTCTTTATTGGGAGACATTGAGTACACTAGATGTAAAAAGTTTCTTTTTGAATTAGGTGGCAGCAATAACCTATTTTAACTTTTGTGGCAGTTTCTGTGGCACGGGGTGAAAATGATTGAGTTTTTTTTACACAGTAAATTCTTTTGGTTTGACAGTCAAGACTTCCCTTTTCCCTCTGTGAATGAGAATAAAGTATTTTTTGTGTACATTCACTATAACTATATGCAAGGGCCGGTGACAGGGTCTCTTTAACCTTAAAATATGGTGTTTTAATTATTACTAATCAAATGACAAGAGCCCCCTTCCCCCTAACACCCAGGACTGGCACCTACCTGCGGGCAGGAGAAGCAGGCCGTAGCTGGACAAGGATGAAGCCGGTACTCTGTAGATACTGGATGTATTGCTGCATGAATGCTGTGCACAGTTCCTGGAGCCACGGCTCATCCCTCGCTCTACTGGGAGGCATATCTGCAGAATCGCAACTGTGACTGCGGTCTCTGCCCGACGCCCCCGAGTCATTGGATCGGTGCCGTTTCTGCGGAAATGCACATGGTCATACATTTTAAAATGTATCCTTCCACTTCAAGTTTGGTCCCAAAAGTGAATCACCCCCCTGAGATATGCAAGACAGTCTAAGGGCCGGTGTCAGCCTAAGGGCCGGTGTCAGCCTAAGGGCCCGGTGTCAGCCTAAGGGCCCGGTGTCAGCCTAAGGGCCCGGTGTCAGCCTAAGGGCCCGGTGTCAGCCTAAGGGCCCGGTGTCAGCCTAAGGGCCCGGTGTCAGCCTAAGGGCCCGGTGTCAGCCTAAGGGCCCGGTGTCAGCCTAAGGGCCCGGTGTCAGCCTAAGGGCCCGGTGTCAGCCTAAGGGGCCGGTGTCAGCCCAGGGGCCGGTGTCAGCCCGGGGGCCGGTGTCAGCCCGGGGGCCGGTGTCAGCCCGGGGGCCGGTGTCAGCCAAGGGGGCGGTGTCAGCCCAAGGGGGCGGTGTCAGCCCAAGGGGGCGGTGTCAGCCCAAGGGCCCGGTGTCAGCCCAAGGGCCCGGTGTCAGCCTAAGGGCCCGGTGTCAGCCTAAGGGCCCGGTGTCAGCCTAAGGGGCCGGTGTCAGCCCAGGGGCCGGTGTCAGCCCAGGGGCCGGTGTCAGCCCAGGGGCCGGTGTCAGCCCAGGGGCCGGTGTCAGCCTAGGGGCCGGTGTCAGCCTAGGGGGCGGTGTCAGCCCAAGGGGGCGGTGTCAGCCCAAGGGGGCGGTATCAGCCCAAGGGCGGTGTCGATGGGCTTGTGTTCCCCTGAGAAAAACTTCTCTCCTTATATGTTGATGTGATTGCAAAAGCAGCTCAAAAAAAGGTCAACTACGGGTCAGAATAAGGTCAACTGCAGGTCAAAGGAACCTGTCAATGTATTCTGGATGACCTCACAAGCATCGTACACTCATTTCAAAAGCACAAAGTGAAGCCCATCGACACTGGCCATAAAGCAGATGTAAGTCTGCAGCTTTCTTTACAATAACCCCACATATACTGTGTACAGTATATTGTTTTTATAAACCATTGGGAGTAGAAGAGGTCCTGATACCAGTGGGAAAAAATAATGTCCTATCATTGGTGTCAGTGGGATGAAAATGTGTGCCATCATTGGTGTCATTGGGAGAAATTGTGCCCCATCATTGGTGTCATTGGGAGAAATTGTGCCCCATCATTGGTGTCATTGGGAGAAATTGTGTCCCATCATTGGTGTCAGTGGGAGGAATAGTGTCCCATCATTGGTGTCAGTGGGAGGAATTTTGTCCTATCATTGGTGTCAGTGGGAGGAATTGTGTCCTATCATTGGTGTCAGTGGGAGGAATTGTGTCCTATCATTGGTGTCAGTGGGAGGAATTGTGTCCTGTCAGCGGGTCCCATTGTTGGTATCACTGGGAGGAATTGTGTCCCCATCATTAGTGTTAGTGGGAGGAATTGTGTCCCATCATTGGTGTAATTAGCCCCAATTGTTGGTGTCGCTGGGAGAAATTGTGTCCCATAATTGGCGTCAGTCGGAGGAATTGTGTCCCCATCATTGGTGTCATTAGGAGAACTTGTGCCCCATCATTAGTGTCAGTGGGAGGAATTGTGTCCTATCATTGATGTCAGTGGGCCCCATTTGTTGGTGTCATTTGGAGGAATTGTGTCCTGTCAGCGGGTCCCGTTGTTGGCATCACTGGGAGGAATTGTGTCCCCATCATTAGTGTCAGTGGGAGGAATTTTGTCCCCATCATTAGTGTCAGTGGGAGGAATTTTGTCCCATCATTGATGTCAGTGGGCCCCATTTGTTGGTGTCATTGGGAGGAATTGTGTCCCATCATTGGTGTCATTTGGAGGAATTGTGTTCCGTCATTAGTGTCAGTGGGAGGAATTGTGTCACCATCATGAATGTCATTGGGAGGAATTGTGTTCCGTCAGTGGGTCCCCATTGTTGGTATCACTGGGAGGAACTGTGCCCCATCATTGGTGTCATTGGGAGAAACTGTGTGCCTTCACTAGTGTCAGTGGGGGGAATTATGCCCCATTATTGATATCAGCGGATATATTAGTGCCCCAAGGCTGGATAAAAGCAAGCAAAGGGTCGCATCTGGCCCCCCGGGCCCCAGTTTGGAGCACTTCAACTTGTTTTATCCCTTTAAGAATGCTGCAAGTACAGATAAATTACCTGCTGATCCTGCCAGAACTCCAGTGAGACCCCAACTTCTGTTTAAACTGTAAACTCTGCCTCAGCTACACTGTAATCCCATGTAGTGCTGTCAGTCCTGCTTGGTTCTTCCCTGCTGGACTACAAATCAGTTATGGGGGTTTTATGCAATCCAGCACTTTGTGGCAGGATCACCAGACTTTGTTTTAGTACTTGTAGCATATAAAAAGAGACAAATTACAGGAGAATGTACACAGGTAGAAGCCTGTACTTTAATTTGCCCAGATGTAAAGTTTAATATCAATCTGTTTCAGGGTCACTGAATCGTGCCGGATAGGGGTAAATGTTACTAGAGGTATATAATAAATCCTACTTTTATATACAGATTGCAATGTATAAGAATGAATCGGTGACAACCTGTTGTAGATCTATGAAATCCCTCCTAGCCCATGTTGGGGGCCCCTCATGTGACCGGCATACCTTCCCTTCGCTCCGGCTCTGGTCGTTCTGAACCTGCACTTGAAACGACGGATCGAACAGCAGTGGGTGGCGCAATAATGAACCATCCTGGCAGATTGCTTCAATGTGTTCCAAATCTGCCGCCTGCAGAAGAGAAAAAACAACCGGAGAATAAAGTAAAGGGCCAAGAAAAAAAAAAAAAAAAGAACGAACGATTGTTACTGCTGATGAAAAGGGGACTTACACTGATCGGCATATTGGGACTGGGCTGATCTCTGCTGCCACGTCACAAAGAGGTTCTCAAATCTTCAGCTGCTTCTCCACCTCTGCAATACAAATGTCCATGTTAAAGAAGAACTCCAGGCATGGAAAACGTTGACATTTTACCTTTACATATCCTATTCCTGTGGGATCCCTCTACAGCCGGGGTCCTCAAACTTTCTGAACAAAAGGGCCACTTTATTGTCCTTCAGATTTCAGGGGGCCGACCTGTGGCCAGTGAGAGTAGAAATTGTCCTGGCGTCAGTCGGAGTAAGCGATGCATCTTAGGCATTAGGGAAAGAATAGTGCCCCATCATTGATGTCAGTGGGAGGAATAGTGTCCCCGTCATTGGTGTCAGTGGGCGGAATAGTGCCTCATCGTTGGTGTCAGTGGGCGGAATAGTGCCCCATCGTTGGTGTCAGTGGGCGGAATAGTGCCCCATCGTTGGTGTCAGTGGGCGGAATAGTGCCCCATCGTTGGTGTCAGTGGGCGGAATAGTGCCCCATCGTTGGTGTCAGTGGGCAGAATAGTGCCCCATCGTTGGTGTCAGTGGGCAGAATAGTGCCCCATCGTTGGTGTCAGTGGGCAGAATAGTGCCCCATCGTTGGTGTCAGTGGGCAGAATAGTGCCCCATCGTTGGTGTCAGTGGGCAGAATAGTGCCCCATCGTTGGTGTCAGTGGGCAGAATAGTGCCCCATCGTTGGTGTCAGTGGGCAGAATAGTGCCCCATCGTTGGTGTCAGTGGGCAGAATAGTGCCCCATCGTTGGTGTCAGTGGGCAGAATAGTGCCCCATCGTTGGTGTCAGTGGGCAGAATAGTGCCCCATCGTTGGTGTCAGTGGGCAGAATAGTGCCCCATCGTTGGTGTCAGTGGGCAGAATAGTGCCCCATCGTTGGTGTCAGTGGGCAGAATAGTGCCCCATCGTTGGTGTCAGTGGGCAGAATAGTGCCCCATCGTTGGTGTCAGTGGGCAGAATAGTGCCCCATCGTTGGTGTCAGTGGGCAGAATAGTGCCCCATCGTTGGTGTCAGTGGGCAGAATAGTGCCCCATCGTTGGTGTCAGTGGGCAGAATAGTGCCCCATCGTTGGTGTCAGTGGGCAGAATAGTGCCCCATCGTTGGTGTCAGTGGGCAGAATAGTGCCCCATCGTTGGTGTCAGTGGGCAGAATAGTGCCCCATCGTTGGTGTCAGTGGGCAGAATAGTGCCCCATCGTTGGTGTCAGTGGGCAGAATAGTGCCCCATCGTTGGTGTCAGTGGGCAGAATAGTGCCCCATCGTTGGTGTCAGTGGGCAGAATAGTGCCCCATCGTTGGTGTCAGTGGGCAGAATAGTTGCCCCATCGTTGGTGTCAGTGGGCAGAATAGTGCCCCATCGTTGGTGTCAGTGGGCAGAATAGTGCCCCATCGTTGGTGTCAGTGGGCAGAATAGTGCCCCATCGTTGGTGTCAGTGGGCAGAATAGTGCCCCATCGTTGGTGTCAGTGGGCAGAATAGTGCCCCATCGTTGGTGTCAGTGGGCAGAATAGTGCCCCATCGTTGGTGTCAGTGGGAGGAATAGGGCCTCATATTTGGTGTCAGTGGGAGGAATAGTGTCTCATATTTGTGTCAGTGGGAGGAATAGTGCCCCATCATTAGTGTCAGTAGCAGGAATAGTGCCCCATCATTGGTGTCAGTGGCAAGAATAGTGCCACATCATTGGTGTCAGTGGCAAGAATAGTGCCCCATCATTGGTGTCAGTGGCAGGAATAGTGCCCATCATTGGTGTCAGTGGCAGAATAGTGCCCCATCGTTGGTGTCAGTGGGAGAAATAGCGCCCCATCATTGGTGTCAGTGGGAGGAATAGTGCCCCGTCATTGGTGTTAGTGGGTGGAATAGTGCCCCATCGTTGGTGTCAGTGGGAGGAATAGTGCCCCATCATTAGTGTCAGTGGGAGGAATAGTGCCTCATATTTGGTGTCAGTGGGAGGAATAGTGCCCCATCATTAGTGTCAGTGGCAGGAATAGTGTCCCATCATTTGGTGTCAGTGGCAAGAATAGTGCCCCATCATTGGTGTCAGTGGCAAGAATAGTGCCCCATCATTGGTGTCAGTGCAGGGAATAGTGCCCATCATTGGTGTCAGTGGCAGAACAGTGCCCCATCATTGGCAGGAAAAGTGCACCATCATTGGTGTCAGTGGAAGGAATAGTGCCCCATCATTGGGGTCAGTGGCATGAAAAGTGCCCCATCATTTTTATTAGTAGGAGTAAGTATGGCCTTTCATTGGTGCCAACAAAAGGAATAGGCCCCACTGTTCAACTGTGAAAAGAATAGTGGCTCCCTCATTGGTGTCAGGAGAAAATAATGATTGAATAAATAGAGGGAATAGTGCCCCCAAGGGCTACATAAAAGGCAGACAAAGGGCCACATCCTACCCTTGAGCCACAGTTTGAAGACCACTGCTCTAGAAGCTGGAAATCACTGTAATAGACATGGCTACTACACCACTACTACACTGCTACTACACCACTACTACACTGCTACTCCAGAGATCTTCCAGGTCCTGTGCCAAGAGGCTGCCCTGTCCATTCTGAACACAGGGGGTCGGCTGTTCGGCATGAGAGCCATTTACAGAATGCTTTGCATTTTCTCATTGAATGCAAAGTGTTCTCTGATTGGATATAGGGGAGAGTGTGATGTCACCACCCCACCTCTGCACCTTGTCCAATCAGAGTAACGTAATTAACACTACAGTGCTACTTTTATGAGCTTCCCCTAACCCCATCCCATCTATATTAGGTGGTTGTGTTAAGGCCGCCCATAGCGGGATGAAAAAAAAAAAAAAGACTCAATTCCCCCCATTCACACATTCAATGTGGATGGGGGAATCCTCCCCGCTGAGCCTTTGTATTCTGACAGTGGTGAGACCTCCCCGCCATCACAATACACTGATCGATTGGGTCAAATCCAACATGGCGGTTAAACAGATCTCGAATGGTACCCACCCCACCCATTCGATCCATGTATGGCCGGGCCGAAATTGTGGATCCTGCTGCTGAACTTTCATATCTCCTCACCTCTTTTCCTCTGTGCTCTTAATCTCCAAGAACTGGGCTCCATGGCGGGACACGGTGTCCACCTCGGAGGAGAGATGCATGGGTTCACCGGCATGACGTCCCGAAGAACCTCATCGAACGGCACGATGTCTGGAGGGTAGTGTAAGGACGGGAGGCCGCGGCCTGATGTGCTCAAACGAGTCTGTTCCTTGTTTGGAGGAGGCGTGGGGCTTCGGATCAGAGCGTCTACCTCCAGGGTGGAATTGAGGAATGGGGTTGGGATCCTGATTAAAAATACAAAAAGAGCATATGTATATATACACACAATGTCAAAAAACTCACTATGCCTCTTACTAAATACCTTGGATTGTCTACTTACTAAAAAGCAGTCATTTGAGGGGGGGGGGGGATTTGTACTGTCCTGGCATTTTAAGGCCTCAAGAAATGAGATTGACCGTAAATGGAGCAGAATACGTTTGCCACAATTTACGAAGAAAAGATTCTTTATTTGCAACATTGTGACGGGAGTCACTTTTGGGCACAGGGTGACTGAGAAAATATATCTTGGATTACTTAAAATGGGACAGTAATACTTATCCACAATATCTCCCAGGATGTATGTAAAGACTATTCTTGGTTTGTTTGATTCTGAACTCAACATGTTAGTTGAGAGAGAGCTGATCACATTGGCCTCTAGAACTGGGTAGGAGTCGGACAGTCTACTCTTACTATATTTTGTTGCCTACTAGCCTGAGGATGGGGGGGGGGGAGGGGGAGATCACTGTTTGTATTGTAAATTGTAATTAGCTCCTGCTATTGTGAGAAGGTGTCTGTGTGTATACTAATGTATGAGGCTCGGTGACAACAAGTCTGACCTGTAGTGAAATCCTGATTAATCATACAATGCTCAGGAGGGCACAGAGTCACATCGGCTGCTTTAAGGGATTAGTTATTAGCTCATGTTAATTCTGTTTCTGGTTACAGTTGTATTGTTAAAGTAATATGAGCAGGAGGTGGGGCCTCCTCTTCTACTGTGTATAAGACTGTATTCTGGTTCTAATAAAAGAGTCTGATTCCAGTTGGACCCTCCGTACAGAGCCTTGTCTCGTACTTGGGGGGAAGAATTATTCGTATTGGTTTCTTGTTCGGCTGATTGGAGGGTTCGGCAGCTGCCTTTGTGTTGGGAAATGGAACGACTTTAACCCCTTTCATACTCGGGGTGCCGTTACAAACATTTTAGAACAAAGAAAACTTGTTTTTTTTTTTAAATTGTCTGTATTTTTTGTTTATATAGCCAAAAAAAACCCAGTGGTGATTAAATACCACCAAAAGAAAGCTCTATCTCTCTCTCAAAAAAAGAAATATAATTCATATGGGTTCAGTGTTGCATGACGGACTATTAGTCATTCAAAGCACAACTGGCCTGGACTGAAAGAGGATAAAAGTGTCCGGTATTGAAGTGGTTAAATATGTTTAAAATATCCCGTATAATGGAATAATGGCGGCAATCAGTGACTTATAATGGGACAGACAATCTGACACTGACACTTTGTGGGAACCAGTGACACGAATACAGTGATTAGTGCTAAAAATATGCACCGTCACTGCACTAATGACACTGTCTGGGAAGGGTTAAACATCTAGGGCAGTGATGGTGAACCTTGACACCCCAGATGTTTTGGAACTACATTTCCCATGATGCCCCACTACACTGCATGAGTATCATGGGAAATGTAATTCCAAAAACATCTGGGGTGCCAAGGCTCGCCATCGCCGATCTAGGGCAATCAAAGGGCTAACTATGTGCCTAGCCAGTATTTTTCTGTACTGTATGTGGTGCTTTAACTAAGGGAAGTGATGGATTTTACTCCATGTCCATTCCAAGGACACAAAAATCCATCCCCCCCCCCCCCCCCCCCCCCGTCAGAACAGGACTTTGCCTGGTTTACATAGGCAGAGCTCCGTTCTGTGTCTCCGTCGACGATCGGCAGGTGCTCGGCGGACATCCAGTGGTCGGCACCCGCAGATCGGCTTCTGCCGTCAGTATTTACAGTAGAAGCGGCGCGCCCCCTAGGCGGAAGTGCAGAATCACATATATGTGTGATTCTGCACAGGAGGGCCCGCCCTGTAGCAGTTTATCTGTGATAGGGCGGTCCTTAAAACGGCGTTCCAGTCGTTTTTAAGATTAAGAGTTAGCAGCTACAAAAAGTGCAGCTGCTGATTTTTAATAATCAGACACTCACCTGTCCCACGGGTCCAGCGATGTGGCCGCCTGAAGCCTCGCTCCTCTCCCTCTCCTCTCCGTGGCACAGGCATTGCAAGTGTGGGCATCCGGCTGTGACAGCTTGCCGCTGCACAGACGGGTGCGCACTGCACCTTCTCAGTGGTCGGGGCAATCTTCTGGAACCTGTGATGTGTCCCAGAAGATTGCAGGGAGGGAGGGGGAGAGGAGGAGTCACCTAGGCGGCGAGAGCGGAAGTGGGAGCTGGGTACATGGCAAAACTAGGTACCCACTCCCCCCCCCCAATAAATGACATGCCAAATGGGGCATGTCCGGGGGTTAGGAGTCCTTAAAGCGGAACTTTCCACTTTTGGGTGGTTAAAAACAACCAAAAGAAAGCTGTGTCTCAAAAATAAGGAGGTAAAATTAATTTGGGTACAGTGTTGCATGACCGCGCAATTGTCATTCAAAATGTGAGAGCGCTGAAAGTTGAAAATTGGCCTGGGCAGTGAAAGTGCCCGGTATTAAAGTGGTTCACAATGTTTAACCATTTAAGGACTAGGCCTATTGCTGACATTTGCTGTTAAAATCTGTATTTTTTGCTAGCAAATTATTTAGAACCCCCAAACATTATTTTATATATATATATATATATATATATATATTTATTTATTTTATTTTTTTTTAATAATTTTTTATATATTTTTTTTTTAGCAGAGACCCTAGAGAACAAAATGGAGATCATTGCAATATTTTATGTCACACTGTATTTGTGCAGCGGCCTTACAAATACACTTTTTTTTCATTCAAAAAACAGTAAAGTTAGACTAATTTTTTTGTATAATGTGAAAGATGATGTTACGCCGAGTAAATAGATACCAAACATGTAATGCGTTAAAATTGCGCACGCGCGTGGAATGGCGACAAACTACAGTACTTAAAAATCTCCATAGGTGACGCTTTCAAATTTTTTACAACTTACCTGTTTTGAGTTACAGAGGAGGTCTAGTGCTAGAATTATTGCTCTCTCTCTCTCTCTCTCTAACAATCACGGTCATAACTCAGATGTGTGGTTTGAACACCGTTTGCATATCTGGGCGCGACTTACATATGCATTCGCTTCTGCGTGCGAGCACGGAGGGACGGGGTGCTTTAAAAAATTTTTTTTCTTTTTCCTTATTTATTTGACTTTTTATTTTTACAATGTCCCTTTCATTTATTTTTTCTTCTGATCACTTTTATGCATATTACAAGAAAGGTAAACATCCCTCGTAATAGAAATAAGCATGACAGGTCCTCAGATCTCACATAACATTAAAAGAAAAAAAAAATTATTATTTTATATTTACTTAAAAAAAAAAAAAAAAAAAAGGCTCTTTAAGGCCTATAGGCAGAAGTGACGTCGGACCGTCGCATCCGGTCCTCCAAGGACATAGAGGTGAGTGGGGGCCATCCTGCCCTCACTCGACTTCCTGCTTGTCACTCCAGGATCGGATTGCTTCTTTACCGACGTCTCCGGTAAGCGGGGGGAAACGAGTGGGAAGCTGCAGGAGAAATTTATGTAGAACGGCAATTTTAAAAGTCCACCACTAGGGGTTTTGTCTTTCCGCTTCCTATAAAAGTGATTCCGTGGCGAATCTGTCGCCGAGAGCACTCTTATCAGACGCCGAATCGCCCGCTGTATAAAGAAAATACTGGGGTTTTGGCCCATAACAATGGTATATAACCGTGATGGCGAACCTTGGCACCCCAGATGTTTTGGAACTACATTTCCCATGATGCTCGACTACACTGCAGAGTGCATGAGCATCGTGGGAAATGTAGTTCCAAAACAACCAGGGTGCCAAGGTTCGCCATCACTGGTATATAACGTCAAAGTAATGACGTATATAAACAGTGGGCAGTCCAGAAGAGGTTAAAAAAAAAAAAAAGAAAGAAGAAAAAACCACAATCTTCCCAGCAGGAATTATATTTCGGATGGCGACTCTTCTATTGTTTTTTTTCCAATATCCATTACCTGTTTGTTGTCCTCGTGCATCGGCGTGTCGGTAAAGCAGTAGTGATGGAACAGCCCCATCTTCTGGTTCAGTAGACAGTGCACCACGTGCGCCCGCGCATTCTGCCATTGGATCAAACGCACCAGCGAGCGACTCAGCGACGCCCCCAAGTCTGGAGCCCAGTTGTAGGTGTAGAGGGTGAGCTGAGGAGAGAGGAAACGCCGGGATTAGTTGTGTAGAAGACATAACATATTTGGGATGGTGGCAACAACAAATGGAGTTTCTTCTCCATAATGGTTCTTCTTAGATAATTCAGTTGTGTAGAAGAAGGCCAGCTGAAGGCTGATCCTCCCCCCCCCTGACCCCCATTATACGAAATGTTACCCCCTCACCTTCTTGTCTTGTATTTCAATCAGCAGGAATCTCTGTCGGGGGACCAGACTCCGGACGGAGGTGGATAAATCCAGCGGTCTCTCTGCTGAACCGAGCTCCATGGCTTCGAACCGCTGGAAACCTTTTTGAGCTGCAAGTAAAAAGGAAGAGTAAAGTAAGAGGTGCAATGAGGGAAGGTGGAGTAAATTCCTGATCATACGATGAGCGGAATAACCCCACACTTTTATGTTGGACATTATGGCATGGACCGGGGTCTTGCTGCACATATGATCTGATCTTGGCCATCAACTTGGTGCATCAAGATCTTTGGTTATTACTTTATAAACTTATCGGGCCTATTGAAGCCTTGTAAAGGGAACCGGGTCTCGGGAGTCTCTGGTTCACCGTTTATCCAGTTGGATGTTTTGTGAGACCATACACACCTCCTATATCTCCTGATAAAGCAGATCTATGATCGGAATCACTCTCACAATCAACATGAACGATTTCTAATCCTTATGCTGACAGCATTACAGTAAAACCTTGGATTGAGAGCGTTTTGCAAGATAAGCAACATTTTTAAAATACATTTCGACTTGATCTACAAGCGATGACTTGATATACAAGTAGCGTCATGTCACAACTGAGTATAAAAAGAGAAGAGAGGCGCCTCTAAGTGTAGCAATATGGTTACATTTAAAGCGGTATTCTGGCCAGTGAAAAAAAAAATTTAAGTCAGCAGCTACAAACACTGTAGCTGCTGACTTTAAATAAGTAGATTTACCTGTCCTGGGTGACCGCGATGTCGGCCGCCCGAGGCCGACCCGTCCCTCGGGTCCCGCCACCGCCATCCTAACTAAGGGAAACAAGCAGTGGAGCCTTGCGGCTTCACTACCAGTTTCCTACTGGGCACGTGTGAGCGGCGCGGCGCTCTGTGAACGGTCCCGTGGTTTTCTGGGAACACACACAGTTCCCAGAAGGCAACGGGGCCGCTCCCTGAGGAACAGGAAACGCTGCGGAATAGGAAGAGGCAGATTAGAAAGACTGCCTAGCAACAAGGGTTCAGGTAAGTTTAAAAAAACATTTTTTTTTCAAATGTTTTTTTTTTTTACATTCTTTTAGGATGTTTGGTGCAATTTTTTTTTCAGGGTGGCCCTCCACTTTAATGAAGGTCCAAAGCTGTCCACATAGAGCATCCCCCGCCTCACCATCGACGTCATCCCTTCCACGAGCGGTCCAAGTCTCGTTTTCAGATCGCTCTACTGCAGGGTAGTCTTCCCGGTCACCATTGGAGAATGACAGCGGTGAGAGCCAGCGGTGCGGGGGATGGTCTATGTGGACAGCTTTACCCGAGATGCCTGCGTACTTAGATGTGCCTCTTTTAATCATCAACCGTGTGAGTTGCTAAATGTTGTACCTTCATTAAATGTAATCATATTACTACACTTAGAGGCGCCTCTCTTCTCTTTTATACTCTGGAGCTCCTGCTGGATTTTGTTTCTAATCCCCTTGTGGAGGCTTCCATTTGTAGATGGACATTTTATGGTTACACAACCCATCATATTGCTATAATCTTTTTATATGGACTAAAAAAAGAAGGCCCTATGAATAAATGGTTGTGGAACCAATCATCTGAGTTTCCATTATTTCTTATGGGGAAATTCACTTTGATATACAAGTTCTTTGGATTACAAGCATGTTTCTGGAACGAATTATGCTCGCAATCCAAGGTTTTTACTGTAGTAAATAGATAGGAAAGTATATTACATTTACTTGTTTTACACTTTTTGTTTACATTTCCTCAGTTACTTCCTGGTTTCTGGTCAAGACCGAAGTTATAATAGTAAGAAGAGCCGGCAAGACTGTAAATCCTTGAAGTGTCGTTTATTGGTACATCAGAGTGACAATAAAACAATAATTCTGACGCGTTTCGGCAATAGCCTTAGTCGAGGAGGGGTATTCTCACCGAAGCACTCCCTCCTGCCTGAGCTAAGGGCAGATGGATTCTGGGAAGTATATGCTACATGAATCATCTTGCCCTTAAAGTGGTTGTAAACCCTGTTACACCACTTGTACCTACAGGTAAGCCTATAATAGGGCTTACCTGTAGGTACTGTAAATATCTTCTAAACCTGCACGGTTTAGGAGATATTTATCATATATACGCTTGCGCCAAAGAAACGGCCCTCTGTTCTTCACTAGCAAGTGCCGTGACTGACCGTTGCCGCGTGCATGCGTGGGAGTGACCTCACAGCACTCCAGCCAGTCACAGGGCCGGAGTCTGCGGCCCCGGAAGGAAGAGGGGCAAACGTGGATGCGGCCACCAGAGGGGACATCATGGGCTTCGTTGGCAGGTAAGTGCTTTTACTTTGCAGGGGAAAAAAGGGGAACTAAAACCCATCAGGATTTAATTCCTTTTTAAGATGGCCACAGCCAGGAATGCTGGGGGGGTGTTTTTCAAAGTGACTTCCCAACAAAATAAAGCATGGAGACATGGATAGATGGAAGAGTTTGCTTTGAAAATTAAAGAGGTTGTAAACCCTCGTTTTTAAAAATAACAAACATGCCTATACTTACCTGCTCTGTGCAATCGTTTGCACAGAGCAGCCCCAATCCCCTTCTTCTGGGGGTGCCCCACCGCCAATTTAGGCCCCTCCTCTTCATAGGGTGCCCCCACAGAAGGCCGATTTCCATGGCGGCACCCGTGCGGGCTCACTCTCCCGAGTCCCGCTGCTGCGTCCATTGACACAAACAGCGGGACTCGGCCCCCCTCCCCCCCCGCACCACTGGATTTGATCGACAGCAGCCAATGGCTCCCGCTGCGATCAATCTGTCCAATGAGGAGAGAGACAGCAGCTGGTGCCGCTGCGCTTGTGCACATCGATGGATCGGATCGGGCTCGGTCCCTTGGGGGAGCTGCAGCACAGAAGGTTTTTCACCTTAATGCATTAAGGTGAAAAACCTTGAGGCTTTACGACCACTTTAAAAAAAAAAAAATTTGCATTTGGTTTTTGATTTGTGGTGCTCGGATGCAATGCAGTTCCGCTTTTAGGCTGCTTTCACACCGGGGCGGGCGTTGACGGTAAAACGCTGCTAGTTTTAGTGGCGCTTTACCGTCGTTTCAGCGGCGCTATTCGGTCGTTAGCGGGGTGCTTTTAACCCCTGCTAGCGGCCGAATAAGGGGTTAAATGCGCCTGAGTAGTGCCGCTGCCGAATCGCTTTGCAGGCGATTTCGGCAGTGGTGCCCATTCATTTCAATGGGGAGGAGCGGTGGAGGAGCGGTGTGTACACCGCTCCTTTACCGCCCGAAAGATGCTTCTTGCAAGGAATTTTTCTAACGTCCTGCAAGCGCACCGCCCTTTCACACTGGGGATGCAGGGGGAGGCATTTTTCAGGCGCTTTACTGGCACTATTTTTAGCCCAAAGGCGCCTGAAAAACACCTCAACGTAAAAGGGGTCTAAGTGTTAGGCCTTGTGCACATGGGCTTAGTACAGCGCATGCGAGGGCCATGTAAGCCCGCACGGTTGGACAGAGGTGTTCCATGCATCCCTGTGCAGGCAGTCCTAGTCAAGTCAATTGGGATGCGGCAGTTGCACGGACACAGATGCTGCTCCCAATCTGACAGCTGTGCGGGTGTGCGTCCCCGAAACGCAGTGTATGCTGTAGTATGCCTGTGTGAATGGCGCCTTATCCTCATCCCACTGCAGAAACCGCTTCAACTGAATGGAAATAACGATTTTCATATGTGCTTGAAAAGATATCATAGCTTGCTAGCAGTGGATGCCTAAGATTATAAATGGTAAAAATAAATTGGAACATTTTATACATACAATTGTACGGACCTTTATCTTTTATGTGATTTTAAAGTGGTTCCAAAGGTACAAGTATTTTACTTTAACACATTCTATGCATTTAGGTAAAAAAAAAAACTTTCTTCAAGCAGCTCCCCCGGCCCCCTCATTATACTTACCTGTATCCAGCGGTGTGCACAAGAGCAGAGGCTCTCTTAGCTCTCTCCCTGCTCATTGGATAGAAAGGCAGCAGCTGGAACCACTGGCTCCAGCCAGCCAGTGGGGTGGGGGTGGGGGGTAATCGGATAGTGGCGTTGGATCAGAAGGGGGGGGGGTTACAGGGCTGAGCCACACTCTGTGTGCCAATGGACACACACAGTTGGCTCAAGAGCGAGCACGCATGAGTGCCCCCTTAGGAAGCGGCCTGCTATGGGGGGCACTCGATGGAGGGCAGGAGGCAAAAGCGCTGGTGGGGGATGCAAGAAAAGGGAATCTGGGCTGCTCTGAGCAAAACCATTATACAGAGCAGGTAATTATGATGTTTATTTTTTTATTTAAAGTGTTATGTTTAGAATCAATTTTAGATCTACAAAGCAATAAAAAAAATCTTTTTGCTAGGTTATAGTCCATGATATTTATATTTATTATTAATTTATCATATTTATTTTTGTATACTTTTTTTATTAATTATATACTGTATATCTATTCATTTGGCACCTAAAAAGTATACATGAATGAATCATCTGGAACAGAATAGTATGGTGGGGATGTGTTGCCTAGATAAACCACCAGCCCGGTATATTTTCCATTGTATTATCGGGAACAGAAAAGGAGGAGTGGGAAAACCCGAACCCTCAAGGTGAGCTGGAACAAACTACGTTCACAGCTTCACTCCCCAAGAGGTATAAGAGGTCAGCGGATGTCTCAGCCACTTATATCACTTCTAGGTGGACCAACATGGTGTGCAGCACGAAAGGTGTCACCTCTCTTCAGCAAGTGCTCCAATACGGAAAGAAGATGGGATATGGAAAGAAGATAGGATACGGAAGAAGAAGATAGGATACGGAAGAAGAAGATAGGATACGGAAGAAGAAGATAGGATACGGAAGAAGAAGATAGGATACGGAAGAAGAAGATAGGATACGGAAGATGATGGAAGAAGATGGGATATGGAAGAAGATGGGATATGGAAGAAGATGATGGGATATGGAAGAAGATGATAGGATATGGAAGAAGATGATAGGATATGGAAGAAGATGATAGGATATGGAAGAAGATGATAGGATATGGAAGAAGATGATAGGATATGGAAGAAGATGGCAGAAGATAGATAGGATATGGAAGAAGATGGCAGAAGATAGATGGGATACGGAAGGTGATGGAAGAAGATAGGATTTGGAAGAAGATGGGCTATGGAAGAAGATGGGATATGGAAGAAGATGGGATATGGAAGAAGATGGGATATGGAAGAAGATGGGATATGGAAGAAGATGGGATATGGAAGAAGATGGCAGAAGATAGATAGGATATGGCAGAAGATAGGATATGGAAGATGATGGAAGAAGATAGGATTTGGAAGAAGATGGGATATGGAAGAGAGTAGAACATTTTCTATTACACACTCACCTCTGTGTATCACACCCCACAACAATCACATAACCTCTGTGCACCACACCCCACACCGACACCCTTGTGTTCATAGCCAGAAGACTACAATAAACTTACACTTATTCACCTGGCTGCCCTGATCATCATTTTTATCATACCCATCCTTCTCCACCTTCTCATCATCATCCTCATCATCATCATCATCATCTTCAAATGCGCACGCTGGGAGCAAAAAGGATTCTCAGTAGGTCATGATCTCAGTTAAAAATAAGAGAGCGCCACAAGGTTTTAATAATCCAGCAATCTTTTGTTTTTACATGCAAATGTTCCTATGGAGATGCCAACACTTTATATACCCAGTGTTAGGCCATGGGTTATCATAGAACTACCTGTATGTAGAATGAACCCCCTTGTACTCATTTGGGATACCAGCCAAGACCACTACCTTGTTAATTCATAATCTAAAGCAGTTTTTCTCAACTTTTTCAACACAGAGGAAGCCTTGAAATAACTCAGATCTCAGGGAACCCCTGCTAAAAATGACTACATCTACAACTCTACAAAAAGATCAATGGTATCAGTGGGAACTTATTTGAGAGGCAGAAATTATTCATTGCCCAATGAACCTCTAGCAACCTCTGGAGGAACCCTGGTTGAGAAACCCTGATCTAAGGAATAACTGTTGTAACTCCCTACCTCTATCCCCCAACGGCCTATCATGAATTCTGCTTCCAGACTCATCCATCTTACCAACCCATTTAGTATCCACTACCCATCTCTGCCAATCTCTCAATTGGCTTCAACTCGCCCAACAAAAAAAATTCAATAAACATCACCAACCTCACCTCAAAATATCATCCAAACCATCCGTTTCATTCCTTCTAAGACCTCCTGCTATCCGCCTTCCTCGTCACTTTCTACCATGCTTGCATCTAGGACTTCTCTAGAGCCTCTCCCATCTTCTGGAACTCCCTAACCCAATCTGTCCATCTTTCGCCTACTCTCTCCCTCTTTAGGCGATCCCCAAAAACTTGTCTCTTCAGGGAAGCCTATCCTGCCTCCACCTAACAACTCAACTGTTACTTCATCAGTTTATCCCCTCACAGTTATTACCGATTCGTATAACTTGCCCCTCACTTTTAAATTGTAAGCTCCGACAAGTAGGGCCCTCCTAACCCCATCATCATAAATTGCATTGTAACTGTATCATCTTCATTTAAATTGCAAAGTGCTGCGCAGACTACTGGCACTATATAAATCCTGCATGAAAAAAAAATAATTTCAGCTCTGTGCCCCAAAACTGTAGCAGATGTTCAAACTGTGATACTGACCATAACAAGCAGAGGCAGCATGTTAGAATGCAAAGCAGGAAAGGTCGAACGCACCTTTCCTGCAATGTTTTCTAGTGTGAACCGGCCCTAAGAGAGGGTTTCTCCTTGCATTAGAGCAGGGGTGTCCAACCCGCAGCCCAAAAGAGTTCAGCATGCGACCCAGGCATGCCTGGAGGGACGTCATGCAAGCATAGAAGCCATGGCAGTCAACAGGGACAAGCTAGGCACAGGCACGTATGGAGGGACGCTGGCCATGCCGTTCAAAGATAGTGACCATGGCAGGCAACAACGAGAAGCCAGGCACGTCTGGAGGGATGCTGGGACAGACATTCATGGACAGATGTAAAAATCATGGATTTCACAAACTGTCAGTGAATTTACTGACAGTTGGCAACCCTAGCACATATATATTTGAAATCCAATCCCCTTATCTGATAAATTCTAGCATGGCTTCCACATCGCAAAAGAAAGCAAAACCCAAAAAAAGAAAAGTTGCAGATGAAGAAAACTTGTTCAAGGACAATTATTACGCAGATAGGTACAGTGTCTAAATAATAATAATAAGACTTGTAGCGAAACTCAAATAATGAATACTCAAATTTCTATAAAATGCTATATAAATCATAAAAAAAACAAACAATCAAATGTGCAAATCAACTAAATAATATATGAAATATCTGTATTAATTCCAAACATATAATAAATATCAGCAAGAAAGTCCGGATAGTAATCCGGTCCCCACTGTGACAATGTGAGCTAAATAATAATAGGGTATGCTTCGTGTCTCCACCACCCGTGCAAACAGGCCGCTCACCTCACGGCGAAGACACAAGCATTACCGGAAAGGTCATTACACACTTTGTTCCCGTCAGAGATAGTGACTCCAAATATCACGTGGTATAACTTCACCTTCTTCACATAATAGAACACACACTCTCCTGCGCTGAGAAGTGGGCGCAGACCCAATTCTAGAGTCGTATCCTGGCTTATCCAGGTATTGTCACACCTTGCTGCCCTCCAAAGACTGGGGAGGTCTGAATACACTGAAATCATAAAATAGAACAAAGGGCGCACAGGCCTAGTGCATTATTTATCCTCAATAAATATCTTTAATAAGTAAAAAAGGTGGTATGCATAATACTCACAAATGCTTGTATCATAACGTTCCATAAAGGACAACCGCTCAAGTTCATGATGAAACATTCACATCACTAATAGAACATGGAGCAATATAGTAGGCTAATGCGTATTAAGGCTTGCCTCTTACATGTTTCGAGGCTTGCCTCTGCCGTGTTTCGAGGCTTGCCTCTTTGGTGTGTCAAGGTTTGCCTCTACCGTGTTTCGAGGCTCGCCTCTGCCGTGTTTCGAGGCTCGCCTCTGCCGTGTTTCGAGGCTCGCCTCTGCCGTGTTTCGAGGCTCGCCTCTGCCGTGTTTCGAGGCTCGCCTCTGCCGTGTTTCGAGGCTCGCCACTGCCGTGTTTCGAGGCTCGCCTCCGCCGTGTTTCGAGGCTCGCCTCTTTGGTGTGTCGAGGTTTGCCTCTACCGCGTTTCAAGGTTTGCCTCTTCCGCGTTTCGAGGCTCGCCTCTTCCGCGTTTCGAGGCTCACCTCTACCGTGTTTCAAGGTTTGCCTCTACCGTGTTTCAAGGTTTGCCTCTACCGTGTTTCAAGGTTTGCCTCTACCGTGTTTCAAGGTTTGCCTCTACCGTGTTTCAAGGTTTGCCTCTACCGTGTTTCAAGGTTTGCCTCTACCGTGTTTCAAGGTTTGCCTCTACCGTGTTTCAAGGTTTGCCTCTACCGTGTTTCAAGGTTTGCCTCTACCGTGTTTCAAGGTTTGCCTCTACCGTGTTTCAAGGTTTGCCTCTACCGTGTTTCAAGGTTTGCCTCTACCGTGTTTCAAGGTTTGCCTCTACCGTGTTTCAAGGTTTGCCTCTTCCGTGTTTCGAGGCTCGCCTCTTCCGTGTTTCGAGGCTCGCCTCTACCGTGTTTCAAGGTTTGCCTCTACCGTGTTTCAAGGTTTGCCTCTACCGTGTTTCAAGGTTTGCCTCTACCGTGTTTCAAGGTTTGCCTCTACCGTGTTTCAAGGTTTGCCTCTACCGTGTTTCAAGGTTTGCCTCTACCGTGTTTCAAGGTTTGCCTCTACCGTGTTTCAAGGTTTGCCTCTACCCTGTTTCAAGGTTTGCCTCTACCCTGTTTCGAGGTTTGCCTCTACCGTGTTTCGAGGTTTGCCTCTACCGTGTTTCAAGGTTTGCCTCTACCGTGTTTCAAGGTTTGCCTCTACCGTGTTTCAAGGTTTGCCTCTACCGTGTTTCAAGGTTTGCCTCTACCGTGTTTCAAGGTTTGCCTCTACCGTGTTTCAAGGTTTGTCTTTACCGTGTTTCGAGGCTCACCTCTTCCGTGTTTCGAGGCTCGCCTCTGCCGTGTTTCGAGGCTCGCCTCTGCCGTGTTTCGAGGCTCGCCTCTGCCGTGTTTCGAGGCTCGCCACTGCCGTGTTTCGAGGCTCGCCTCCGCCGTGTTTCGAGGCTTGCCTCTTTGGTGTGTCGAGGTTTGCCTCTACCGCGTTTCAAGGTTTGCCTCTTCCGCGTTTCGAGGCTCGCCTCTTCCGTGTTTCGAGGCTCACCTCTACCGTGTTTCAAGGTTTGCCTCTACCGTGTTTCAAGGTTTTCCTCTACCGTGTTTCAAGGTTTGCCTCTACCGTGTTTCAAGGTTTGCCTCTACCGTGTTTCAAGGTTTGCCTCTACCGTGTTTCAAGGTTTGCCTCTACCGTGTTTCAAGGTTTGCCTCTACCGTGTTTCAAGGTTTGCCTCTACCGTGTTTCGAGGCTCACCTCTTCCGTGTTTCGAGGCTTGCCTCTTCTGTGTTTCGAGGTTTGCATCTTCCATGTTTCGAGGCTCGAATCTTCCTCAGAGCAAGAGTCAAGCTTCGAAACACGTTAGCCTACTATACTGCTCCATGTTCTATCAGTGATGTGGATGTTTCATCATAAACTTGAGCTGTCGTCTTTTATGGAAAGCTAGGATACAAGCATTTGTTAGCGAGTATAATACATACCTTATTTTTTACTTATTAAAGATATTTACTGAGGATGCACTAGGCCTGTGCGCCCTTTGTTCTATTTTATGATATCTTCACTCTTGCTCATATATAGGCACAAGAATCCCATTAATAGGCATACAAATCCCCAGATGTAATAGGTGTGCATATGGAAGCCAACAGAAAGCACACAAGACCTAGTGTTCTCAATTTACTCCTAGTGTTCTCCATTTTTTTACTATATAAAAAAAAATATGAAGGGGGGGCTTAGGGCGTGACATCATCCCATGGCCATCTTGGATTTCGGATGAACACCAGGAGATGTCAATCCATGCAGTTTTGAATTAGCACTGGCTCTATTTGCAAGTGCAATACCCCTATTTTAAAAAAATTTCAATCCTGTAAAACAGAGAACACTAGGGTCTTGTGTCCAACCAGTTAAACCAATAAAAGGAAAAAAAAAAAAATCACAATCCTATACTGCACTCACAGTTGATCCAAAAGGCAAAATAGAATAAAAGTTAGGTTAGGCACATTTAACCGCAGGTTCGATACACACAGACTGCCATGTCGAATCTTCTATCTATCTATATCGAACTGCTGCCACAACAATACGAAAATAAAGCTTTTTTTTATTTCGGATTCAGCGCGTTGGTTATCATTAAAACGAACTCGAAAATCCCAGAAATGCGGGCGAAAATGCATTTGGATGAAAACGAATGCACATGTCTAATAAATATTAGTATCTAGTTATGTTATGAATATTTAGGAAAAAATCCAGGACTTTATTAAAGCACTTGCTTGATGATATTTGTTATATATTTGAGTTATTACCCATATTGCATATATTATTTACGGTAGTTGATTTGCACATCTGATTTTTGTATGCTCTATATTGCACTCTATAGAAATGTGAGCAATCGTTATTTGAGTTGTGCTGCACTAATTATTATTTACAATCGTGACTACTGAGTGTTGTGAAATCTTTTATTACATGTTAGCTGGCAGCTTCAGTGTTGTCTTGTGCGCCACTATTCTTATTTTATTGTGTTTTATTTATTTTTTGGTTGCGCTACTTGGTTTTGTGTTTATTAGGTACATTATCTATATCAGTGATCGTTAAAGCAGTTGTAAAGTCTCATGGTTTTTCCTCTTAATGCATTTTATGCATTAAGTTGAAAAACCTTCTTTGCTACAGCTGCCCTCAGCGACGAGCACGAGCCTAGCGACACCAGCCTCTGTCTCTGACCTCATTGGATAGATTAACAGCAGCAAGAGCCATTGGCTATCCCTGCTGTCAATCAAATCCAGTGTCATGGGAGCGGGGGGGGGCCCCGAGTCCTGCTGTCTGTGTCAATGGCCGCAGCAGCGGGGCACAGGTGCCTCCATGTAAAGCGGCTCTCCATGGGGGCACCCGATGAAGAGGAGCCACCATGGAGCGCTGGCGGGGCACCCCAGAAGAGGAGGATCAGGGCCCCTCTGTGCAAAACCCTTGCACAGAACAGGTGAGTATAACATGTTTGTTATTTTTATTTTAAAAAATGTGAACCTTTACAACGACTTTAACTTGTGATCTGCCCAATTTTTTCTGCTTAAATCGGCTATCCTTATTGTTAGCCATATATGGGGTGAATTTCTCTTTCTTGCAACCCAGGGTTGCAGGAAAGAAATTTGCTTGATTTCCCCCCCATTAACACAGACAGTGTTGATGTGGGAATCCCTCCTGCCAGGCCATTGTCTTTAGCCGCCCCCGCTGGGGAGGGCAGTGATTATCGCTAGCGGCTATAGCAGCCACTACCATTATTTGCAAGAGAATCCGGCAGGCTGGTTGTAGCCAAGTTGATCGATTGATCAACTTGGTACATTCGGCCTGCCCATTAACAGTTCGATTCGCGGCTGGTTCTGAACCAGCTGAGTTTCGAACTGTGTATGGCCGGCCTTAGTTTATTTTATGTGCGGCCCAAGACAATTCCTCTTCTTCCAATGTGGCCCAGGAAGGTCAAAAGGTTGGACACCCCCCATTTTAAACAAATTTCCTTTCACTTGATGTCGTGTCTTCAGGACAGAAAGTGAAAGGAAATCTCACAAACAGAACCAAACAGTGGTTTTAACTGTACCCTAGTCTATACATATTGAAGTTTGGGCTTTACGTACGCTTTAAATACAAACATATTACAACTCTGCGTAAAAACAGGGACTCTGTGTCTTTAGGGTTACAGACCACACTCACATAAATGACACAAAGCGCAGGGGGTGACTTACCTTGCTCTGTGTTGTAGCGCCACTGTCGGAAGTTACGTCCCAGAAGGGTCATCTCGCGGGCTGCAGCAGGCCGAGTCGGGCTGTGCTGGCTGGTGGAGTATGGCACAAAGGCTGGACCTTCAGGACCACTAGAGGAAAATAAAAGCACTACATAACTGAAATGTTTACAATTGTCCTGACTAAGAACATAAATTTCTTCATCAGAGAAGATGTAGTTATAACAGTCTCGTCTCTTTCGCTGTACTTTGCTTAACCCCCCTACAGGCCAGCCTCGGTGACCCTTTAACTGGGCCAACATGCCCGGGGGGGGGGGGGGTTAGGGAGGAGTGCCTGATCATATGACCACTGTGATTGGCTTTCACAAGGGATGCACTAATATATTGTCCGCCGAACATTATTAGCCGAAAATAGGGTTATCGGCGGTCCGCCGATAGAAAAAAAAAAAAAAAAAAAAAAAAGGTGCTGAAAACGGCTGCCAAAAATTATTGGCTGAAAACAGGGTTAATGGCGTTTTGCTAAAAAAGGTGCTGATAATGGCCAAAAGTAAATTTATATTCATTTAAATTCATGATATTAATTAAAAAGTTGAATATACGGTAATAGTTATATATAAAATAAATAATTAAAAAGAAAAAAAAAAAAAAAAAAAAAAAAAATATATATATATATATATATATATATATATTTTTTTTTTTTTTTTTTTTTACTGTCCATTTCAGTTTCTGTGCATCCTGAATTTTCGGTCCACCACTAGCTGTCACAGTGCTTACATGATCGTCAGCCAGTCCCGCCAGCTCCTGATCATTACTACAGACTGGAAGCTGTATTTGAAAGGTTGGTGTCTGTGATGTGAGCGTGTAGTGAGTGAGCTCTGCCCATGGAGGCATATGTGTGGCATGTGGGAGTTATAGCCCACCCTCTTTGCTGTTGCACATATGTGTTACATGGGCAACAAGAGGTTAAAAAGAATCTGTCACTTTGCCCATTTAGGGAAAGTGACAGGTTTCCTTGTAAAATCAAGGCCCGGAACTTGCTCAGAGTTTGGACTTTTGTCTCCAACTGGAGGAACAAAGCAGCTGGGGGAGGGCAGGGAAGTTGAGCATTAATGGGTCCTTGGTTTTATTACTAGAGAACCTGTCGCTTTGCCCTTAAAGTGATACTAAAATCTTATTTATTTTTTGTGTAAAAATAACAAACATGTTATACTTACCTGCTCTGTTGCAGTGGATTTGCACAGAGAAGCCCGGATCCTTCTCTTCTCGGTTCCCTCGTTGGCTCCTCCCTCCTGCCCCCCCACAGCGAGCAGCTTGCTCTGGGGGGCACAAGTGTGTCCATTCAGACACAGAGCCGCAGCTTAGCCCCGCCCCCTGTCTTCCTCTCATTAGCTTACTGACTTTGAGTGAAAGCAGCGGGAGCCAATGGCGCCCACCGTGTGTCTCAGCCAAATCAGGAGGGAGAGTCCTGGGCAGCCGAGTCTCTCGTGCAACATCGCTGGATCGAGATAGGGCTCAGGTAAACATTAGGGGAGGGTGCTGCACACAGAAGGTTTTTATCTTTATACATAGAATGCATGAAGATAAAAAAAAACTTTCTGCCTTTAGAACCACTTTAACTGGTAAGCAACAGAATCTCTTTATAATCCTAAAACTGACTTCTCTAATAAAGATCATAAATTGATTTTGTATCCACAAACTCTGTAGTCCACATTCCCCTCTAAGCCAGCCTTTACATGGCTGTAATTATATGCCCACAACATGCTCTGCCATTTCAGTATACAAGATAGCTTAAATCTGCAACTATAAAAATTGTTAGAAAAATGCTTGCACAAGCACTGTGCTATATATATAGATATAGATATAGATATATATATATATATATATATATATATATATATATATATATATCTATATCTAGATATATAGATATATCATTGTGGGTTTGTTTGTCTGGGACAGGATGCATGACTTAGGACTCATACCCAGATGGCCTGTTGACCCGTGTTAACTCATGATAATGTATCTTAAAGGGTCACCGACTTATATAACTATATATTTCTATACAAATACATCATTTACTAACCACTCCCCCCTCCCCTCTTTCTATTGGTAAGCGGAACCATATATAAGCTGTATACGCACCTAATAAAAGCAGATATTTTATGAATGCACAACCTGCCTCTCGTTTCATTCGGTGTCTCCAGATATCGGAGGGCCCTGGTGGTGTACCTATAGACAGGGGAGTCGTCCAGAATACCTACTATTTCCTTTCAAAGGCCCTTAGGGCAAGTTGTCTTAAAGGATAAGATCAGTTTGATCAAGCATGAAATTAGATAGAATAGAGGGGTCGGGACCACGCGGGGAGCTTGATCTGGGAAGAAAAAGGTATTTGGACCAATTTCTCAACCTGCGGTTGTGAACAGCAGCCATAGAGACGAGAGTGTCAGATTGGGTGACTTTATATCTTATATCTTTTAAAAAGCGGGTTTTCAGACTTCACTGGCCGCATGCTGTTTTCTGTAAGAAGGCGCTGTGGAGCAATGCATCCACAAGTTCATAACACAGGCACTCAGTTGTGGTGCGACTCATAGCAGCTTCATGTCTTTCTGTTCCCTCTGCCAGCAGTGACCTGGCAGCCTTCCAGCTTGTTAATGTAAAACCATAGAGCAGGTGTGCTGGGAAAAAGGGGAATCCAGTGCTCTGTAATGGACTTCATGAATGAGTTGCTCATTTCCTGCTTATAAAAAAATATGCAAATACTTAACTGTCCACAGCCTTGGCCTCGGGTTCATTTTAGGTTGATAGTCACATGCACTGTATATCTAGAACAGTGTTTCTCAACCCTGTCCTCAAGTAACCCCAACAGGCTAAGAGATATCTAAGACAATTTCTTAGATAAAATAGTTGTCCAAAATACCAAGCCATTGACGCCGATTTAAAGCACCTGTGCAAGATAAAAGAAAACCTGCAAACATGGCCTGTTGGGGGTACTTGAGGACAGAGTTGAGAACCACTGACCTAGAATCTTTAACAAGACCATAGATCCGGTTTAAGACTTACGTGGTTTTTTCAAAGACACGGACGCTGGTGTCGCTGGCCAGGGATGTGATGATATTGAAGAGTTCGGTCAGAATGGATGGAAGGAGGAATCGGGTAATGGTGTGTACGGAGCACAGCTGGACAGATGGGCAACCTGATCACCAATACAGAAAGATACATCAATTCCAGAGGAGATACTCGTCTTTCCATGATATTTTTTACTAATGAAAGCATAAAAGGTTAAAAAAAAAAAAAACACTTAACACTAAGACATTTCTGTACCATAATCCCTGTGTGTTCAAAACTGTTAGGAAATGTAAGAGTGTCTCCCACCCCCCTCAGTCGATCCCTCCATCAGCTTCCACCCAACAAAGAGAATTCAAAATACTAACAATTTACAAAGCCATCCACAACTTTTCCCCCAGCTACATCGCCAACCTCATCCCAAAATATCACCCGAACCATCCTCTTTGCTCTTCCCAGGACCTCCTGCTCTGTGGCTCGTCTCCTCCTCCCATGCTCACCTCCAGGACTTCTCCAAAGTCTCTCCCATCCTCGGGAATCCCCTACTCCAATCCGTCCGACTATATAATACTCTGTCTGCCTTTAGGTGATCCCTAAAAACGAATTTCTCCAGGGAAGCCTATCCAATCTTTACTTAAAGTGATTGTAAAGGAAAAGTTTTTATTTAAACGTAAACTTGTTCCGCAGGATACAGTGCTGACTGGAGGCCATTACTACGTGTCCAGTGTGGGGTCTGTGTACCATTACTCTATACATAGGAAAGCTGTAGGTAATGAAACTGGAAAGAGCCAGTCTTCTAATCCTTGATGGAACCATTGAGAAGCAAACTATTTTTGTGCAGAGACTGCACAGACATGACCGTTACCAAAAACACAGTATATATATATATATATATATATATATATATATATATATATATATATATATATATATATATATATATATATATATACACATACATACATACATACATATATATATATATATATATACATATACATATATATACATATATACACACACACACACACACATATACACACACACACACACACACACACACACACACACTATATTGTCAAAAGTATTGGGACGTCTGCCTTTACACACACATAAACTTTATTGGCATCCCAGTCTTAGTCCGTAGGGTTCAATATTGAGTTGGCTCCGCCCTTTGCAGCTATAACAGCTTCAACTCTTCTGGGAAGGCCGTCCACAAGGTTTAGGAGGGTGTCTATGGGAATGTTTGACCATTCTTCCAGAAACGCCTTTGTGAGGTCCTTCACTGATGTTGGACAAGAAGGCCTGGCTCGCAGTCTCCGCTCTAATTCATCCCAAAGGTGTTCTATCGGGTTGATGTCAGAACTCTGTGCAGGCCAGTCAAGTTCTTCCACCCAAAACTCGCTCATCCATGTCTTTATGGACCTTCAAAAGGTCCATAAATTGGAAAATGGCTCTTAGAATTGAAACAACATACCGTATATACTCGAGTATAAGTCGAGGCCCCTAATTTACCACAAAAAAACTGGGAAAAACGTATTGACCAGGGTGGTGAGAAATGCAGAGGGTCAACAATGCCCATCTGCAGCTGCATGCCTCCCTGTGTACTGTACAGCCTACCTGTATCCTGTGCATGTGTCCTGTGCCCTGTACATGTGTATGTGTCCTGTACATGTGTCCTGTGTCCCTGTGTCCTGTATGCATGTGTCCTGTATGCATGTGTCCTGTGTGCATGTGCAGCCTACCTGTGGCGATCTCCATCCACAGACGGCGGCCGGCATGTGATGATACTGTTTGGCGGCCATTCTACTGTTCAAAAGCCGCGCCTCCTCATCGTCTGTGATAGGCAGTCAGCGGTCAGCCTATCACGGACATTCTCTCATTCTCATACCACGGACAAGGATGAGAGAATGACAGCTGACAGCTGTTCAGCCTATCACAGACGAGCAGGAGGCGCGGCTTTTGAAAGCTGGAATAGCCTCCGAACAGTATCATCACACGCAGGCCGCCGTCTGCCTGCATCACACGCTAATCATGCAGACAGACGGCGGTGACTCGAGTATAAGTCGAAGGGGGCACGTTCAACCCAAAAAAAAAGGGCTGAAAAATTTGACTTATACTCGAGTATATACGGTAACCCTGCGATTTTGGCAGCACTCTGGATTGTGACCTACCGAGCTGATTCATAAAGTTCATCCACTGCAGGCAGGTGTGACTATACAAGGGGTGCAAGGTTCCGATGTCGCCCTCCTCTAGCTGCGTCTGCCGTTTCCTGCATAGATAAAATTATGTCACCGGGGGGGTAGGAAAATGACAGAAAGTGGATCAAAGTACAGCGGATTCTACTGCTAAATACCTTTGTGCGTGTTCCAAACTGAGCCCAGGCCGGTCTGGATAACAGGGCACTTTAAGGCTCTCCGTCTTATGTCTCCGCCTCGTCCGCGGCTCCTCCGTGCGTTCGCTGACAATGTCATCTGTGGTTTTCGGGGGGCCCAACTCTGCATTGTCGGGTTTGCTCTGAAATTAGAGGATGTAGCAATTAAAAATGCAAATAAAAAATGTATATATAACTAAACGAAAGATAAATAACAAATGGCCTATTTTTTTAGGGGGAGAGCGATCCTGCTATTCACTCCCCTGCAGAACACTACAGAGCTGGCTCCACACTGCTGCCTGCAATTAATTAACCATTCTTAAAAAAATTAAGGAGCCTCTTTTTGAGATTTGTTGTTTACAAGTTAAAAACAGTTTTCTTTTGCTAGAAAATTACTTAGAACCCCCAAACATTATACATTTTTTTTCTAACACCCTAGAGAATAAAATAGTGGCCGTTGCAATACTTTGTCACACCGTATATTTGCGCAGCGCTCTTACAAGCGTACTTTTTTTGGAAAAAATACACTTTTTTGAATAAAAAAAAAAATAAGACAACAGTAAAGTTAGCCCAATTTTTTTTATATTGTGAAAGATAATGTTATGCCAAGTAAATTGATACCCAACATGTCACGCTTCAAAATTGCGCCCGCTTGTGGAGTGGCGACATACTTTTACCCTTAAAAATCTCCATAGGCGACGTTTAAAAAATTCTACAGGTTGCATGTTTTGAGTTACAGAGGAGGTCTAGGGCTAGAATTATTGCTCTCACTCTACCGATTATGGCGATACCTCACATGTGTGGTTTGAACACCATTTTCATATGCGGGCGCTACTCAGGCATGCGTTCTCTTCTGCATGCATGCTCTTATTATTTATTTATTTTACCTTTTATTTTTACACTGTTCTTTAAAAAAAAAAAAAATTGTGCCACTTTTATGCCTATTACAAGGAATGGAAACGACCCTTGTAATAGAAAAAAAGCATGACAGGACCTCTTAAATATGAGATGGGGGGTCAAAAAGACCTCAGATCTAATATTTACACTAAAATGCAATTTAAAAAAAAAAATGTCATTTAAAAAACAAAAACAAAAAAAGTGGCCCTTTAAGAGCTATGGGCGGAAGTGACATTTTGACGTGGCTTCTGCCCTGCAATGGTAGGGAGACGGGTGGGGGGGTCATCTTCCCCTCACTCATCTCCATACCCAGCAAGGGACAACATCCGATCGCCTCCGCCGCTGCCGACGGCTCCGATAAGCAGCGGAGGGCACCGGAGCGTGGCGGGAGGAGGGGGGGGGCCCCCCTCTCCCACCGCCAATAAAAGCGATCTCCCAGCAAATCCGTCGCAGAGAACCCCCATTATCGGAAAGCGGACCGCCAGCTGAAGAAGAGGATACCGGGGTTATGGCAGCTAGCTGCTGCCATAACAACGATATTCCTCTTCAAAGTGAGGACGTGTATCGGCGTGTGGCGGTCCGTTAGTGGTTAAAATGCAGCCCACACTTTTTTTTTTTTTTTTTCATCTCCTGGAATGGAGCACATTGCTGTGGACAGACTGTGTCACTGTCGCTGTTTTTAACTAAAAGCTTTATGGAATGCCACGTCAGCCAATACAGTGTAGAAGACATGAAAAGTACACTATGAAATGTTTCACATATATTTGTACTCATATGCTTACTGTTGCCTTTTCAATATATTTCTTCTAATAAAGAACTGTCTCTAATTTACACTCACCCTTGAGGAAGGAGGATAATTTACTCCGAAACGCGTCGGATGCAAGAGTACTGTCTCAAACACTGTACACATACTAATGTAAAACTGTCTGATTCGCATTCCAAACAATAGATGCTACATTATTGTTATGTTTTTACTGTTTCTACTCAAATTATATTTGTACTATATATACTTTAAGTTTTTTTTTGTATGTGCCTAAAAAGTCCACCACTAGGGGATCCCTTTTGTTGTTTAGTTAAAATTTTGGATGTGGCACAGTAATACAGTCGGCTGCCGATCTACATTATTTTTCGCAGTTTGGAGACCACTGCTTTATACAGTAACTGTGGCTTTGTTTTTAAAGTAGTGATATGGCCCTGGTAAGCCAATACTGCCGTTTTATAAATTGGGCCCCAAGGGTAACTGCATATTGATTTCTACACACCAAACATGGAGGTTGGTCATTGTAATAAACGGTGGAAAAATAAGAAAAATCCCTGACACTGAGACTTCAAGTTATCGAAAAGGGGAGTAATTTAATGGAACGCTATAGTGGTTTTAGGTCAGTTTTATATCAACTTAGGCTTCATGTACACGGGACGTTGTTCAACCTCGCCTGAAAGATTTAAGCTGACAGCTAGAAACCGGCGTCTAAAAACGCCCCTTTAGTCACGTTTACGTCTAGAAGCGTTTGAAAGAAAAACTTTTTTTTTTTTTTTCAAAAATAGCCAAAAAATTAAAAAACGCCTGTAAACGAAACGCGGCTAAACGCGAATTGCCGCGCTTAGCCACGTTTGACATGCCACTAAACACAGCTTCTGAACGCATTTTTTTGGGTTCCAAAAAAAAGCCTCTAAAGCACAACTGCCTAGAAACGACTATAAACAAACCAGTGTACAGAAGATAACATAGAGGAGGGTTCAGGGGCAGTTGGAAAAAAAATGCCCAACTGCTCCTAAACGTCCGTTTACCAGCAGCCGCGTACATGAGGCCTGAGGGTTCTTTTTAATGACTAGCCGACCAGCTCACGCAGATATACTACAGGAGGGTCGGCTCTCCTGTGCGAATCGCCACACCTGTATTGCTGTGTACAGAAACAAGGCAATTCCCCGTTCTGCCAGAAGACATGACAGAGATCTACTGTTCTCAGTGATCTCTGTCATGTCCCAGGCAGCCCCCCCCCTACAGTTAGAACACACCCAGGGAACCCCTTGATCGCCCCCTAGTGTTAGCCTCTTCCCTGCCAGTGACATTTTTACATTAATCAATGCATTTTTATAGCACTGATCAATGTAATAATGTCACTGGTCCCCAAAAAAGTGTCATTTGGGGCCAGATGTGTCCGCCGCAATGTTGCAGCCTCCGCTAAAAATCGCAGATCGCCGTCATTACTAGTAAAAACAATGAAAAAAGTCCCTAAATCTATCCCATAGTTTGTAGGCGCTATAACTTTTGCACAAACCAATCAATAAACGCCTATTGCGATTTTTTTGTACCAAAAATATGCAGAAAAATACATATCGGCCTAAACTGATGAATAAATGTTTTTTTTTTATATATTTTTTTGGGGATATGTATTATAGCAAAAAAGTCAAATTTTTTTTTTATCTTCAAAATTGTCGCTCTTTTTTTGTTTATAGCGCAAAAAATAAACACCGCAGAGATGATCAAATGACACCAAAAGAAAGCTCTATTTGTGGGGAAAAAAAGGACATCAATTTTGTTTGGGTACAGCGTCGCACGACTGCGCAATTGTCAGTTAAAGCAACGCAGTGCCGTATCGCAAAAAATGGCCTGGTCATTAAAACGGGAGTCCCGCGAAATTTTTTTTTTTAAAAGTCAGCAGACTTTTAAAATAAGGACACTCACCTGTCCCGGGGTCCAGCGATGTCGGCACCCGAGACCGAGCGGTCTCTCGGGTGTTAAAGCCAGGTCTTCTCATCCCCCATCAGTACCTGACCTCACAAATGGGCACAAATTCCCACAGACGCCCTCCAAGATCTTGTGGTAGGCCTTCCCAGAAGAGGGACAAGGTGTTCAAACGCTAGGCCATACATTGTACAGTGGAACCTCGGATTGTGAGTAACGCGGTTAACGAGCATTTTGCAATACAAGCAACTATTTCTTTTTAAATCCTGACTCGGTTTGCGGGTGTTGTCTCGCAAAATTAGCAAAATTCAAGCTTCTGCAGGGTGCTGTACCGCATTTGGCCAGCGGTGTGGGGTGGCGCCGGTGACACTCGGAACTGTTCGGAAATACTCCGTTTCCGAGCCTTTCCGAGGGCATTCAAGTGCATCCGAGCGGTCTCCCGGTATTTCCGAGTCTCTCGGGCGCCCCACCTCTGGCCACATGCGGTATTGCATGCAATAGAAGTCAATGTGGAATGAATTATCTTTGTTTCCATTGACTTCTATGGGGAAACTCGCTTTGATATGCGAGTGTTTTGGATTACAAGCATTCTCCTGGAAAGGATTATGCTCGTAATCCAAGGTTCCACTGTATATGGAAATAACAGCAAACCATAGAGCTAGACCTAGAGGTCTCCAGTACTTTAGAGGCACAATTAGTTGTAATTAAGGTAGGTATGAACTTTTTTTGGCAATTTAGCAAAACTTAGTGCTGGGTAAATCCTTTACTTTATAACAGACATTATGGTCTAAATCAGGGGTCTCCAAATTGTGGCCCCAGGGCCAGATGCGGCCCTTTGCTTGTCTTTATCTGGGGCACTACTACTCCAACTGCTACCAATGATGGGGCATTGCTTTCTTTCACTGATGTTGAGGCATTTTGTGTTCCCACTGGCCACAGGCTGGCCCCCTAAAAGCCTGAAGGACAGTAAACTGGCCCTTTGCTCAAAAAAAGTTTGGAGACCCCTGGTCTAAATCATCAACAAATATCTACCCCTACCCTACAGTAATTGTAAAACCACTTGGAGAAGCACCAAGTCAAGTCTCGTGTCTAAGCCACCAGGCACTTAATACGACGGCTTATTCTTCTGTTGTAGAAGACATTACTCGGACAACACAATCTAATACAGTAACACCTTGGATTGCGAGCAGAATTTGTTCCGGAAACATGCTTGTAATTCAAAGCACTTGTATATCAAAGCAAATTTCCCCATAAGAAATAATGGAAACTCAGATGATTCGTTCCACAACCATTTATTCATAGGTCCTTCAGTTTATAGTCCATATAAAAAGATTCTAGAAATGTGACCAGGTTGTGTAACCATAAAATGTCCATCCACAAATGGAAGCCTCCGCAAGGGGATTAGAAGCAAAATCCATCAGGAGCTCCAGAGTATAAAAGAGAAGAGAGGCGCCTCTAAGTGTAGCAATAATGTTGTACCTTCATTAAATGTACCCATATTGCTACACTTAGAGGCACCTCTCTTCTCTTTTATACTCAGTTGTGAGGCTACTTGTATATCAAGTCAAAATTTATTTTTAAAAATTTGCTTGTCTTGCAAAACGCTCTTAAACTAAGTTACTCTCAAACCAAGGTTTTACTGTATATTATTTTCAGCTAGGAAACGTGTTGTTGAGAAAACTAAATCACACTTTTACAATGAATATACACTCATGGGAAGAATCTGAGAATGTGAAAATACTCCGGGACATACCCTAATTTACTCAAGACAGCTTAAAAGGGCGATTATACTCTCCAGTACATTCTCAGTCCGGAGTGTGATTTTGTCAACTCAATTGTTGTTACTCTGTAATAGTATTTAAATGGCTGCTGCAAAAACCTATTTCACACTTCGCAAACTTTCTAAATGTAGATCCTACGGAACTACAAGTAATCGCTAGTCATTATAGCCGTCCTTGTCTGTGTCTATGTCAGGAGATAGTAGACTGAGATTCACGATTTTTCTTTAGAACATTTAGCTGCTCTATTGGATATGTAACTATACTGTGGACGGAAGGCATTTGGGTGGAGGGTGTTTATTTTTGGGGTCTGGGGGGGTTTGCTATGAAAAAGTTTTGAGCCCTTTTCGCATCTGTTCATTGTGGGAGCACCTGGCAAAAACACAAGTGTTTAGTGCAACACACAAAACGCAGTGAGACGCCATTCATATTAAAACGGAACCCTAACTATTTGCCGCCCGTATAACTTACTTACTGTATTTATTGGCCTATAACACGCACTTTTTCACCCTAAAAATCAGGTGCAAAAAGCGTGTGCGTGTTATACGCCAATACTTCAATTTTAGCTGCCTCGGAGGGGACAGGGAGGGGGGTGGGACGAGCGCCGTCAGATTACATACAGTGAGAATCTCCTGTTTACTTGGCGGCCTCTGTAATAGGAAGTCCCGCCTCCTGGGCTGCCATTGGACCACTGTTCTGTCTATCATAGGAGATTCTCACTGTATGTAATCTGTTGGCGCTCGTCCCGCCCCCCTCCCTGTCCCCTCTTGGCTGCAGATGGGCATCGATCAGGCTGCACTGATGGCAATGGTGAGGCTGCAGATGGGCATTGATCAGGCTGCATTGATGGCAATGGTGAGGCTGCAGATGGGCATTGATGGCAATGGTGAGGCTACAGATGGGCATTGATGGCAATGGTGAGGCTGCAGATGGGCATTGATGGCAATGGTGAGGCTGCAGATGGGCATTGATCAGGCTGCATTGAAGGCAATGGTGAGGCTGCAGATGGGCATTGATCAGGCTGCATTGATGGCAATGGTGAGGCTGAAGATGGGCATTGATGGCAATGGTGAGGCTGCAGATGGGCACTGCCCCTTATTTTTCTTCAAAGTTCCTTATTTAAAATATTTGTTTTTTTCCTGAAAATTCCCTCTTAAAACGAATGTGCGTGTTATACGTTGATAAATACAGTATATGGCGGCAAGGTGGAACTGCAGCACCAGATCATGTACCTAGTACATGATCCCACACTTCCGGGTCTGCGGCGTGCTTGCGCGCCACGGGGGCGACCTGCTCTCGTTGTGATTATACACAGCAGGAGCTGATCTGCGGGTACCGTGGACTCGATGTCCGCTGGCACCTGACGATCATTTAGTAGAGAGGCAGAACGGTGATTTGGCTATGTAAACGAGGCAGATCGCATGGATCCTGTGTTCCTGCAAACCAGGGACAGGGGTCTATGCCTTCTCCTAGTAAAAGCACCCCCCCAACACAAACACACCAGCTAGGCACACATCTAACTCGTTGATCGCCCCTGATGTTAACCTCCTTCTCAGCCAGTGTCATTAGTATGGTGATATTGCATTTTTTTAGCACTGATTACTGTATTAGTGTCACTGGTCCCCAAAAAGTGTCAGTGTCCTGACTGCCCCACTATCCAAGCCCCCCTAGAAGTCCCTTATAGCCGCCATTACTAATAAAAAAATAAATAAAAATCCTATAGTTTGTAGACGCTATAAGTTTTGTGCAAACCAATCAATATACGCTTATTGGGATTTTTTTTTTTTACCAAAAATACATAGCAGAATACATATTGACCTAAATTTATGAAGAAATTCACTTTTTTACTGGATATGTTTTATAACAGAAAGTAAAAAATATTGTTTTTTTTTTCTTTTCTAAATTGTCGGTCTTTTTTGTAAAAAATAAAAACCGCAGAGGTGATCAAGTACCACCAAAAGAAAGCTCTATTTGTGGGAAAAAAGGACATAAATGTAATTTGTGTACAGCGTCGCATGGCCGCGCAATTGTCAGTTAAAGTAACGCAGTGCGGTATTGCAAAAAATGGCCTGGTCATGAAGGGGGGGGGGGGGGTTAAATCTTCCAGGACTGAAGTGGTTAATGCGTCTAGCCAGCAAACAATAATATATGTTTGAAGCTAAATTGAAGAAGTGATGTGAAGAGGTAAGAATGAGCTCAGGCGTGCTCGGAAACAGCACGTGCAGAGCCCGCCAGGAAGTCGGCACTGTGGGGAGTTAATCACAATCAGTGAGACAATGTCCCGATGCACGGCTGCAGAGATTGGGAAATGTCTCACTACCTGTGAATAGCGCTGTGCAGTGCCGACTTCCTGGCAGGCTCTGCACGTGGGCTGTGCGAACACGCCGGAGCTCATCCTTATGAAGCGGTAAAGACTCACACACTGAGTTAAGTCCAAGAAGCTGCATGACACCTCCTGGGCCTAGCTCTATTATTTACATTTGACAGGTTTACTGCCCTGCTGAGAGACACTCTGGGAGTCAGAGGACAGAAACACACAAAGCAGCTATAGCCGCCCCTTTACTTTGCAGCACATTCACAGAAGCCTTTGTATTTTGTGAATGTGTTTACAATATACCAAAGCTTCTGTGGATGGGCAGGAGAAGGGGGACACAGAAGCTGCAGCCACTCTCTGGGTCAAGACACTGGGCTCAGAAGGATCAGAATCGCTCTCCTGGAACCACAGTCATATCTGTCTTTCAGGAGTACTATAAAGCTGCCAGATATACTATAATAATAGAGATAAGCCCAGGAGATGTTATGCACCTCATTGGACTTAACTCAGAGTGCCTTCATTTTTTTTTCACAAAGAAGCTGAACTTCTGGAATTCAACTTTAAAGTGTGATTAAACCCCAAATATTACAATGCCACACTTAAGCCGGGTACACACTAAACGTTTATTTTTTTCGTACAACCCAGGGGAATCTGATTTGCTCAGCAGGGGATCTGTCCGCTGATTTCCTGCTGGGCAGAGCAGACAGATCACAGGTATGTGTCCGCTCAGTTTCTGTATACACACACACACAAGTCTATTTACACCTGCCAGTCCATAGGGATACCCGGACTATCCAATCGGGTCCAGCTGCTGGTGACTGGATCGTCCGTGTGAACGGGGCCTAAAACCTGCCTACTGGCGAGTCTGTTATCCTCTTTTCTTACCAGCATATCCCAGAAGCTCCTGCGCCCAGTTTTGCTGGGTGGGGTACTTGGATCTGTGCCAGATGGAGTGGTTGATGGCGGAAGCGACACAGGAGAGGGGCGGCACTTGTTAGATGGCTGGGTCAAGCCCTTCATATCAGGCAGCGATTGGGAGGGTCCCTTTCCTGTGATCAGACAGGAAAAAGATCACACACGCAATTTGACATTTAAATCAGACTAAAAGAAAAAAAAAATTCTCTTATCTTACCATTAATGGCTACTTCCTGTTCTGGTTGACTGACAAGGTCCACACACAGGGGCATCTGCAGGATGTGGAACTCAATGATGACATCACAGAGTGCGTGGCGTAATGAGTTGGCGAGCCGCTCAGATAACTGAGAGGAGCTAATATTTCCCTTCTCCCAAACATCAAAGCGGACCAAGGTCAGAGGTGCTGGAAGAGGAAAGGTAGGGTCATAAAAGGACGGAGAAGAGGAAAAACTAAACAGAGAAACGAACAGGACTGGCCAAACCAAGAGTACCTACCTGAGCTGTCAGTGATGGAGCCTTGTGTAAACTTGCTGACTTTAGTCAGAGACTCGAATGTGCTGACGCTTAGTAGGTGGGATGTTGTAGAAGGGCACATAAGAGTAGGATGTGTCCGCTCGCCATACGCCTGTGTCACCAGGGCGCTATGATGATCCACGAAGGAAAGAGCTATGCAGGCGATACCTGGAGAAAATAGATGTTCATTACCAACTAATTACCACTCCATGGTGTTGAAAAGTTACTAAGGAGACCATATACAAATGAAGAACTAAAAGAGGTCTCCTAAATACTCCTAAACTAGATATTCTTTACCTTCCATCTACTCCTATGCCCCTGGATGACGTCCTATTGGACAAAACATGTTGAGTGGAGCTACAGTGGTGATGTAGTCACGCAATCACGCCCGACAGGGTGCTGATGGTGCTATCTGTTTTACATGCAATTTTCTACTTGCCTTATGCAAGTAGTTTTTTTATCTTAATAAAAGGTGGAATTTTTATACTACTATGCTATGAGTCCCTGCTTTGCCTTTATCCCTTCCTGAGCTTCGTCTGTGGACTGCGTGGTTATTTTGAGTCCTGGATTGTGCCATTTATCCCAGTGGGATATCTTCCAAAAAAGTGCAACCAGACCTCCATCTTTGAGGTCTTACCTGTTGGTAAGCTGCTTGTTAGTGGGGTGCGCACTCAGAGTGTTGTATATTCACACTGAATCACTGGATTTTGGCAACACTTGCATTTTTGATGGACTGTTTGCACCTCTCTCTATATAAGGAACTTTCCTCGGATGTTTATGAATTTATTTATTTGCATGTCTACGTTACACACTTGTTTAAAGCGAAGCTCCACCCAAAGAGGCTCCACTTATTGACTCCCCCCCCCCCTCCCCTCGACTGCCACATTTCGAAACTTTCGGGGGAGAGGGGGGAGCAAGTACCTGGTTTTGACAGGTACCCGCTCCCACTTCTGGCTGACTTTGCTGCAGCGAACTCATCCGGAAGTTCGGCCCCCCTCCTCCTTTCCCCCGCAGCTGGGCCATTCACAAAGCACAGTGCGCAGTAGGGAACCGGCTGTGAAGGCGGCAGCACCCGAGAGCCGATTTAAAAATGGGCTCGGGTGAAGACATTGCTGGATTTGTGGAAAGGTAAGTGCCCTAATATTAAAAGTCAGTAGCGACAGTATTTGTAGCTGCGGACTTATTTTTTTCTGAAGGAGCCTGGAGCTCCTCTTTAAGCACTGCATTTGTTTTATCATCTGATTGGTTGGAATTTTTTGAATTATTGATGCACTAGCACTTCATCTTGATAGCGCAACGCCTTTTTATTAACATTAAAAAGGTCTCCTATCAGCCGAGAAATATGGTTGTTTATCGCACCTGCAAAGAGAGGCCAAAAAGCTAGAACCTGCATTACTTACATTAAGGAGGAACTGCAGTCTGCTCACATAATTTGAAATAAAAACATCTTTTGACATTCTGAAGCTTCCCTCCGACCACTTTGCATATTATTTTATATATACTGTGATTCTGTACTTGCCAAATATGCTGCAGAAATCTCCCTCCACTGAGTCTGGCTGCAGCCATTTTAACTGTGGGCAGCTGAAGCTGCTGTCTGTTCACTTCCTGGATTTACACAGACACACAGAGGCATGCCTCCAGCTCTCATTGGCCCTCTTATGACTCATCTCACCTCCCTTCCTGACAAACTCTCACAAGAGAGAGAGCTGTGCATGATGTCATAATCCTAGGCTAATGACCAAACAAGAAACAGGAAGTGGGCTGTATAAGGGATTTACTGGCAGGAAAAAAAATATATTTTTTTTTAAACAATAAGCTTTTATTGATGTTAAAATATTTTACTATCCAAAATTAAAACAACAACAAGGGCAGAAGATTTAATAGATGAAAAGATGAAAAAATGACTGAAGGTCCACTTTATTAAGTACAATGCACTGCAGGATGATGTACCCTTCTGATGAACCATGCTGTATATGATGTTGCCCCTTACCTTTCCCTCCTGTGCCTTGTCCCCCAGGCTTGTTGTACAGGAACAGGTCCAGCTCAGGCAGGGTGCTGTGGTAATAATGCTACAGAAAACACAGCGAATTAGTATCAAAGATTCTGGATGATCCCTCCATCAAATAGTACCAAGAGCCACAGATTATTTATATCATTCAAGCAGTAAAAAAAGAATAATATCTGCTAACTCGGCACAAATGGTCTTGCATTGCATTACTAATTGCTGATTTATGGGAACTACATTTTAGCGATTTAATATAGAAAATGTAACTCAGACATAATCTTTAAACATCAAGAATTTAAGCTGCCTTGTACAGTGCCTGTGCAGCGTTACAGCGCCCCCTACCTGGAAGTGGTGTTCTCCGTTGCTGTCTGTGTATTTGGGAGTATGGAGGAAGATGAGCAGGTTCTGGCGCAGGTAGTAGGACATGGCCTGGAGACATGGTAGAGATGATTGAGGGATGGTGAACAGCAGCACTTCTGTCGGTGGTGTTCCTCGGGGCTGGATGAACTGTAGAACAAAGAGATCAAGGATTGGACCTGACCCTGGCCTAAAACTTTTTAGGGTAACAACAGTGCTGAAAGTGCATCTGCTTAGCCCTTAAATTCCTCCATCTATCCCTGGGAAGGCCACTTGGATTCTAGGTCTGGGTTGTACATGACCTTCCCCCGTCAGGAGGTGGGATGTAGATCCAGGAGTGGGAGGGTCTCAATCTCAACCTGGGCTAAAGTTGAAGCTCCAGGTACAACCTTGGCCTTAAATACAAGTGGCTCCACAGAGACTTGAGGATCCTTTAGGAGACTAACACAGGTACATGCAGGCAATACATGGTTTAATCACTTCCCGACCACGCTATAGCCGAATGATGGCTACAGATCGGTTGTCCAGTTCTGGGAGGGCCTCATATGACTTCCTCCCATGATCATGCGGCACGCTGCCACGAGGGGGTGACATGCTCTGTGATCGCTGTGTGCTTAGGATACAGCTGATCACAGATCGGGGTAGAGCCAATCACAGCGGCTTTTTTCCCATGTGATCAGCTGTGTCCAATCACAGCTGATTACGATGGAAACATAATCGGGTTATTGGCATTCTTTTCCTCACGCTAAGAGCGTAAGGAGAAAAGAGATGTTCAGGGACATCTATATTGATAATCAGGGCACTGATTATCAGTGTCCTTATCAGTGCAGTCCCAACAGTGCCCATCAGTGCTGCCAGTCAGTGCCCACCAATGCTGCCAGTCAGTGACCACTAGTGCTGTCAGTCAGTGCCTCCTTATCAGTGTCACCTATCAGTGCCCATAAGTGCTGCCTACCAGTGTCACACATCAGTGCCATTTATCAATGCCCGTCAGGGCCACCTAACAGTGCCCTTCAGTGCCGTCCAACAGTGCCCTTCAGTGCAGTCTCATCAGTGGTGAAAAATTACCAGTTTGCAAAATTTCATAAACTATGAAAACCGTTTTTGGTTTTTTTTCTACATTTTCGTATCTTTTTTCTTTTTTTTAGCAAAGAAAAAAAAACCCAGTGGTGTTTAAATACCATAAAAAAAAGCTCTATTTGTGTTAAAAAAAAAAAAAGGGCACAGTGTTGCATGATCACGCAATTGTCATTCAAAGTGCGACAGCTCTGAAAGCTGCAAAATCGCCCTGGGCAGGAAGTGGGTAAAAGTTCCCAGTAGGCAAGTGGTTAATGAGTTTGTTGTGGAGGAATTCGGGTGGCCTGCGCAACGCTCTGATCTCAACTCTATTAAATAACTTTAGGATGGACTGCAAGACAGGTGGTCTGTTTTTGTTTTTTGGTGCCCAACGTGGGGCCATATGAGCCACCTCTTCAATGCTAATTTTGCTGAATGAGCACAAAGTTTCCAAGGACACGCTCTAAAATCTCCTAAAAACCATTCCTAGAAGATGCTATAGCAGTTTGGGTGGGGAGGGCTCTATAATAATACCCATGATTTTTGAACAGGATGTCCAAGCAGCTCATATAGGTGTGATGGTTACGTATCCACATACCTATATAGTGGTATTTCTGTCTATCTGGGCACAGCCTAAATTTTCCAACACTCTTCTCACCTCCACATCAGCAGGGGTCAGTTTACAATTCCTCTGCAGCATAACTGTGATGATGTCCAGCGTGGCCTCATCCAGACGCTTCCTGAGGACCTTCACCAAATCATCGGTTATCTCCGAGCCTACATAAATAAACAGAAATGTCATTACACCTCATCCAGGAAGGTCTATCGTCCAGACTCTGCATGACAAACTTCAGGAGAAGATACAGGTAAGAAGACCACTGGCAGTAAAAATGTTTGGCTCCCATCACATTAGAAGATACCTGCTTCACCCACTCCATGAACCTGCAGTAGGATATGTTTGTCCATCTGCCCCACTGGCCTAGCCGAGTCTGTACTTCGAGAGGAGGACAGGTCCAAAGAGAGGCGACTTCCCTATAAAACAAGGATGATAAGATTATTATGGAAATATCAGGGATCTTCAAACTACGCCCCTCCAGCTGTTGTGGAACTACACATCCCATGAGGCATTGTAAAACTCTGACATTCACAGATGTGACTAGGCATGATGGGAATTGTAGTTCCTGAACAACAGTAGGGCCGTAGTTTGAAGACCCCTGCTCTATATTGTCATGCACCTCATCCCGTTTAGCGAAATTGTAAATATGGAGGAATGGGATTAGAACGGTGCTACCAATAATTAGTTCATAACAAATTAGATAAAAAATATATAATTTCTTTATTAAATACAAAAAGATAAAGACAAAAATAAACAGGGGATATAGAAATGGTTAAAATCAATGATAGAGCATATACAGAATATATATATTGGGCTGCTGGTGACCCAGACGGAAAAAGGAAGGGATGGTCACAGATGGATGTTAAATCCCAACATGTTTCGCCAGTAATGGCTTCCTCAGGGGATAGTATGGAGCCACCACAATAATCCAGCTCTAGCATAAAAAGCAAAAAAGTACATGTAAGTAATAATACATGAGAACACAGAAATAGATATTGGCATGTGCTGTGCATCTTCCTGAGGTCATGACAATATGTATTTCTGTGTTATGTATTATTACTTAGATATACTTTTTATGCTAGAGCTGGATTATTGTGGTGGTTCCATACTATCCCCTGAGGAAGCCATCACTGGCGAAACATGTTTGGATTTAACATCCATCTGTAACCATCCCTTCCTTTATCCCTGTGGGTCACTAACAACCCAATATATATATATATATCTATATATCTATATATCTATATATATATATAATATATATATATATATATATATATATATATATATATATATATATTATATATATATATATATATACATATAATATATATATATATATATATATATATATATATATATATATATATATATATATATATATATATATATATATATATATAATATATATATAGATATATATATATAGATAGATATAGATATATAGATAGATATAGATATATATAGATAGATATATATATCTATATATATATAGATATATATATACTATATATATATATCTATATATATATATATATATATATTCATATTCTGTATATGCTCTATCATTGATTTTAACCATTTCTATATCCCGTTTATTTTGTCTTTTTGTATTTAATAAAGAAATTATATATTTTTTATCTAATTTGTTATGAACCAAATTATTGGTAGCACCCTTATAATCCCATTCCTCTGTATTTACAAGGATGATAAGAAGTCAAACGAACCAAAGATGAACAGACATAAAACTCAACAAAAATATTTTGTTTTATTACCTGATTGCTTACCATCACTTCTTCTGAGAAAATTGGTTCCTGACTACGAGACAGAGCCAAGGACCGAGACAGCGACAAATCCACATCCCACAGACGCCCGTTGCTGGAGGTTTCAGACAGTCTAGGGGTGGAGAGACAGAGGATTCAGCCAATCAGATGTACAGCCCCGTTCTCACAGTTCTGATTTCAGTGAAGGACTTGTAGTGCCCCACAGCAGGGGCCAGCTCTGTTCTAAGTACCGGCCAGAAGCTGAAGAGCCCTTTCACACTGGGGAGGTTTGCAGGCGCTATTGCGCTAATAATAGCACCTGCAAACCGACCCGAAAGTGCCGCTGCTGTGTATCCAGTGTGATATGCTGTGTATCACACTGGAGCGATGCGCTGGCAGGACGGTAAAAAAAAGTCCTGCCAGCAGCATCTTCGGAGCGGTGAAGGAGCGGTGTGTATATCGCTCCTTTACCGCTCCTGCCCATTGAAATCAATGGGACGGCGCGGCTATACCGCCGGCAATGCGACTCCTCAGAGGCGCTTTGCGGTGGTATTTAACCCCTTCTCAGCCGCTAGCGGGGGGTAAACCGCCCCGCTAGCGCCGCATACCGACGGTAAAACGCCGTCCCCCGCCCCAGTGTGAAAGGGCTCGAATTTCACTTTAGAAATGGAACTAAAAGAAAAAAAAAAACCACTCACCGGAGGTAGAAAACGGATTTGGTGGCACGCTCCTGGTAGACAAACATGTTCTTCCTGTTGACGACGGGAAAGCGTTGAGCACGGAGCGCAAGGATTGTATAGCTGCAAAAAAGAAATTACAGGGTTATCCTCTAAAGAGATTGTAAAATGCTGCCTGAAAGAAGATCTTTCCTAGAGAGTTAAAGCTATGAGGAAATATTAGAGGAACTGAATTTATTCTATACTGAGAAGTGGAGACAAATATATAAGGGGTCCATATAGTGAACTTGGTGCTGAGTTATTCACTTTACGGTCATCACAGAGGACAAGGGGGCGCTCTTTACGCCCGGAGGAAAGAGATTTCATCTCCAAATATGGAAAGGTTTCTTCACAGTAAGAGCTGTAAAAATGTGGAATAGACTCCCTCCAGAGGTGGTCCTGTCCAGCTCAGTAGATTGCTTCAACAAAGTCCTGGATTATTTCCTAAATGTACAGAATATAACTGGGTACTGACACTAATAGGTAAAGTTGATCCAGGAAAATCCGACAGCCTCTCGGGGGATCAGGAAGGAGATTTTTCCCCTGCTGTAGCACATTGGATGATGCTTTGCTGGGGTTTTTCACCTTCCTCTGGATCAACTGTGTGTATAGGATTGTGTATATGGGATTGTATGATATTATTTTTTATTGTATTTATTTTTATGGTTGAACTAGATGGACTTGGTGTCTTTTTTCAACCTGACTAACTATGTATCCAAACCCAAAACCAAAAATGTAATATATTGCAAGTTACTAACGCTTGGTGTGGTGACTGGTAATCCTCCAAATAACACACTTCCTGTCCCTGTGTGGCTACATCACTCCTCCACTATATGTATGGAGGGTGCCATGGTTGTCACCCTAGGCTGCTCTCCTGCCATGGACTACAAGCATGTTCATATCTCTTCATCTCCTTTACATGGAGGGCAGGGAAAATGTTGGTTTATAGAAGCGAGCTAGGAAGGAAGATATTCTTTGAAGCAGCTCACAGGAATTGACAAGGACACAGCATTTCAAGGTCAACAGGTATGTGCTGAAAATGTTCCAAGCTTGAGAGGAGAAAAAAAAAAAAAGAAGAAAACCAACGCAGCCACCACATCAAAGGATTGTAAGCTGCAACATATTGCATTTTTGCTCTTGGGTTTAGTTATCCGTGTGTCAAATACAAGACCAGCAGGCCGAATCCGGCACGCCAGGCCTGGTCATGTGGCCCTTCCACCCAGTTTTGCAGCCAGAACGTGGCAAAACTTCATTCTGCCACCTCCGGCTGTCACCCTCCGCTCCCTCTCCCTTGTAAACAGAAAATCCTTTGCTGTCAGTGGCTTCCAGATGTAACAAATACCTCATGTCGGGGACAGCTCTCCAGAATCTGAGAGAGAGAATGATCTCCCTGCAAGGCAGTGCAGCCTACACAAGAAGGTATAACAGAGCCAAATACATGAGAACTAGAGACCCGCCCACATAGGGAGAGGTAGGAGAAAGTAGAGCTACAAAGGTTGGGAGGGGGGGGTGTTGTACCCTGTGCATAACGCATTCCTGAACCCTGCACGCTGTACACAACGTACCCCTAAACCCTGCACGCTGTACACAACGTACCCCTAAACCCTGCACTCTGCACGTAATGTACCCCTAAACCCTGCACGTAACGCACTCCTAAACCCTGCACTCTGTACGCAATGCTCTCCTAAACCCTGCACTCTGTACGCAACGCACGCCTAAACCCTGCACGCAACGCACGCCTAAACCCTACACGCAACGCACGCCTAAACCCTACACGCAACGCACGCCTAAACCCTGCACGCAAAACCCTGCACGCAACGCACGCCTAAACCCTGCACGCAACGCACGCCTAAACCCTGCACGCAACGCACGCCTAAACCCTGCACGCAACGCACCCTAAACCCTGCACGCAACGCACCCCTAAACCCTGCACGGCAACGCACCCCTAAACCCTGCACGGAACGCACCCCTAAACCCTGCACGGAACGCACCCCTGAAACCCTGCACGGAACGCACCCTGAACCCTGCACGTAACGCACTCCTGAACCCTGCACGTAACGCACTCCTGAACCCTGCACGTAACGCACTCCTGAACCCTGCACTCTGTACGTAACAAACTCCTGAATGCCACTCTCTGTACCTAGCGCACTCCAGAACCCTGCACTCTGTAGGTAAAGCACTCTTGAACTCCACACTCCGTACGTAACGTAGCCCTAAAAACTGCACTTTCTATGTAACACACTCCTGAACTCTGCATTCTGTACATAGCGCACCCTTGAACTCTGCAATATTTATGTAGCACACACCTAAACCCTGCTCTCTGTATGTAATGCACTCCTGAACTCTGCACTCTGTATGTAGTACACAGTTTTGTTTTTCATGTGTTTTAGCAGTGACTGGCGTTCTGGAATGGAAAAACACCAGTCGCTACTCTAATATGACTGGGCCCTTTAGAAGTCACGTAATGACAGTTCACCAATCCCCACCTCTAATCTACATAGCAGTTCTGCGTAGACCGACCCCTTAATAGTGATAAACAGTTAGATTGATCAGATTTACCTCTGGAAACCCCCATATTGGGCCCCATTTTAAGGCGCGGGTGGATGTGTATAACGGTGCTCCATACTGTATCACAGGCGAAGTGTCCCGGAATGAACTGCATAGTGGCTGCCAGGTAATCTCGCGGCTGGTAACTCTCTTCTCCAGGGAAATCTGTTGGGCAGTTAAAAGGATAACACAATGGAGAATCAGGATTCATGAACATTAAGTCAGTAATCAAATAACGAATATAAATGAGAACAGAAAAGCGGAGAAACTAAATAACTGAGCACCCACTTATGGCTGCCACAACGAACTAATTATACTCATTGAATTGCAAAGGTCTGCTTTAAAGCTGAAGTTAAAAAAAGAAAAAAAAAGTCTAAAAATAATAAACCGGGCCACTTCTGAAGGCACCAAATAATGGAAGGTATGTTCTTTGTTCTCTGAGCTTCCAGTTATATATGGATAGGTAGGTACCCGGTACGGGTGGAGCTAGTGGTATCCAAACTTACCCTTTGCAAAATGTCCCAAGCTGAAGTAAAGCTGAAAAAAAAAAAATTCCTACAGCTAGTCACATCACTTTCCTGTAATGAA